>CM061554.1:38442056-38498660 GCA_030864225.1 Capsicum baccatum var. pendulum
CGGTGCCTAACCTATCGCCTATGATGACATAGGAGGCGCCTAACCTATCGCCTATGTTGAAATAGGAGGTGCCTAACCTATCGCCTATGTTGACATAGGTGGCGCCTAACCTATAGCCTATGTGAGGCAGTGAACATAGGCGACGCCTAACATATCGCCTATGTTGACATAGGCGGCGCCTAACCTATCGCCTATGTTTACATAGGTGGCGCCTAACCTATCGCCTAAGTGAGCCGATGAGCATAGGCAATGGCATAGGCATTGCCTAACCTATCGCCTATACTGACATAGGTGGTACCTAACCTAACGCCTATGTTGACATAGACGGCGCCAAACCTATCGCCTATGTGAGGCAGTATGCATAGGGAATTGCATAGGCGGAGCCTAACCTATCGCCTATGTTGACATAGGCGGCGCCTTACCTATCACCTATGTTGACATAGGCAGCGCCTAACCTATCGCCTATGTTGACATAGGTGGCGCCTAACCTATCTCCTATGTTGACATAAGTGGCGCCTAACCTATAGACTATGTGAGGTAGTGAGCATAGGCGACGCCTAACCTATCGCCTATGTTAACATAGTCGGCGCCTATCCTATCGCCTATGTGAGGCAATGAGCATAGGAAATGGCATAGGCGGCGCCTAACCTATCGCCTATATTGACCTTGGCGGCGCCTAACCTATGGCCTATGTTGCCATAGGAGGCGCCACACCAATCGCATATGTTTTTATAGGCGGCGCCTAACCTATCGCCTATGTTCACATAGGTGGCGCCTAACCTATCGTCTATGTGAGGCAATGAGAATAGGCAATGGCATAGGCGGTGCCTAACCTATCCCCTATGTTGACATAGGCGGTGCCTAACCTATCGTCTATGTTGACATAGGTGGAGCCTAACCTATCGCCTATGTGAGGTAGTGAGTATTGGCAATGACATAGGTGACGCCTAACCTATCTCCTATGTTGACATAGCCAGAGCCTAACCTATCGCCTATGTTGACATAGGTGGCACCTAACCTATCGCCTATGTGAGGCAGTAAGCATAGGCAATGGAAAAGGCGGCGCCTAACCTATCGCCTATATTTACATAGGTGGCGCCTAACATATCGCCTATGTGAGGCGGTGAGCATAGGCAATGGCATAGGAGGCGCCTAACCTATCACCTATGTTGACATAGGAGGCGCCTAACCTATCGCCTATGTTGACATAGGTGAAGCCTAACCTATCGCCTATGTGAGGCAATATGCATAGGGAATGGCAAATGTGGTGCCAAACCTATCGCCTATGTTAACATAGGCGCCGCTTAACCTATCGCCTATGTTAACATTGGTGGCGCCTAACCTATAGCCTATGTGAGGCAGGGAGCATAGGAAATGGCATAGGCGGCGCCTAACCTATCGCCTATGTGAGGCTGTGAGTATAGGCAATGGCATAGGTTGCGTCTAACCTATCTTCTATGTTGACATAGGCAGAGCCTAACCTATCGCCTATGTTCACATAGGTGGCACCTAACCTATCACCCATGTGAAGCAGTAAGCATAGGCAATGGAAAATGCGGTGCCTAACCTATCTCCTATGTTGACATAGGCAACGCCTAACCTATCGCCTATGTTTACATAGGTGGCGCCTAACCTATTGCCTATGTGACGCGGTGAGCATAGCCAATGGCATAGGCGGTGCCTAACCCATCGCCTATGTTGACATAGGCGGCGCCTAACCTATCACCTATGTTGACATAGGCGGAACCTAACCTATCGCCTATGTTGACATAGGTGGCGCCTAACCTATCGCCTATGTGAGGCAGTATGCATAGGGAATGGCATAGGCGGCGCCTAACCTATCGCCTATGATGACATAGGAGGCGCCTAACCTATCACCTATGTTGACATAAGTGGCGCCTAACCTATCGCATATGTTGACATAGGTGGCGCCTAACCTATCGCCTATGTGAGGCAGTATGCATAGGGAATGGCATAGGCGGCGCCTAACCTATCGCCTATGGTGACATAGGCGATGCCTAACCAATCGCCTATTTTGACATAGGAGGTGCCTACCCTATAGCCTATGTGAGGCAGTGAGCATAGGCGACGCCTAACCTATCGCCTATGTTGACATAGGCGGCGCCTTACCTATCGTCTATGTTGACATAGGTGGAACCTAAACTATAGCCTATGTGAGGCAGTGAGCATACGCAATGGCATAGGCGGCGCCTAACCTATCCCCTATGTTGACATAGGCGGCGCCTTACCTATCGTCTATGCTGACATAGGTGGCGCCTAACCTATAGCATATGTGAGGCTGTGAGCATAGGCGATGCCTAACCTATCGCCTATGTTGACATAGGCGGCGCCTTACCTATCGTCTATGTTGACATAGGTTGCACCTAAACTATAGCCTATGTGAGGCAGTGAGCATACACAATGGCATAGGCGGCGCCTAACCTATTTCCTATGTTGACATAGGCGGCGCCTTACCTATCGTCTATGTTGACATAGGTGGCACCTAAACTATAGCCTATGTGAGGCAGTGAGCATAGGCAATGGCATAGGCGGCGCCTAACCTATCGCCTATGTTGACATAGGCTGCGCCTAACCAATCGCCTATATTACATAGGTGGCGCATAACCTATCGTCTATGTTGACATAGGCGGTGCCTAACCTATCGTCTATGCTGACATAGGTGGCACCTAAACTACAGCCTATGTGAGGCAGTTAGCATAGGCAATGGCATAGGCGTTGCCTAACCTATCGCCTATATTTACATAGGTGGCGCCCAACCTATCACATATGTGAGGCGATTAGCATAGGCAATGGCATAGGCATTGCCTAACCTATCGTCTATGCTAACATAGGCGGTACCTAACCTAACGCCTATGTTGACATAGGCGGCGCTTAACCTATCGCCTATGTCAACATAGGCGACGCCTAACCTATCGCCTATGTGAGGCAGTATGCATAGGGAATGGCATAGGCGGAGCCTAACCTATCGCCTATGTTGACATAGGCGGCGCCTAACCAATCACCTATGTTGACATAGGCGGCGCCTAACCTATCGCCTATGTTGACATAGGTGGCGCCTAACCTATCGCCTATGTGAGGCAGTATGCATAGGGAATGGCATAGGTGGTGCCTAACCTATAGCCTATGTTGACATAGGCGGCGCCCAACCTATCACCTATATGAGACAGTGAGCATAGGAAATGGCATAGGCGGCGTCTAACCTATCGCCTATGTTGACATAGGCGGCACCTAATCTATCGCCTATGTTGCCATAGGAGGCGCCTAACCTATCGCGTATGTTTCTATAGGCGGTGCCTAACCTATCTCCTATGTTGACATAGGTGGTGCCTAACCTATCGTCAATGTGAGGCAATGAGCATAGGGAATGGCATAGGCGGTGCCTAACCTATCGCCTATGTTGACATAGGCGGTGCCTAACCTATCGTCTATGTTGACATAGGTGGAGCCTAACCTATCGCCTATGTGAGGTAGTTAGTATAGACAATGACATAGGTGGAGCCTAACCTATCTCCTTTGTTGACATAGGTAGAGCCTAACCTATAGCCTATGTTGACATAGGTGGCACCTAACCTATCGCCTATGTGAGGCAGTAAGCATAGGCAATGTCAAAGGCGGTGCCTAACCTATCTCCGATGTTGACATTGGCGACGCCTAACCTATCGCCTATGTTGACATAGGAGGCGCCTAACATATCGCTTATGTTGACATAGGTGGAGCCTAACCTATAGCCTATGTGAGGCAGTGAGCATAGGCTACACCTAACCTATCTCCAATGTTGACATAGGTGGCGCCTAACCTATCGTCTATGTGAGGCAATGAGCATAGGCAATGTCATAGGCGGTGCCTAACCTATCGCCTATGTTGACATAGGCGGTGCCTAACCTATCGTCTATGTTGACATAGGTGGAGCCTAACCTATCGCCTATGTGAGGTAGTGAGTATAGACAATGACATAGGTGGCGCCTAACCTATCTCCTATGTTGACATAGGGAGAGCCTAACCTATCGTCTTTGTTGACATAGGTGGCACCTAACCTATCGCCTATGTGAGGCCGTAAGCATAGGCAATGGAAAAGGCAGCGCCTAACCTATCTCCTATGTTGACATAGGTGACGCCTAACCTATCGCCTATATTTACATAGGTGGCCTCTAACCTATCACCTATGTGAGGCAGTGTGCATAGGCAATGGCATAGGCGGTGCCTAACCCATCTCCTGTGTTGACATAGGCGGCGCCTAACCTATCGCCTATGTTAACATAGGCGACGCCTAACCTATCGCCTATGTTGACATAGGTGGCGCCTAACCTATAGCCTATGTGAGGCAGGGAGCATAGGCAATGGCATAGGCGGCGCCTAACCTATCGCCTATGTGAGGCAGTGTGTATAGGCAATGGCATTGGTGGCGTCTAACCTATCTCCTATCTTGACATAGGGAGAGCCTAACCTATCGCCTATGTTGACATAGGTGGCACCTAACCTATCGCCTATGTGAGGCAGTAAGCATAGGCAATGGAAAAGGCGGCACCTAACCTATCTCCTATATTGACATAGGTGGCGCCTAACCTATAGACTATGTGAGGCAGTGAGCATAGGCGACGCCTAACCTATCGCCTATGTTGACATAGGCGGGGCCTAACCTATCGCCTATGTTTACATAGGTGGCACCTAACCTATCGCATATGTGAGGCGATGAGCATAGGCAATGGCATAGGCGGCGCCTAACCTATCGCCTAAGTTGACATAGGCGGCGCCTAATCTATCGCCTATATTAACATAGTCGGCCCCTATCCTATCGCCTATGTGAGGTAATGAGCATAGGAAATAGCATAGGCGGCGCCTAACCTATCTCCTATATTGACCTTGGCGGCGCCTAACCTATGGCCTATGTTGCCATAGGAGGCGCCACACCAATCGCATATGTTTTTATAGGCGGCGCCTAACCTATCGCCTATGTTGACATAGGTGTCTCCTAACATATCGTCTATGTGAGGCAGTGTGCATAGGAAATGGCAAAGGCGGTGCCTAACCTATCGCCTATTTTGACCTAGGTGGCGCCAAACCTATCGCCTATGTTGACATAGGTGGCGCCTAACCTATAGCCTATGTGAGGCAGTGAGCATTGCCAATGGCATAGGCGGCGCCTAACCTATCGCTTATGTTGACATTAGCGACGCCTAACCTATCTCCTATATTGACATAGGTGACGCCTAACTTATCGCCTATATTTACATAGGTAACGCCTAACCTATCGCCTAAGTGAGGCGGTGAGCATAGGCAATGGCATAGGCGGTGCCTAACCCATCTCCTATGTTGACATAGGCGGCGCCTAACCTATCACCTATATTGACATAGGCGGCGTCTAACCTATCTCCTATGTTGACATAGGCAGAGCCTAACCTATCGCCTATGTTGACATTGGTGGCACCTAACCTATCGCCCATGTGAGGCAGTAAGCATAGGCAATGGCAAAGGCAGTGCCTAACATATCTCCTATGTTGACATAGGCGATGCCTAACCTATCGCCTATGTTTACATAGGTGGCGCCTAACCTATTGCCTATGTGACGCGGTGAGCGTAGCCAATGGCATAGGCGGTGCCTAACCCATCGCCTATGTTGACATAGGCGGCGCCTAACCTATCACCTATGTTGACAGAGGCGGCGCCTAACCTATCGCCTATGTTGACATAGGTGGCGCCTAACCTATCGCCTATGTGAGGCAGTATGCATAGGGAATGGCATAGGCAGCGCCTAACCTATCGCCTATGATGACATAGGCGGCGCCTAACCTATCACCTATGTTGACATAAGTGGCGCCTAACCTATCGCCCATGTTGACATAGGTGGCGCCTAACCTATCGCCTATGTGAGGCTGTATGCATAGGGAATGGCATAGGCGGCGTCTAACCTATCGCCTATGATGACATAGGCGGCACCTAACCAATAGCCTATTTTGACATAGGAGGTGCCTAACCTATCGCCTATGTTGACATAGGTAGCGCCTAACCTATAGCCTATGTGAGGCAGTGAACATAGGCGACGCCTAACCTATCGCCTATGTTGACGTAGGCGGGGCCTAACCTATCGTCTATGCTGACATAGGCGGTACCTAACCTAACGCCTATGTTGACATAGGCGGCGCTTAACCTATCGCCTATGTCAACATAGGCGACGCCTAACCTATCGGCTATGTGAGGCAGTATGCATAGGGAATGGCATAGGCGGAGCCTAACCAATCGCCTATGTTGACATAGGCGGCGCCTAACCTATCGCCTATGTTGACATAGGAGGCGCCTAAAATATCGCTTATGTTGACATAGGTGGAGCCTAACCTATAGCCTATGTGAGGCAGTGAGCATAGGCTACACCTAACCTATCTCCAATGTTGACATAGGTGGCGCCTAACCTATCGTCTATGTGAGGCAATGAGCATAGGCAATGGCATAGGCGGTGCCTAACCTATCGCCTATGTTGACATAGGCGGTGCCTAATCTATCGTCTATGTTGACATAGGTGGAGCCTAACCTATCGCCTATGTGAGGTAGTGAGTATAGGCAATGACATAGGTGGCGCCTAACCTATCTCCTATGTTGACATAGGGAGAGCCTAACCTATCGTCTTTGTTGACATAGGTGGCACCTAACCTATCGCCTATGTGAGGCCGTAAGCATAGGCAATGGAAAAGGCAGCGCCTAACCTATCTCCTATGTTGACACAGGTGACGCCTAACCTATAGCCTATATTTACATAGGTGGCCTCTAACCTATCGCCTATGTGAGGCAGTGTGCATAGGCAATGGAATAGGCGGTGCCTAACCCATCTCCTGTGTTGACATAGGCGGCGCCTAACCTATCGCCTATGTTAACATAGGCGACGCCTAACCTATCGCCTATGTTGACATAGGTGGCGCCTAACCTATAGCCTATGTGAGGCAGGGAGCATAGGCAATGGCATAGGCAGCGCCTAACCTATCGCCTATGATGACATAGGCGGCGCCTAACCTATCACCTATGTTGACATAAGTGGCGCCTAACCTATCGCCCATGTTGACATAGGTGGCGCCTAACCTATCGCCTATGTGAGGCTGTATGCATAGGGAATGGCATAGGCGGCGTCTAACCTATCGCCTATGATGACATAGGCGGCGCCTAACCAATAGCCTATTTTGACATAGGAGGTGCCTAACCTATCGCCTATGTTGACATAGGTAGCGCCTAACCTATAGCCTATGTGAGGCAGTGAACATAGGCGACGCCTAACCTATCGCCTATGTTGACGTAGGCGGGGCCTAACCTATCGTCTATGCTGACATAGGCGGTACCTAACCTAACGCCTATGTTGACATAGGCGGCGCTTAACCTATCGCCTATGTCAACATAGGCGACGCCTAACCTATCGGCTATGTGAGGCAGTATGCATAGGGAATGGCATAGGCGGAGCCTAACCAATCGCCTATGTTGACATAGGCGGCGCCTAACCTATCGCCTATGTTGACATAGGAGGCGCCTAAAATATCGCTTATGTTGACATAGGTGGAGCCTAACCTATAGCCTATGTGAGGCAGTGAGCATAGGCTACACCTAACCTATCTCCAATGTTGACATAGGTGGCGCCTAACCTATCGTCTATGTGAGGCAATGAGCATAGGCAATGGCATAGGCGGTGCCTAACCTATCGCCTATGTTGACATAGGCGGTGCCTAAACTATCGTCTATGTTGACATAGGTGGAGCCTAACCTATCGCCTATGTGAGGTAGTGAGTATAGGCAATGACATAGGTGGCGCCTAACCTATCTCCTATGTTGACATAGGGAGAGCCTAACCTATCGTCTTTGTTGACATAGGTGGCACCTAACCTATCGCCTATGTGAGGCCGTAAGCATAGGCAATGGAAAAGGCAGCGCCTAACCTATCTCCTATGTTGACACAGGTGACGCCTAACCTATAGCCTATATTTACATAGGTGGCCTCTAACCTATCGCCTATGTGAGGCAGTGTGCATAGGCAATGGAATAGGCGGTGCCTAACCCATCTCCTGTGTTGACATAGGCGGCGCCTAACCTATCGCCTATGTTAACATAGGCGACGCCTAACCTATCGCCTATGTTGACATAGGTGGCGCCTAACCTATAGCCTATGTGAGGCAGGGAGCATAGGCAATGGCATAGGCAGCGCCTAACCTATCGCCTATGATGACATAGGCGGCGCCTAACCTATCACCTATGTTGACATAAGTGGCGCCTAACCTATCGCCCATGTTGACATAGGTGGCGCCTAACCTATCGCCTATGTGAGGCTGTATGCATAGGGAATGGCATAGGCGGCGTCTAACCTATCGCCTATGATGACATAGGCGGCGCCTAACCAATAGCCTATTTTGACATAGGAGGTGCCTAACCTATCGCCTATGTTGACATAGGTAGCGCCTAACCTATAGCCTATGTGAGGCAGTGAACATAGGCGACGCCTAACCTATCGCCTATGTTGACGTAGGCGGGGCCTAACCTATCGTCTATGCTGACATAGGCGGTACCTAACCTAACGCCTATGTTGACATAGGCGGCGCTTAACCTATCGCCTATGTCAACATAGGCGACGCCTAACCTATCGGCTATGTGAGGCAGTATGCATAGGGAATGGCATAGGCGGAGCCTAACCAATCGCCTATGTTGACATAGGCGGCGCCTAACCTATCGCCTATGTTGACATAGGAGGCACCTAAAATATCGCTTATGTTGACATAGGTGGAGCCTAACCTATAGCCTATGTGAGGCAGTGAGCATAGGCTACACCTAACCTATCTCCAATGTTTACATAGGTGGCGCCTAACCTATCGTCTATGTGAGGCAATGAGCATAGGCAATGGCATAGGCGGTGCCTAACCTATCGCCTATGTTGACATAGGCGGTGCCTAAACTATCATCTATGTTGACATAGGTGGAGCCTAACCTATCGCCTATGTGAGGTAGTGAGTATAGGCAATGACATAGGTGGCGCCTAACCTATCTCCTATGTTGACATAGGGAGAGCCTAACCTATCGTCTTTGTTGACATAGGTGGCACCTAACCTATCGCCTATGTGAGGCCGTAAGCATAGGCAATGGAAAAGGCAGCGCCTAACCTATCTCCTATGTTGACACAGGTGACGCCTAACCTATAGCCTATATTTACATAGGTGGCCTCTAACCTATCGCCTATGTGAGGCAGTGTGCATAGGCAATGGAATAGGCGGTGCCTAACCCATCTCCTGTGTTGACATAGGCGGCGCCTAACCTATCGCCTATGTTAACATAGGCGACGCCTAACCTATCGCCTATGTTGACATAGGTGGCGCCTAACCTATAGCCTATGTGAGGCAGGGAGCATAGGCAATGGCATAGGCGGCGCCTAACCTATCGCCTATGTGAGGCAGTGTGTATAGGCAATCGCATTGGTGGCGTCTAACCTATCTCCTATCTTGACATAGGGAGAGCCTAACCTATCGCCTATGTTGACATAGGTGGCACCTAACCTATCGCCTATGTGAGGCAGTAAGAATAGGCAATGGAAAAGGCGGCGCCTAACCTATCTCCTATGTTGACATAGGTGGCGCCTAACCTCTAGACTATGTGAGGCAGTGAGCATAGGCGACGCCTAACCTATCGCCTATGTTGACATAGGCAGGGCCTAACCTATCGCCTATGTTTACATAGGTGGCGCCTAACCTATCGCATATGTGAGGCGATGAGCAGAGGCAATGGCATAGGCGGTGCCTAACCTATCGCCTAAGTTGACATAGGCGGCGCCTAACCTATCGCCTATATTAACATAGTCGGCGCCTATCCTATCGCCTATGGGAGGCAATGAGCATAGGAAATGGCATAGGCGGCGCCTAACCTATCTCCTATATTGACCTTGGCGACGCCTAACCTATGGCCTATGTTGCCATAGGAGGCGCCACACCAATCGCATATGTTTTTATAGGCAGCGCCTAATCTATCGCCTATGTTGTCATAGGTGGCTCCTAACATATCGTCTATGTGAGGCAGTGAGCATAGGCAATGGCAAAAGCGGTGCCTAACCTATCGCCTATGTTGACCTAGGTGGCGCCAAACCTATCGCCTATGTTGACATAGGTGGCGCCTAACCTATAGCCTATGTGAGGCAGTGAGCATTGGCAATGGCATAGGCGGCGCCTAACCTATCGCTTATGTTGACATTAGCAGCGCGTAACCTATCTCCTATGTTGACATAGGTGACGCCTAACCTATCGCCTATATTTACATAGGTAACGCCTAACCTATCGCCTAAGTGAGGCTGTGATCATAGGCAATGGCATAGGCGGTGCCTAACCCATCTCCTATGTTGACATAGGCGGCGCCTAACCTATCACCTATATTGACATAGGCGGCGCCTAACCTATCGCCTATGTTGACATAGGTGGAGCCTAACCTATCGCCAATGTGAGGCATTATGCACAGGTAATGGCAAAGGCGGCGCCTAACCTATCACCTATGTTGACATATGAGGCACCTAACCTATCGCCTATGTTGACATAGGTGGTGCCTAACCTATCGTCTATGTTGACATAGGTGGACCCTAACCTATCGCTTATGTGAGGTAGTGAGTATAGGCAATGACATAGGTGGCGCCTCACCTATCTCCTATGTTGACATAGGCAAAGCCTAACCTATCGCCTATGTTGACATAGGTGGCACCTTACCTATCGCCTATGTTGACATAGGTGGCGCCTAACCTATTGCCTATGTGAGGCAGGGAGCATAGGCAATGGCATAGGCGGTGCCTAACCTATCGCCTATGTGAGGAAGTGTGTATATGCAATGGCATTGGTGGCGTCTAACCTATCTCCTATGTTGACATAGGGAGAGCCTAACTTATCGCCTATGATGACATAGGTGGCACCTAACCTGTCGCCTATGTGAGGCAGTAAGCATAGGCAATGGAAAAGGCGGTGCCTAACCTATCTCCTATGTTGACATAGGTGGCGCCTAACCTATAGACTATGTGAGGTAGTGAGCATAGGCGACGCCTAACCTATCGCCTATGTTGACATAGGCGGGGCCTAACCTATCGCCTATGTTTACATAGGTGGCGCCTAACCTATCGCATATGTGAGGCGATGAGCATAGGCAATGGCATAGGCGGCGCCTAACCTATCGCCTAAGTTGACATAGGCGGCGTCTAACCTATCGCCTATGTTAAAATAGTCGGCGTCTATCCTATCGCCTATGTGAGGCAATGAGCATAGGAAATGGCATAGGCGGTGCCTAACCTATCGCCTATATTGACCTTGGCGGCATCTAACCTATGGCCTATGTTACCATAGGAGGCGCCACACCAATCGCATATGTTTTTATAGGCGGCGCCTAACCTATCGCCTATGTTGACATAGGTGGCTCCTAACATATCGTCTAATTGAGGCAGTGAGCATAGGCAATGGAAAAGGCGGTGCCTAACCTATCGCCTATGTTGACCTAGGTGGCGCCAAACCTATCGCCTATGTTGACATAGGTCGCGCCTAACCTATAGCCTATGTGAGGCAGTGAGCATTGGCAATGGCATAGGTGGCGCCTAACCTATCGCTTATGTTGACATTAGCGGCGCCTAACCTATCTCCTATGTTGACATAGGTGACGCCTAACCTATCGCCTATATTTACATAGGTAACGCCTAACCTCTCGCCTAAGTGAGGCGGTGAGCATAGGCAATGGCATAGGCGGTGCCTAACCCATCTCCTATGTTGACATAGGTGGCGCCTAACCTATCACCTATATTGACATAGGCGGCGCCTAACCTATAGCCTATGTTGACATAGGTGGAGCCTAACCTATCGCCTATGTGAGACATTATGCACAGGTAATGGCAAAGGCGGCGCCTAACCTATCGCCTATATTGACATATGAGGTGCCTAACCTATCGCCTATGTTGACATAGGTGGAGCCTAACCTATCGCTTATGTGAGGTAGTGAGTATAGGCAATAACATAGGTGGCGCCTCACCTATCTCCTATGTTGACATAGGCAAATCCTAACCTATCGTCTATGTTGACATAGGTGGCACCTTACCTATCGCCTATGTGAGGCAATGAGCATAGGCAATGGCATAGGCGGTGCCTAACCTATCGCCTATGTTGACATAGGCGGTGCTTAACCTATCGTCTATGTTGACATAGGTGGAGCCTAACCTATCGCCTATGTAAGGTAGTGAGTATAGGCAATGACATAGGTGGTGCCTAACCTATATCCTATGTTGACATAGGGAGAGCCTAACCTATTGCCTATGTTGACATAGGTGGCACCTAACCTATCGCCTATGTGAGGCAGTAAGCATAGGCAATGGAAAAGGCGGGGCCTAACCTATCTCCTATGTTGACATAGGCGACGCCTAACCTATCGCCTATATTACATAGGTAGCGCCTAACCTATCGCCTATGTAAGGCGGTGAGCATAGGCAATGGCATAGGCGGTGCCTAACCCATCTCATATGTTGACATAGGCGGCGCCTAACCTATCACCTATGTTGACATAGGCGGCGCCTAACCTATTGCCTATGTTGACATAGGTGGAGCCTAACCTATCCCCTATGCGAGGCATTATGCATAGGGAATGGCAAAGGCGGCGCCTAACCTATCGCCTATGTGAGGGAGGGAACATAGGCAATGGCATAGGCGGCGCCTAACCTATCGCCTATGTGAGGAAGTGAGTATAGGCAATGGCATAGGTGGCATCTACCCTATCTCCTATGTTAACATAGGCATAGCCTAACCTATCGCCTATGTTGACATAGGTGACACCTAACCTATCGCCTATGTGAGGTAGTAAGCATAGGAAATAGCAAAGGCGGTGCCTAACCTATCTCCTATGTTGACATAGGCGACGCCTAACCTATCGCCTATAATTAGATAGGTGGCGCCTAACCTATCTCCTATGTGTGGCGGTGAGCATAGGCAATGGCATAGGCGGTGCCTAACCCATCGCCTATGTTGACATAGGCGGCGCCTAACCTGTCACCTATGTTGACATAGGCGGCGCCTAACCTATCGCCTATGTTGACATAGGTGGCGCCTAACCTATCATCTATGTGAGGTAGTTTGTATAAGGAATGGCATAGGCGGCGCCTAACCTATCGCCTATGATGACATAGGCGGCGCCTAACCTATCGCCTACGTTGAAATAGGAGGTGCCTAACCTATCGCCTATGTTGACATAAGTGGCGCCTAAACTATAGCCGATGTGAGGTAGTGAACATAGGCGACGCCTAACATATCGCCTATGTTGACATAGGCGGCACCTAACATATCGCCTATGTTTACATAGGTGGCGCCTAACCTATCGCCTATGTGAGGCGATGAGCATAGGCAATGGTATAGGCGTTGCCTAACCTATCGCCTATGTTGACATAGGTGGTACCTAACCTAACGTCTATGTTGACATAGGCGGCGCCTAACCTATCGCCTATGTTAACATATGCGACGCCTAACCTATCGCCTGTGTGAGGCAGTATGCATAGGGAATTGCATAGGCGGAGCCTAACCTATCGCCTATGTCGACATAGGCGGCGCCTTACCTATAACCTATGTTGACATAGGCGGCGCCTAACCTATCGCCTATGTTGACATAGGTGGCGCCAAACCTATCGCCTATGTGAGCCAGTATGCAAAGGGAATGGCATAGGTGGCGCCTAACCTATCGCCTATTTTGACATAGGTGGCGCCTAACCTATCGCCTATGTGAGGCAGTATGCATAGGGAATGGCATAGGCGGCGCCTAACCTATCGCCTATATTGACATAGGCGGCGCCCAACCTATCACCTATATGAGGCAGTGAGCATAGAAAATGGCATAGGCGGCGTCTAACCTATCGCCTATGTTGACATAGGCGACGCCTAATCTATCGCCTATGTTGCCATAGGAGGCGCCTAACCTATCGCGTATGTTTCTATAGGCGGTGCCTAACCTATCTCCTATGTTGACATAGGTGGCGCCTAACCTATCGTTAATGTGAGGCAATGAGCATAGGCAATGTCATAGGCGGTGCCTAACCTATCGCCTATGTTGCCATAGGCGATGCCTAACCTATCGTCTATGTTGACATAGGTGGAGCCTAACCTATCGCCTATGTAAGGTAGTGAGTATAGACAATGACATAGGTGGAGCCTAACCTATCTCCTTTGTTGACATAGGCAGAGCCTAACCTATAGCCTATGTTGACATAGGTGGCACCTAACTTATCGCCTATGTGAGGCAGTAAGCATAGACAATGGCAAAGGCGGTGCCTAACCTATCTCCGATGTTGACATAGGCGATGCCTAACCTATCGCCTATGTTGACATAGGAGGCGCCTAACATATCGCTTATGTTGACATAGGTGGAGCCTAACCTATAGCCTATGTGAGGTAGTCAGCATAGGCTACGCCTAACCTATCTCCAATGTTGACATAGGTGGCGCCTAACCTATCGTCTATGTGAGGTAATGAGCATAGGCAATGGCATAGGTGGTGCCTAACCTATCGCCTATGTTGACATAGGCGGTGCCTAACCTATCGTCTATGTTGATATAGGTGGAGCCTAACCTATCGCCTATGTGAGGTAATGAGTATAGACAATGAAATAGGTGGCGCCTAACCTATCTCTTATATTGACACAGGGAGAGCCTAACCTATCATCTATATTGACATAGGTGGCACCTAACCTATTGCCTATGTGAGCCAGTAAGCATAGGCAATGGAAAAGGGAGCGCCTAACCTATCTCCTATGTTGACATAGGTGACGCCTAACATATCACCTATATTTACATAGGTGGCGTCTAACCTATCGCCAATGTGAGGCGGTGTGCATAGGCAATGGCATAGGCGGTGCCTAACCCATCTCCTATGTTGACATAGGCGGCGCCTAACCTATCACCTACGTTGACATAGGTGGAGCCTAACCTATCGCCTATGTTGACATAGGTGGAGCCTAACCTATCGCCTATGTGAGGCATTATGCATAGGGAATGGCAAAGGCGGCGCCTAACCTATCGCCTATGTTAACATAGGCGACGCCTAACCTATCGCCTATGTTGACATAGGTGGCGCCTAACCTATAGCCTATGTGAGGCAGGGTGCATAGGCAATGGCATAGGCGGCGCCTAACCTATCGCCTATGTAAGGCAGTGAGTATAGGCAATGGCATTGGTAGCGTCTAACCTATCTCCTATGTTGACATAGGGAGAGCCTAACCTATCGCCTATGTTGACATAGGTGGCACCTAACCTATCGCCTATGTGAGGCAGTAAGCATAGGCAATGGAAAAGGCAGCGCCTAACCTATCTCCTATGTTGACATAGGTGGCGCCTAACCTATAGCCTATGTGAGGCAGTGAGCATAGGCGACGCCTAACATATCTCCTATGTTGACATAGGCGAGGCCTAACCTATCGCCTATGTTTACATAGGTGGCGCCTCACCTATCGCATATGTGAGGCGATGAGAATAGGCAATGGCATAGGCGTTGCCTAACCTATCGCCTATGTTGACATAGGCGGTACCTAACCTAACGCCAATGTTGACATATGCGGCGCTTAACCTATCGCCTATGTTAATATAGGCGACGCCTAACCTATCGCCTATGTGAGGCAGTATGCATAGGGAATGGCATAGGCGGAGCCTAACCTATCGCCTAAGTTGACATAGGCGGTGCCTAACCAATCACCTATGTGGACATAGGAGGCGCCTAACCTATCGCCTATGTTGACATAGGTGGCGCCTAACCTATCGCCTATGTGAGGCAGTATGCATAGGGAATGGCATAGGATGCGCCTAACCTATCGCCTGTGATGACATAGGCGGCGCCTAACCTATCGCCTTTGTTGACATAGGAGGTGCTTAACCTATCGCCTATGTTGACATAGATGGCGCCTAACCTATAGCCTATGTGAGGCAGTGAGCATAGGCGACGCCTAACCTATCGCCTATGTTGAGATAGGCGGCGCCTAAGCTATCGCGTATGTTTACATAGGTGGCGCCTAACCTATCGCCTATGTGATGCAGTGAGTATTGGCAATGGCATTGGTGGCGTCTAACCTATCTCCTATGTTGACATAGGGAGAGCCTAACCTATCGCCTATGTTGACATAGGTGGCACCTAACCTATCCCCTATGTCAGGCAGTAAGCATAGGCAATGGAAAAGGCAGCGCCTAACCTATCTCCTATGTTGACATAAGTGGCGCCTAACCTATAGCCTTTGTGAGGCAGTGAGCATAGGCGACGCCTAACCTATTGCCTATGTTGACATAGCCGGGGCCTAACATATCGCCTATGTTTACATAGGTGGCGCCTAACCTATCGCATATGTAAGGCGATGAGCATAGGCAATGGCATAGGTGTTGCCTAACTTATCGCCTATGTTGACATAGGCGGTACCTAACCTAACGCCTATGTTGACATAGGCGGCGCTTAACCTATCGCCTATGTTAACATAGGCGACGCCTAACCTATCGCCTATGTAAGGCAATATGCATAGGGAATGGCATAGGCGGAGCCTAACCTATCGCCTATGTTGAAATAGCCGGCGCCTAACCAGTCACCTATGTGGACATAGGCGGCGCCTAACCTATCACCTATGTTGACATAGGTGGCACCTAACCTATCGCCTATGTGAGGCAGTATGCATAGGGAATGGCATAGGATGCGCCTAACCTATCGCCTATGATGAGGCGATGAGCATAGGCAATGGCATAGGCGTCGCCTAACCTACCGCCTATGTTGACATTGGCGGTACCTAACCTAACGCCTATGTTGACATAGGCGGCGCCTAACCTATCGCCTAACCTATCGCCTATGTGAGGCAGTATGCATAGGGAATGGCATAGGCGGAGCCTTACCTATCGCCTATGTTGACATAGGCGGCGCCTAACCTATCACTTATGTTGACATAGGCGGCGCTTAACCTATCCCCTATGTTGACATAGGTGGCGCCTAACCTATCGCCTATGTGAGGCAGTATGCATAGGGAATGGCATAGGCGGCGCCTAACCTATCGCCTATGTTGACATAGGCGACGCCCAACCTATCGCCTATGTGAGGCAGTGAGCATGGGAAATGGCAAAGGCGGCGTCTAACCTATCGCCTATGTTGACATAGGCGGCGCCTAATCTATCGCCTATGTTGCCATAGGAGGCGCCTAACCTATCGTGTATGTTTCTATAGGCGGTGCCTAACCTATCTCCTATGTTGACATAGGTGGCACCTACCTTATCGTCTATGTGAGGAAATGAGCATAGGCAATGGCATAGGCGGTGCTTAACCTATCGCCTATGTTGACATAGGCGGTGCCTAACCTATCGTCTATGTTGACATAGGTGGAGCTTAACCTATCGCCTATGGGAGGTAGTGAGTATAGGCAATGACATAGGTGGCACCTAACCTATCTCCTATGTTGACATAGGTGGCACCTAACATATCTCCTATGTTGACATAGGTGGCACCTAACCAATTGCCTATGTGAGGCAGTAAACATAGGCAATGGCAAAGACGGCGCCTAACCTATAGCCTATGTTGACATAGGAGGTGCCTAACCTATCGCCAATGTTGACATAGGTTGTGCCTAACCTATAGCCTATGTGAGGTAGTGAGCATAGGCGACGCCTAACCTATCTCCTATGTTTACATAGGCGGCGCCTAACCTGTCGCCTATGTTTACATAGGTGGTGCTTAACCTATCGCCAATGTGAGGCGATGAACATAGGCGATGGCATAGGCGGCGCCTAACCTATCGCCTATGTTAACATAGGAGACTCCTAACCTATCGCCTATGTTGACATAGGTGGCGCCTAACCTTTAGCCTATGTGAGGCAGGGAGCATAGGCAATAGCATAGGCGGCGCCTAACCTATCGCCTATGTGAGGCAGTGAGTATAGACAATGGCATAGGTGGCGTCTAACCTATCTCCTATGTTGACATAGGCGGTGCTTAACCTATCGCCTATGTTGACATAGGCGGCACCTAACCTATCGCCTATGTTGACATAGGTTAAGCCTAACCTATAGCCTATGTGAGGTAGTGAGCATAGGCGACGCCTAACCTATCGCCTATGTTGACATAGGCGGTGCCTAACCTATCGCCTATGTTTACATAGGTGGCGCTTAACCTAGCGCCTATGTGAGGAGATGAGCATAGGCGATGGCATAGGCGGCACCTAACCTATCGCCTATATTGACATAGGCGGCGCCTAACCTATCGCCTATGTTGAGATAGGAGGCGCCTAACCTATAGCCTATGTTGACATCGTTGGCGCCTAACCTATAGCCTATGTGAGGAAGTGAGCATAGGCGACACCTAACCTATCACCAATGTTGACATAGGCGGTGCCTAACCTATCGCCTATGTTGACATATGCGGCGCCTAATCTATCATCTATGTTGAAATAGGTGGCAACTAACCTATCGCCCATGTGAGGCAGTGAGCATAGGCAATGGCATAGGCGGTGCCTAACCTATCGCCCTATGTTAACATACTCGGCGCCTATCCTATCACCTATGTGAGGCAATGAGCATAGGAAATGGCATAGCCGGCGCCTAACCTATCGCCTATGTTGCCATAGGAGGCCCCACACCGATCTCATATGTTTTTATAGGCGGCGCCTAACCTATCGCCTATGTTGACATAGGTGGCTCCTAACCTATCGTCTATGTGAGGCAGTGAGCATAGGCAATGGAAAAGGCGGTGCCTAACCTATCGCCTACGTTGACCTAGGCGGCGTCAAACCTATCGCCTATGTTGACATAGGTGGCGCCTAACCTATAGCCTATGTGAGGCAGTGAGCATTGGCAATGGCATAGGCGGCGCCTAAACTATCGCCTATGAGAGGCAGTGAGCATAGTCAATGGCATAGGCGGCGCCTAACCTATCGCCTATGTTGACATTAGCGGCACCTAACCTATCGCCTATGTTGACATATGAGGCGCCAAACCTATCGCCTATGTTGACATAGGTTGAGCCTAACCTATAGCCTATGTGAGGTAGTGAGCATAGGCGACGCCTAACCTATCGCCTATGTTGACATAGGTGGTGCCTAACCTATCGCCTATGTTTACATAGGTGGCGCTTAACCTATCACCTATGTGAGGAGATGAGCATAGGCGATGGCATAGGCGGCGCCTAACCTATCGCCTATGTTGACATAGGCGGCGCCTAAGCTATCGCGTATGTTTACATAGGTGGCGCCTAACCTATCGCCTATGTGAGGCGATGAGCATAGGCAATGGCATAGGTGGCGCCTAACCTATCGCCTAATTGAGCCGGTGAGCATAGGCAATGGCATAGGCGGTGCCTAACCATCTCCTATGTTCACATAGACGGCGCCTAACCTATCTCGTATGTTGACATAGGCGACGCCTAACCTATCGCCTATGTTGACATAGGTGGAACCTAACCCATCGCCTTTGTGAGGCATTATGCACAGGGAATGGCAAAGGTGGCGCCTAACCTATCGCGTATGTTGACATATATGGCGCCTAACCTATCGCCTATGTTGACATAGGTTGCGCCTAACCTATAGAGTATGTGAGGTAGTGAGCATAGGCGACGCCTAACCTATTGCCTATGTTAACATAGGTGGCGCCTAACCTATCGCCTATGTTTACATAGGTGGCGCTTAACCTATCGCCTATGTGGGGAGATGAGCATAGGCGATGGCATAGGCGGTGCCTAACCTATAGCCTATATTAACATAGGCGATGCCTAACCTATCGTCTATGTTGACATAGGTGGCGCCTAAACTATAGCCTATGTGAGGCAGGGAGCATAGGCAATGGAATAGGCGGCGCATAACCTATCGCCTATGTGAGGCAGTGAGTATCGGCAATGGCATAGGTGGCGTCTAACCTATCTCCTATGTTGACATAGGCAGAGCCTAACCTATCTCCTATGTTGACATAGGTGGCACCTAACCTATCGTCTACGTGAGGCAGTAAGCATAGGCAATGGCAATGGCGGTGCCTAACCTATCTCCTATGTTGACATAGGGGACGCCTAACCTATCGCCTATGTTTACATAGGTGGCGCCTAACCTATCGCCTATGTGAGGCGGTGAGCATAGGCAATGGCATAGGCGGTGCCTAACCCATCGCCTATGTTGACATAGGCGGCACCTAACCTATCACCTATGTTGACATAGGCGGCGCCTAACCAATCGCCTATATTGACATAAGGGGCACCTAACCTATCGCCTATGTAAGGCAGTATGCATAGGGAATAGCATAGGCGGCGCCTAACCTATCGCCTATGATGACATAGGCGGCACCTAACCTATCGCCTATGTTGACATAGGAGTTGCCTAAACTATCGCCTATGTTGACATAGGTGGCGCCTAACCTATAGCCTATGTGAGGCAGTGAGCATAGGAGACGACTAACCTATCGCCTATGTTGACATAGGCGGTGCCTAACCTATCGTCTATGTTTGCATAGGTGGTGGCTAACCTATCGCCTATGTGAGGCGATGACTATAGGCAATGGCATAGGCGTTGCCTGACCTACCGCCTATGTTGACATAGGCGGTACCTAACCGAACACCTATGTTGACATAGGCGGCGCCTAACCTATTGCCTATGTGAGGTAGTATGCATAGGGAATGGCATAGACGGAGCCTAACCTATCGCATATGTTGACATAGGCGGCGCCTAACCTATCACCTATGTGGACATAGGCGACACCTAACCTATCGCCTATGTTGACATAGGTGGCGCCTAACCTATCGCCGATGTGAGGAAGTATGCATAGGGAATGGCATAGGCGACGCCTAAGCTATCGCCTATGTTGACATAAGCGGTGCCCAACCTATCGCCTATGTGAGGCAGTCATCATAGGAAATGACATAGGCGGCGTCTAACCTATCGCCTATTTTGACATAGGCGGCGCCTAATCTATCATCTATGTTGCCATAGGAGGCGCCTAACCTATCGCGTATGTTTCTATAGTCGGTGCCTAACCTATCTCCTATGTTGACATAAATGGCGCCAAAGCTATCGTCTATGTGAGGCAATGAGCATAAGCAATGGCATAGGCGTTGCCTAACCTATCGCCTATGTTGACATAGGCGGTACCTAACCTAACACCTATGTTGACATAGGCGGCGCCTAACCTATCGACTATGTTAACATAGGCGACGCCTAACATATCGCCTATGTGAGGCAGTATGCATAGGGAATGGCATAGGCGGAGCCTAACCTATCTCCTATGTTGACATATGTGGTGGCTAACCTATCGCCTATTTGAGGCAATGAGCGTAGGCAATGGCATAGTCGGCGCGTAACCTATCACCTATGTTAATATAGGCGGCCCCAAACCTATAACCTATGTTGACATAGACGGCGCCTAACCTATCGCCTTTGTTGACATAGGTGGAGCCTAACCTATCACCTATGTGAGGCATTATACACAGGGAATGGCAAAGGCGGTGCCTAACCTATCGTCTATGTTGACATAGGCGGAACCTAAACTATCGCCTATGTTGACATATTAGGCGTCTATCCAATCGTCTATGTTGACATAGTTGGCACCTCAACTATAGCCTATATTAGGCTGTGAGCATAGGCAATTGCATAGGCGGCGCTTAACCTATCGCCTATGTTGACATAGGCTGCGCCTAACCAATCGCCTATACTGACATAGGTGGCGCATAACCTATCGCCTATGTTGACAAAGTCGGTGCCTAACCTATCGTCTATGTTGACATAGGTGGCGCCCAAACTACAGCCTATGTGAGGCAGTTAGCATAGGCAATGGCATAGGCGGCGCCTAACCTATCGCCTATGTTGACATTTGCGGCGCCAAACCTATAACCTATGTTGACATAGACGGCGCCTAACCTATCGCCTATGTTGACATAGGTGGCATCTAACCTATCACCTATGTGAGGTAGTATGCATAGGGATGGGCATAGGCGGCACCTAACCTATCGCCTATGTTGATATAGGCGGCGCCTAACCTATCGCCTATTTTAACATAGGAGGCGCCTAACCTATCTCCTATGTTGACATCGGTGGCGCCTAACCTATGGCCTATGTGAGGAAGTGAGTATAGGCGACGGCTAACCTATCGCCTATGTTGACATAGGCGGCTCCTAACCTAACGCCTATTTTGACATATGCGGTGCCTAATCTATCATCTATGTTGAAATAGGTGGCAGCTAACCTATCGCCTATGTGAGGCAGTGAGCATAGACAATGGCATAGGCGGCGCCTAACCTATCGCCTAAGTTGACATAGGCAGCGCCGAACCTATCGCCTATGTTAACATAGTCGGCGCCTATCCTATCGCCTATGTGAGGCAATGAGCATAGGAAATGGCATAGGCGGCGCCTAACCTATTGCCTATGTGAAGCAGTATGCATAGGGAATGGCATAGACGAAGCCTAACCTATTGCCTATGTGAAGCAGTATGGATAGGGAATGGCATAGACGTAGCCTAACCTATCGCCTAATTGAGCCGGTGAGCATAGGCAATGGCATAGGCGGTGCCTAACCATCTCCAACGTCAACATAGGCGATAGGTTAGGCGTCGCCTATGTTCACTGCCTCACATAGGCTATAGGTTAGGCGCCACCTATGTCAACATAGGCGATAGGTTAGGCACCTCCTATGTCAAAATAGGCTATTGGTTAGGCGCCGCCTATGTCATCATAGGCGATAGGTTAGACGCCGCCTATGCCATTCCCTATGCATACAGCCTCACATAGGCGATAGGTTAGGCGCCACCTATGTCAACATGGGCGATAGGTTAGGCGCCGCTTATGTCAACATAGGTGATAGGTTAGGCGCCGCCTATGTCATCATAGGCGATAGGTTAGACGCCGCCTATGCCATTCCCTATGCATACTGCCTCACATAGGCGATAGGTTAGGTGCCACCTATGTCAACATAGGCGATAGGTTAGGCGCCGCCTATGTCAACATAGGTGATAGGTTAGGCGCCGCCTATGTCAACATAGGCGATGGGTTAGGCACCGCCTATGCCATTGGCTATGCTCACCGCGTCACATAGGCAATAGGTTAGGCGCCACCTATGTAAACATAGGCGATAGGTTAGGCATCGCCTATGTCAACATAGGAGATATGTTAGGCACCGCCTTTGCCATTGCCTATGCTTACTGCCTCACATGGGCGATAGGTTAGGTGCCACCAATGTCAACATAGGCGATAGGTTAGGCTCTGCCTATGTCAACATAGGAGATAGGTTACACGCCGCCTATGTCAATATAGGTGATAGGTTAGGCGCCGCCTATGTCAACATAGGAGATTGGTTAGGCACCGCCTATGCCATTGCCTATGCTCACCGCCTCACTTAGGCGATAGGTTAGGCGTTACCTATGTAAATATAGGCGATAGGTTAGGCGTCACCTATGTCAACATAGGAGATAGGTTAGGCGCCGCTAATGTCAACATAAGCGATAGGTTAGGCGCCGCCTATGCCATTGGCAATGCTCACTGCCTCACATAGGCTATAGGTTAGGCGCCACCTATGTCAACATAGGCGATAGGTTTGGCGCCACCTAGCTCAAAATAGGCGATAGGTTAGGCACCGCCTTTGCCATTTCCTATGCACACTGCCTCACATAGACGATATGTTAGGAGACACCTATGTCAACATAGGCGATAGGTTTGGCGCTGCCTATAAAAACATATGCGATTGGTGTGGCGCCTCCTATGGCAACATAGGCCATAAGTTAGGCGCCGCCAAGGTCAATATAGGAGATAGGTTAGGCGCCGCCTATGCCATTTCCTATGCTCATTACCTCACATAGGCGATAGGATAGGCGCCGACTATGTTAATATAGGCGATAGGTTAGGTGCCGCCTATGTCAACTTAGGCGATAGGTTAGGCGCCGCCTATGCCATTGCCTATGCTCATCGCCTCACATATGCGATAGGTTAGGCGATAGGTTAGGCCCCGCCTATGTCAACATAGGCGATAGGTTAGGCGTCGCCTATGCTCACTGCCTCACATAGTCTATAGGTTAGGCGCCACCTATGTCAACATAGGAGATAGGTTAGGTGCCGCCTTTTCCATTGCCTATGCTTACTGCCTCACATAGGCGATAGGTTAGGTGCCACCTATGTCAACATAGGCGATAGGTTAGGCTCTCCCTATGGTAAGATAGGAGATAGGTTAGACGCCACCAATGCCATTGCCTATACACACTGCCTCACATAGGCGATAGGTTAGGCGCCGCCTATGCCATTGCCTATGCTCCCTGCCTCACATAGGCTATAGGTTAGGCGCCACCTATGTCAACATAGGCGATAGGTTAGGCGTCGCCTATGTTAACATAGGCGATAGGTTAGGCGCCGCCTATGTCAACACAGGAGATGGGTTAGGCACCGCCTATTCTATTGCCTATGCACACTGCCTCACATAGGTGATAGGTTAGAGGCCACCTATGTAAATATAGGCGATAGGTTAGGCGTCACCTATGTCAACATAGGAGATAGGTTAGGCGCTGCCTTTTCCATTGCCTATGCTTACGGCCTCACATAGGCGATAGGTTAGGTGCCACCTATGTCAACAAAGACGATAGGTTAGGCTCTCCCTATGTCAACATAGGAGATAGGTTAGGCGCCACCTATGTCATTGTCTATACTCACTACCTCACATAGGCGATAGGTTAGGCTCCACCTATGTCAACATAGACGATAGGTTAGGCACCGCCTATGTCAACATAGGCGATAGGTTAGGCACCGCCTATGCCATTGCCTATGCTCATTGCCTCACATAGACGATAGGTTAGGCGCCACCTATGTCAACATTGGAGATAGGTTAGGTGTAGCCTATGCTCACTGCCTCACATAGGCTATAGGTTAGGCTCCACCTATGTCAACATAAGCGATATGTTAGCCGCCTCCTATGTCAACATAGGCGATAGGTTAGGCGTCGCCAATGTCAACATCGGAGATAGGTTAGGCACCGCCTTTGACATTGCCTATGCTTACTGCCTCACATAGGCGATAGGTTAGGTGCCACCTATGTCAACATAGGCTATAGGTTAGGCTCTACCTATGTCAACAAAGGAGATAGGTTAGGCTCCACCTATGTCATTGTCTATACTAACTACCTCACATAGGCGATAGGTTAGGCTCCACCTATGTCAACATAGACGATAGGTTAGGCACCGCCTATGTCAACATAGGCGATAGGTTAGGCACCGCCTATGCCATTCCCTATGCTCATTGCCTCACATTGACGATAGGTTAGGCACCACCTATGTCAACATAGGAGATAGGTTAGGCACCGCCTATAGAAACATACGTGATAGGTTAGGCGCCTCCTATGGCAACATAGGCGATAGATTAGGCGCCGCCTATGTCAACATAGGCGATAGGTTAGACGCCGCCTATGCCATTTCCTATGCTCAATGTCTCATATAGGTGATAGGTTGGGCGCCGCCTATGTCAACATAGGCTATAGGTTAGGCACCACCTATGCCATTCCCTATGCATACTGCCTCACATAGGCGATAGGTTAGGCGCCACCTATGTCAACATAGGCGATAGGTTAGGCGCCGCCAATGTCAACATAGGTGATTGGTTAGGCGCCGCCTATGTCAACATAGGCGATAGGTTAGGCTCCGCCTATGCCATTCCCTATGCATACTGCCTCACATAGGCGATAGGTTAGGCGTCGCCTATGTTGACATAGGCAATAGGTTAAGCGCCGCCTATGTCAACATAGGCGTTAGGTTAGGTACCGCCTATGTTAGCATAGACGATAGGTTAGGCAACGCCTATGCCATTGCCTATGCTAACTGCCTCACATAGGCTATAGTTTAGGTGCCACCTATGTCAACATTGACGATAGGTTAGGCGCCGCCTATGTCAACATAGGCGATAGGTTATGCGCCACCTATGTCAATATAGGCGATTGGTTAGGCGCAGCCTATGTCAACATAGGCGATAGGTTAGGCGCCGCCTATGCCATTTCCTATGCTCACTGCCTCACATAGGCTATAGTTTAGGTGCCACCTATGTCAACATAGACGATAGGTAAGGCGCCGCCTATGTCAACATAGGGGATAGGTTAGGCGCCGCCTATGCCATTGTGTATGCTCACTGCCTCACATAGGCTATAGTTTAGGTGCAACCTATGTCAACATAGACGATAGGTAAGGCGCCGCCTATGTCAACATAGGCGATAGGTTAGATATCGCCTATGCTCACAGCCTCACATAGGCTATAGGTTAGGCGCCACCTATGTCAACATAGACGATAGGTAAGGCGCCGCCTATGTCAACATAGGGGATAGGTTAGGCGCCGCCTATGCCATTGCGTATGCTCACTGCCTCACATAGGCTATAGTTTAGGTGCCACCTATGTCAACATAGACGATAGGTAAGGCGCCGCCTATGTCAACATAGGCGATAGGTTAGGCGTCGCCTATGCTCACTGCCTCACATAGGCTATAGGGTAGGCACCTCCTATGTCAAAATAGGCGATTGGTTAGGCGTCGCCTATGTCACCATAGGCGATAGGTTAGGCGCCGCCTATGCCATTCCCTATGCATACTGCCTCACATAGGCGATAGGTTAGGCGCCACCTATGTCAACATATGCGATAGGTTAGGCACCACTTATGTCAACATAGGTGATAGGTTAGGCGCCGCCTATGTCATCATAGGCGATAGGTTAGGCGCCGCCTATGCCATTCCCTATGCATACTGCCTCACATAGGCGATAGGTTAGGCGCCACCTATGTCAACATAGGCGATAGGTTAGGTGCCGCCTATGTCAACATAGGTGATAGGTTAGGCGCCGCCTATGTCAACATAGGCGATGGGTTAGGCACCGCCTATGCCATTGGCTATGCTCACCGCATCACATAGGCAATAGGTTAGGCGCCACCTATGTAAACATAGGCGATAGGTTAGGCGTCGCCTATGTCAACATAGGAGATAGGTTAGGCACCGCATTTTCCATTGCCTATGCTTACTGCTTCACATGGGTGATAGGTTAGGTGCCACCAATGTCAACATAGGCGATAGGTTAGGCTCCGCCTATGCCATTCCCTATGCATACTGCCTCACATAGGCGATAGGTTAGGCGTCGCCTATGTTGACATAGGCGATAGGTTAAGCGCCGCCTATGTCAACATAGGCGTTAGGTTAGGTACCGCCTATGTTAGCATAGACGATAGGTTAGGCAACGCCTATGCCATTGCCTATGCTAACTGCCTCACATAGGCTGTAGTTTAGGTGCCACCTATGTCAACATAGACGATAGGTTAGGCGCCGCCTATGTCAACATAGGCGATAGGTTATGCGCCACCTATGTCAATATAGGCGATTGGTTAGGCGCAGCCTATGTCAACATAGGCGATAGGTTAGGCGCCGCCTATGCCATTGCCTATGCTCACTGCCTGACATAGGCTATAGTTTAGGTGCCACCTATGTCAACATAGACGATAGGTAAGGCGCCGCCTATGTCAACATAGGGGATAGGTTAGGCGCCGCCTATGCCATTGTGTATGCTCACTGCCTCACATAGGCTATAGTTTAGGTGCAACCTATGTCAACATAGACGATAGGTAAGGCGCCGCCTATGTCAACATAGGCGATAGGTTAGGCATCGCCTATGCTCACAGCCTCACATAGGCTATAGGTTAGGCGCCACCTATGTCAACATAGACGATAGGTAAGGCGCCGCCTATGTCAACATAGGGGATAGGTTAGGCGCCGCCTATGCCATTGCGTATGCTCACTGCCTCACATAGGCTATAGTTTAGGTGCCACCTATGTCAACATAGACGATAGGTAAGGCGCCGCCTATGTCAACATAGGCGATAGGTTAGGCGTCGCCTATGCTCACTGCCTCACATAGGCTATAGGGTAGGCACCTCCTATGTCAAAATAGGCGATTGGTTAGGCGTCGCCTATGTCACCATAGGCGATAGGTTAGGCGCCGCCTATGCCATTCCCTATGCATACTGCCTCACATAGGCGATAGGTTAGGCGCCACCTATGTCAACATATGCGATAGGTTAGGCGCCACTTATGTCAACATAGGTGATAGGTTAGGCGCCGCCTATGTCATCATAGGCGATAGGTTAGGCGCCGCCTATGCCATTCCCTATGCATACTGCCTCACATAGGCGATATGTTAGGCGCCACCTATGTCAACATAGGCGATAGGTTAGGTGCCGCCTATGTCAACATAGGTGATAGGTTAGGCGCCGCCTATGTCAACATAGGCGATGGGTTAGGCACCGCCTATGCCATTGGCTATGCTCACCGCGTCACATAGGCAATAGGTTAGGCGCCACCTATGTAAACATAGGCGATAGGTTAGGCGTCGCCTATGTCAACATAGGAGATAGGTTAGGCACCGCATTTTCCATTGCCTATGCTTACTGCTTCACATGGGTGATAGGTTAGGTGCCACCTATGTCAACATAGGCGATAGGTTAGGCTCTGCCTATGCCATTCCCTATGCATACTGCCTCACATAGGCGATAGGTTAGGCGTCGCCTATGTTGACATAGGCGATAGGTTAAGCGCCGCCTATGTCAACATAGGCGTTAGGTTAGGTACCGCCTATGTTAGCATAGACGATAGGTTAGGCAACGCCTATGCCATTGCCTATGCTAACTGCCTCACATAGGCTGTAGTTTAGGTGCCACCTATGTCAACATAGACGATAGGTTAGGCGCCGCCTATGTCAACATAGGCGATAGGTTATGCGCCACCTATGTCAATATAGGCGATTGGTTAGGCGCAGCCTATGTCAACATAGGCGATAGGTTAGGCGCCGCCTATGCCATTGCCTATGCTCACTGCCTCACATAGGCTATAGTTTAGGTGCCACCTATGTCAACATAGACGATAGGTAAGGCGCCGCCTATGTCAACATAGGGGATAGGTTAGGCGCCGCCTATGCCATTGTGTATGCTCACTGCCTCACATAGGCTATAGTTTAGGTGCAACCTATGTCAACATAGACGATAGGTAAGGCGCCGCCTATGTCAACATAGGAGATAGGTTAGGCATCGCCTATGCTCACAGCCTCACATAGGCTATAGGTTAGGCGCCACCTATGTCAACATAGACGATAGGTAAGGCGCCGCCTATGTCAACATAGGGGATAGGTTAGGCGCCGCCTATGCCATTGCGTATGCTCACTGCCTCACATAGGCTATAGTTTAGGTGCCACCTATGTCAACATAGACGATAGGTAAGGCGCCGCCTATGTCAACATAGGCGATAGGTTAGGCGTCGCCTATGCTCAATGCCTCATATAGGCTATAGGGTAGGCACCTCCTATGTCAAAATAGGCGATTGGTTAGGCGTCGCCTATGTCACCATAGGCGATAGGTTAGGCGCCGCCTATGCCATTCCCTATGCATACTGCCTCACATAGGTGATAGGTTAGTCGCCACCTATGTCAACATATGCGATTGGTTAGGCGCCACTTATGTCAACATAGGTGATAGGTTAGGCGCCGCCTATGTCATCATAGGCGATAGGTTAGGCGCCGCCTATGCCATTCCCTATGCATACTGCCTCACATAGGCTATATGTTAGGCGCCACCTCTGTCAACATAGGCGATAGGTTAGGTGCCGCCTATGTCAACATAGGTGATAGGTTAGGCGCCGCCTATGTCAACATAGGCGATGGGTTAGGCACCGCCTATGCCATTGGCTATGCTCACCGCGTCACATAGGCAATAGGTTAGGCGCCACCTATGTAAACATAGGCGATAGGTTAGGCGTCGCCTATGTCAACATAGGAGATAGGTTAGGCACCGCATTTTCCATTGCCTATGCTTACTGCTTCACATGGGTGATAGGTTAGGTGCCACCTATGTCAACATAGGCGATAGGTTAGGCTCCGCCTATGCCATTCCCTATGCATACTACCTCACATAGGCGATAGGTTAGGCGTCGCCTATGTTGACATAGGCGATAGGTTAAGCGCCGCCTATGTCAACATAGGCGTTAGGTTAGGTACCGCCTATGTTAGCATAGACGATAGGTTAGGCAACGCCTATGCCATTGCCTATGCTAACTGCCTCACATAGGCTGTAGTTTAGGTGCCACCTATGTCAACATAGACGATAGGTTAGGCGCCGCCTATGTCAACATAGGCTATAGGTTATGCGCCACCTATGTCAATATAGGCGATTGGTTAGGCGCAGCCTATGTCTACATAGGCGATAGGTTAGGCGCCGCCTATGCCATTGCCTAAGCTCACTGCCTCACATAGGCTATAGTTTAGGTGCCACCTATGTCAACATAGACGATAGGTAAGGCGCCGCCTATGTCAACATAGGGGATAGGTTAGGCGCCGCCTATGCCATTGTGTATGCTCACTGCCTCACATAGGCTATAGTTTAGGTGCAACCTATGTCAACATAGACGATAGGTAAGGCGCCGCCTATGTCAACATAGGCAATAGGTTAGGCATCGCCTATGCTCACAGCCTCACATAGGCTATAGGTTAGGCGCCACCTATGTCAACATAGACGATAGGTAAGGCGCCGCCTATGTCAACATAGGGGATAGGTTAGGCGCCGCCTATGCCATTGCGTATGCTCACTGCCTCACATAGGCTATAGTTTAGGTGCCACCTATGTCAACATAGACGATAGGTAAGGCGCCGCCTATGTCAACATAGGCGATAGGTTAGGCGTCGCCTATGCTCACTGCCTCACATAGGCTATAGGGTAGGCACCTCCTATGTCAAAATGGGCGATTGGTTAGGCGTCGCCTATGTCACCATAGGCGATAGGTTAGGCGCCGCCTATGCCATTCCCTATGCATACTGCCTCACATAGGCGATAGGTTAGGCGCCACCTATGTCAACATATGCGATAGGTTAGGCGCCACTTATGTCAACATAGGTGATAGGTTAGGCGCCGCCTATGTCATCATAGGCGATAGGTTAGGCGCCGTCTATGCCATTCCCTATGCATACTGCCTCACATAGGCGATAGGTTAGGCGCCACCTATGTCAACATAGGCGATAGGTTAGGTGCCGCCTATGTCAACATAGGTGATAGGTTAGGCGCCGCCTATGTCAACATAGGCGATGGGTTAGGCACCGCCTATGCCATTGGCTATGCTCACCGCGTCACATAGGCAATAGGTTAGGCGCCACCTATGTAAACATAGGCGATAGGTTAGGCGTCACCTATGTCAACATAGGAGATAGGCTAGGCACCGCATTTTCCATTGCCTATGCTTACTGCTTCACATGGGTGATAGGTTAGGTGCCACCTATGTCAACATAGGCGATAGGTTAGGCTCTGCCTATGTCAACATAGGAGATAGGTTAGACGCAACCTATGCCATTGCCTATACTCACAGCCTCACATAGGCGATAGGTTAGGCGCCGCCTATGCCATTTCCTATGCTCCCTGCCTCACATAGGCTATAGGTTAGGCGCCACCAATGTTAACATAGGCGATAGGTTAAGCGGCGCCTATGTTAACATAGGCGATAGGTTTGGCGCCCCATTTGCCATTCCCTATGCATATTGCCTCACATAGGCGATAGGTTAGGCTTCACCTATGTCAACATAGGCGATAGGTTAGGCGCCTCCTATGTCAACATAGGTGATAGGTTAGGCGCCTCCTATGCCATTGCCTATGCTCACCGCCTCACATAGGCGATATGTTAGGCGCCACCTATGTAAATATAGGCGATAGGTTAGGCGCCGCCTTTTCCATTGCCTATGCTTACTGCCTTACATAGGCGATAGGTTAGGTGCCACCTATGTCAACATAGGCGATAGGTTAGGCTCTGGCTATGTCAACATAGGAGATAGGTTAGGCGTAACCTATGTCATTGCCAATACTCACTACCTCACATAGGCGATAGGTTAGGCTCCACCTATGTCAACATAGACGATAGGTTAGGCACCGCCTTTGCCATTCCCTGTGTATAATGCCTCACATAGGCGATAGGTTAGGCTCTACCTATGTCAACATAGGCGATAGGTTAGGCGCTGTCTATGTCAACATAGGTTATAGGTTTGGGGCCGCTCATGTTAACATAGGTGATAGGTTACGCGCCGACTATGCCATTGCCTACGCTCATTGCCTCACATAGGCGATAGGTTAGCCACCACCTATGTCAACATAGGCGATAGGTTAGGCTCCGCCTTTGCCATTCCCTATGCATACTGCCTCACATAGGCGATATGTTAGGCGTCGCCTATGTTAACATAGTCGATAGGTTAGGCGCCGCCTATATCAACATAGGCGTTAGGTTAGGTACCGCCTATGTCAACATAGGCGATAGGTTAGGCAACGCCTATGCCATTGCCTATGCTCATTGCCTCACATAGACGATAGGTTTGGCGCCATTTATGTCAATATAGGAGATAGGTTAGGCACCGCCTATAGAAACATACGCGATAGGTTAGGCGCCTCCTATGGCAACATAGATGATAGATTAGGCCCCGCCTATGTCAACATAGGCGATAGGTTAGACGCCGCCTATGTCATTTCCTATGATGACTGCCTCACATAGGTGATAGGTTGGGCACCGCCTATGTCAACATAGGCGATAGGTTAGGCGTCACCTATGCCATTCCCTATGCATACTTCCTCACATAGGCGATAGGTTAGGCGCCACCTATGTCAACATAGGTGATAGGTTAGGTGTCGCCTATGTCAACATAGGTGATAGGTTAGGCGCCGCCTATGTCAACATAGGCGATAGGTTAGGCTCCATCTATGCCATTCCCTATGCATACTACCTCACATAGGCAATAGGTTAGGCGCCTCCTATGTCAACATAGGTGTTCGGTTAGGTACCGCCTATGTCAACATAGGCGGTAGGTCAGGCAACGCCTATGCCATTGCCTATGCTCATCGCCTCGCATAGGCGATAGGTTAGCCGCCACCTATGCAAACATAGGCGATAGGTTAGGCACCGCCTATGTCAACATAGGCGATAGGTTAGTGTCGCCTATGCTCACTGCCTCACATAGGCTATAGGTTAGGCGCCACCTATGTCAACATAGGCAATAGGTTAGGCAACTCCTATTTCAACATAGGCGATAGGTTAGGCGCCATCTATGTCATCATAGGCGATAGGTTAGGCGCCGCCTATGCTATTCCCTATGCATACTACCTTACATAGGCGATAGGTTAGGTGCCCCTTATGTCAACATAGGCGATGGTTAGGCGCCGCCTATGTCGACATAGGTGATAGGTTAGGTGCCGTCTATGTCAACATAGGCGATGGGTTAGGCACCGCCTATGCCATTGCCTATGCTCACCGCCTCACATAGGCGATAGGTTAGGCTCCACCTATGTAAACATAGGCGATAGGTTAAGCGTCGCCTATGTCAACATAGGAGATAGGTTAGGCACCTCCATTGCCATTGCCTATGCTTACTGCCTCACATAGGCGATAGGTTAGGTGCCACCTATGTCAACATAGGCGATAGGTTAGGCTCTGCCTATGTCAACATAGGAGATAGGTTAGACGCCACCTATGCCATTGCCTATACTCACTGCCTCACATAGGCGATAGGTTATGCGCCGCCTATGCCATTGCCTATGCTCCCTGCCTCACATAGGCTATAGTTTAGGCGCCACCTATGTCAACATAGGCGATAGGTTAGGCATCGCCTATGTTAATATAGGCTAGAGGTTAGGCGCCGCCTTTGCCATCGCCTAAGCTCATCTCCCCACATAGGCGATAGGTTAAGCGCCACCTATGTAAACATAGGCGATAGGTTAGGCGCCACCTATGTTAACATACTCAATAGGTTAGGCGTCTCCTATGCTCACTACCTCACATACGCTATAGGTTAGGCGCAACCTATGTCAACATAGGCGATAGGTTAGGCGCCACATATGTCAACATACGCGATAGGTTAGGCGCTGCCTTTGCCATTCCCTCTGCATAATGCCTCACAAAGGCGATGGGTTAGGTTCCACCTATGTCAACATAGGCGATAGGTTAGGCGCCGCCTATGTCAACATAGGAGATAGGTTAGGCGCCGTCTATGTCAACATAGGAGATGGTTAGGCACCGCCTATGCCATTGCCTATGCTCACCGGCTCAATTAGGCGATAGGTTAGGCGCCACCAATGCCATTGCCTATGCTCATCGCCTCACATAGGCGATAGGTTAGGCACCACCTATGTAAACATACGCGATAGCTTAGGCGCCGCCTATGTCAACATAGGCGATAGGTTAGGCGTCGCCTATGCTCACTGCCTCACATAGGCTATAGGTTAGGCGCCATCTATGTCAACATATGAGATAGGTTAGGCGCCGCCTATGCCATCGCCTATGCTCATCTCCTCACATAGGCGATAGGTTAAGCGCCACCTATGTAAACATAGGCGATAGGTTAGGCACCGCCTATGTCGACATAGGCGATAGGTTAGGCGTCGCCTATGCTCACTACCTCACATAGGCTATAGGTTAGGCTCAACCTATGTCAACATAGGCGATAGGTTTTGCGCCTCATATGTCAACATAGGCGATAGGTTAGGTGCCGCTAATGTCAACATAGGCGATAGGTTAGGCGCCGCCTATGCCATTGACTATGCTCACTGCCTCTCATAGGCGATAGTTTAGGCGCCACCTATGCCATTGCCAAAGCTCACTGCCTTACATAGGCTATAGGTTAGGCGCCACCTATGTCAACATAGGCGATAGGTTTGGCGCCGCCTAGGTCAACGTAGGCGATAGGTTAGGCACCGCCTTTTCCATTGCCTATGCTTACTGCCTCACATAGACGATAGGTTAAGAGCCACCTATGTCAACATAGGCGATAGGTTAGCCGCCGCCTATAAAAACATATGCGATCGGTGTGGGGCCTCCTATGTCAACATAGGCGATAGGTTAGGCATCGCCTATGTTAATATAGGCTAGAGGTTAGGCTCCGCCTTTGCCATCGCCTATGCTCATCTCCCCACATAGGCGATAGGTTAAGCGCCACCTATGTAAACATAGGCGATAGGTTAGGCGCCACCTATGTTAACATAGGCAATAGGTTAGGCGTCGCCTATGCTCACTACCTCACATACGCTATAGGTTAGGCACAACCTATGTCAACATAGGCGATAGGTTAGGCGCCACATATGTCAACATACGCGATAGGTTAGGCGCCGCCTTTGCCATTCCCTGTGCATAATGCCTCACAAAGGCGATGGGTTAGGTTCCACCTATGTCAACATAGGCGATAGGTTAGGCGCCGCCTATGTCAACATAGGAGATAGGTTAGGCGCCGTCTATGTCAACATAGGAGATGGTTAGGCACCGCCTATGCCATTTCCAATGCTCACCGCCTCAATTAGGCGATAGGTTAGGCGCCACCTATGGCATTGCCTATGCTCATCGCCTCACATAGGCGATAGGTTAGGCGCAACCTATGTAAACATACGCGATAGCTTAGGCGCCGCCTATGTCAACATAGGCGATAGGTTAGGCGTCGCCTATGCTCACTGCCTCACATAGGCTATAGGTTAGGCGCCATCTATGTCAACATAGGAGATAGGTTAGGCGCCGCCTATGCCATCGCCTATGCTCATCTCCTCACATAGGCGATAGGTTAAGCGCCACCTATGTAAACATAGGCGATAGGTTAGGCACCGCCTATGTCGACATAGGCGATAGGTTAGGCGTCGCCTATGCTCACTACCTCACATTGGCTATAGGTTAGGCTCAACCTATGTCAACATAGGCGATAGGTTTGGCGCCTCATATGTCAACATAGGCGATAGGTTAGGTGCCGCTAATGTCAACATAGGCGATAGGTTAGGCGCCGCCTATGCCATTGACTATGCTCACTGCCTCTCATAGGCGATAGTTTAGGCGCCGCCTATGCCATTGCCAAAGCTCACTGCCTCACATAGGCTATAGGTTAGGCGCCACCTATGTCAACATAGGCGATAGGTTTGGCGCCGCCTAGGTCAACGTAGGAGATAGGTTAGGCACCGCCTTTTCCATTGCCTATGCTCACTGCCTCACATAGACGATAGGTTAGGAGCCACCTATGTCAACATAGGCGATAGGTTAGGCGCCGCCTATAAAAACATATGCGATCGGTGTGGGGCCTCCTATGGCAACATAGGCGATAGGTTAGGCGCCGCCTATTCCATTTCCTATGCTCATTGCCTCACATAGGTGATAGGATAGGCGCCGAGTATGTTAACATAGGGCGATAGGTTAGGCACCGCCTATGCCAACCTAGGCAATAGGTTAGGCGCCGCCTATGCCATTGCCTATGCTCACTGCCTCACATTGGCGATAGGTTAGTTGCCACCTATTTCAACATAGATGATAGATTAGGCGCCGCATATGTCAACATAGGCGATAGGTTAGGCACCGCCTATGTCAACATTGGCGATAGGTTAGGTGTCGCCTATGCTCACTTCCTCACATAGGCTATAGGTTAGGCGCCAACGATGTCAACAACGGCTATTGGTTAGGCGCCTCCTATCTCAACATAGGCGATAGGTTAGGCGCCACCTATGTCAACATAGGCGATAGGTTAGGTGCCGCCTATGCCATCGCCTATGCTCATCTCCTCACATAGGCGATAGGTTAAGCGCCACCTTTGTAAACATAGGCGATAGGTTAGGCACCGCCTATGTCAACATAGGCGATAGGTTAGGCGTCGCCTACGCTCACTACCTCACATAGGCTATAGGTTAGGCTCAACCTATGTCAACATAGGCGATAGCTTAGGCGCCTCATATGTCAACATAGGCGATAGGTTAGGTGCCGCCTATGACAACATAGACGATAGGTTAAGCACCGCCTATGTCAACATAGGAGATAGGTTAGATGCCACCTATGCCATTGTCTATAATCACTGCCTCACATAGGCGATAGGTTAGGCGCCGCCTATGCTATTGCCTATGCTCCCTGCCTCACATAGGCTAAAGGTTAGGCGCCACCTATATGAACATAGGCGATAGGTTAGGAGTCTCCTATGTTAACATAGGCGATAGGTTAGGCGCCGCCTATGCCATCGCCTATGTTCATCGCCTCACATAGGCGATAGGTTAAGCGCCACCTATGTAAACATAGGCGACAGGTTTGGCGCCGCCTATGTCAACATAGGCGATAGGTTAGGCGTCGCCTATGCTCACTACCTCACATAGGCTATAGGTTAGGCGCAACCTATGTCAACATAGGTGATAGGTTAGGCACCTCCTATGTCAACATAGGCTATAGGTTAGGCGCCGTCTTTGCCATTGCCTATGTTTACTGCCTCACATAGGCGATTGGTTAGGTGCCACCTATGTCAACATAGGAGATATGTTAGGTGCCTAACCTATCGCCTAAGTGAGGCAGTGAGCATAGGAGATTGAAAATGCGGGGCACTTTTGGTCGAAAAGGTCCTTTCACTCAAATAGATGCATTTTTCCAAAATCATAACAAACTAAGCATACTCTTATCACCAAGCACTACTACAAAATCCATTTAACCATTATGAGCGTAGCAATGAAAAAAAACTAGGGAACATGAAAGAACAACTTACTTAGTGATAAATTTCGGAAGGTGAGCCTGCAAAATTAGATGAGACAAGAGAACGGCTTGGAAAGAGAAAAGTTATTTGGGCGGCACTTAGGTTTAAGAAAAATTAAGTGGGGTTTAAGGGTAGAGGATATATTTAAAAGATGCGACAAGGGTCGGGCTAGTCCATTCAAAAATTGGGTTATTAGGCAAAACATACATTGATAGGTTGCCTAAGCGTAAGTCGGTGGCACCTAACCTATTGCCTATGTTGACATAGGCGGCGCCTAACCTATCGCCTATATTGACATTGGCGGCGCCTAACCTATTGCCTATATTGACATAGGCGGCACCTAACCTATTGCCTATGTGCGGCAGTTAGCATAGGAAATGGAATAGGCGGCGCCTAACCTATCGCCTAAGAGAGAAAGTGAGCACAGGCGATTTAAAATGCGGGGCATTCTTGGTAAAAAAGGTCCTTTCACTCGATGAGATGTATTTTTTCAAAAATCATAACAAACAAAGTATACTCTTATCACCAAGCACTACTACAAAATCCATTTAACCATTATGAGCGTAGCAATGAAAAAAAAACTAGGGAACATGAAAGAACAACTTACTTAGTCATAAATTCCGGAAGGTGAGCCTGCAAAATTAGATGAGACAAGAGAAGGGCTTGGAAAGGGAAAGGTTGTCTGGGCGGCACTTAGGTTTAAGAAAAATTAGGCGGGGTTTAAGGGTAGAGGATATATTTAAAAGATGAGACATGGGTTGCGTTGGTCCTTTAAAAAATGACTTATTAGGCAAAACTTATGTTGATAGGCGGCACCCATGGAATTGCCGAATCATAAGTAGGCGGCGCCCAATGAATCGCCTAATCATAAGTAGCATACAAGATTACATGTTAAAAGAGAAGGGCTTGGAAAGGGAAAGGTTGTTTGGGCGGCACTTAGGTTTTACAAAAATTGAGTGGGATTTCAGGGCAGAGGATATATTTAAAAGATGAGAAATGGGTCATGTTGGTCCATTCAAAAATAGTTTATTAGGCAAAACATACGTTCATAGGCGGCGCCCATGGACTCACCTAAGAATAAGTAGGCGGCGCCTAACCTATCGCCTATGTTGACATAGTTGGCGCCTAACCTATCGCCTATGTTGACATAGGTGGCACCTAACCTATCGCCTATGTGAGGCAGTGACATAGGCAAAGGCATAGGCGGTGCCTAACCTATCGCCTATATTGACATAGGCGGCGCCTAACCTATCGCCTATATTGTCATAGGCGGCGCCTAACCTATCGCCTATGTGGACATAGGCGGTGCCTAACCTATCGCCTATGTTGACATAGGTGGCGGCTAACCTATCGCCTATGTGAGGCAATGAGCAAAGGTAATAGCTTAGGCGGCGCCTAACCTATCGTCTGTGTTGACATAGGCGGTGCCTAACCTATCGCCTATGTGAGGCAGTGAGCATAGGCAATGGCATAGGCGGCGCCTAACCTATCTCCTATGTTGACATAGGCGGTGCCAAACATCTCACCTATATTGACATAGGCAGCGCCTAACCTATCGCCTATATGAGGCAGTGAGCATAGGCAATGGCATAGGCGGCGTCTAACCTATCGCCTAAGTGAGGTAGTGAGCATAGGGGATTGAAAATGAGGCGTACTCTTGGTCAAAAAGGTCCTTTCACTCAATGAGATGTATTTTTTCAAAATCATAACAAACTAACCATACTCTTATCGCCAAGCACTACAACAAAATCCTGTTAACTATTATGAGCTAGCTATGAAACAACTACGGAACACGAAATAACAATTTACTTGGTGATAAATTCGTGATGAATCGGGATGGTGAGCCTGCAAGATTAGATATTAAAAGAGAAGGGCTTGGGAAGGGAAAGGTTGTTTGGGCGGCGCTTAGGTTTAAGAAAAATAGAGTGGGGTTTAAAGGTAGAGGATATATTTAAAAGATTAGACATTGGTCGGATTAGTCCATTCAAAAATGGGTTATTAGGCAAAACTTATGTTTATAGGCGGCGCCCATGGACTCGCCTAAGCATAAGTAGGTGGCGCCTAACCTATCATCTCTTATCACCAAGCACTACTACAAAATCCAGTTAACCATTATGAGCGTAGAAATGAAACGACTAAGGAACATGAAAAATTAACTTACTTGGTGATAAATTTGTGAAGAATAAGGAAGGTGATCTTGCAGGATTAGATGATAAAAGAGAAGGGCTTGGAAAGGGAAAGGTTATTTGGGCTGCGTTGAGGTTTAAGAAAAATAGAGAGAGGTTTAAGCATTGAGGATATATTTAAAAGATGAGACATGGGTCGGGTTAGTCCATTAAAAAATGTGTTATTAGGCAAAACTTATGTTGATAGGTGGCGCCTATGGACTCCCCTAAGGGTAAGTAGGTGGCGCCTAACCTATTGACTATGTTGAGATAGTCGGCGCCTAACCTATCGCCTATGTTGACATAGGTGGCGGCTAACCTATCGCCTATGTAAGGCAATGATCAAAGGTAATAGCTTAGGCGGCGCCTAACCTATCGCCTATGTTAACATAGTAGGTTCCTAACCTATAGCCTATGTGAGGCAGTGAGCATAGGTAATGGCATAGGCGGCGCCTAACCTATCTCCTATGTTGACATAGGCGGCGCCAAACATCTCACCTATATTGACATAGGAAGCGCCTAATCTATCGCCTATATGAGGCAGTGAGCATAGGCAATGGCATAGGCGGCGCCTAACCTATCGCCTAAGTGAGGTAGTGAGCATAGGGGATTGAAAATGAGGCGCACTCTTGGTCAAAAAGGTCCTTTCACTCAATGAGATGTATTTTTTCAAAATCATAACAAACTAACCATACTCTTATCGCCAAGCACTACAACAAAATCCTGTTAACTATTATGAGCTAGCTATGAAACAACTACGGAACACGAAATAACAACGTACTTGGTGATAAATTCGTGATGAATCGGGATGGTGATCCTGCAAGATTAGATATTAAAAGAGAAGGTCTTGGAAAGGGAAAGGTTGTTTGGGCGGTGCTTAGGTTTAAGAAAAATGGAGTGGGGTTTAAAGGTAGAGGATATATTTAAAAGATTAGACATTGGTCGGATTAGTCCATTCAAAAATGGGTTATTAGGCAAAACTTACGTTTATGGGGGGCGCCCTTGGACTCGCCTAATCATATGTAGGTGGCGCCTAACCTATCATCTCTTATCACCAAGCACTACTACAAAATCCAGTTAACCATTATGAGCGTAGAAATGAAACGACTAAGGAACATGAAAAATTAACTTACTTGGTGATAAATTTGTGAAGAATAAGGAAGGTGATCTTGCAGGATTAGATGATAAAAGAGAAGGGCTTGGAAAGGGAAAGGTTATTTGGGCTGCGTTGAGGTTTAAGAAAAATAGAGAGGGGTTGAAGCGTAGAGGATATATTTAAAAGATGAGACATGGGTCGGGTTAGTCCATTAAAAAATGTGTTTTTAGGCAAAACTTATGTTGATAGGTGGCGCCTATGGACTCCCCTAAGGGTAAGTACGTGGCGCCTAACCTATTGACTATGTTAAGATAGTCAGCGCCTAACCTATCGCCTATGTTGACATAGGCGGCGCCTAACCTATCGCCTATGTTGACATAGGCGGCGTCTAACCTGTCACCTATGTGCGGCAGTGAGCATAGGAAATGGCATAGGCGGCGCCTAACCTATCGCCTAGGTGAGGCAGTGAGCATAGGCGATTGAAAATGCGGGGCACTCTTGGTCAAAAATGTCCTTTCACTCAAAGAGATGTATTTTTCCAAAATCGTAACAAACTAACCATACTCTTATCACCAAGCACTACTACAAAATCCTGTTCACCATTATGAGCGTAGCAGTCAAAAAAAACTACGGAACATGAAAGAACAACTTACTTGGTGATAAATTCGGGAAGGTGAGCCTGCAAAATTAGATGAGAAAAGAGAAGGGCTTGGAAGGGAAAAGGTTGTTTGGGCCGCGCTTAGGTGTAAGAAAAAATAAGTGAGGTTTGCGGGTAGAGGATATATTTAAAAGATGAGACATGGGTCGGGTTGGTCCTTTGAAAAATGGATTTTTAGGCAAAACTTACGTTGATAGGCGGCGCCCATGGACTCGTCTAAGCATAAGAAGGCGGCGCCTAACCTATTGCCTATGTTAACATAGGCGGCGCCTAACCTATAGCCTATGTTGACATAGTGGCACCTAACCTATCGCCTATGTGAGACAGTGAGCAGAGGGAATGGCATAGTCGGCGCCAAACCTATCGCCTATATTGTCATAGGCGGCGCCTAACCTATCGCCTATGTTGACATAGGCAGCACCTAATCTATCGCCTACGTTGACATAGGATGCACCTAACTTATCGCCTATGTTGACATAGGCGGCGCCTAATCTATCGCCTATGTTGACATAGGTGGCGCCTAACATATCGCCTATGTTGACATAGGCGGCGCCTAACCTATCGCCTATGTTGACATAGGCGGTGCCTAACCTGTCACCTATGTGCGGCAGTGAGCATAGGAAATGGCATAGGCGGCGCCTAACCTATCGCCTAAGTGAGGTAGTGAGCATAGGCGATTGAAAATGCGGGGCACTCTTGGTCGAAAAGGTCCTTTCACTCAATGAGATGTATTTTTCCAAAATCATAACAAACTAACCATACTCTTATCACCAAGCACTACTACAAAATCCTATTCACCATTATGAGCGTAGCAGTCAAAAAAACTACGGAACATGAAAGAACAACTCACTTGGTGATAAATTCGGGAAGGTGAGCCTGCAAAATTAGATGAGAACAGAGAAGGGCTTCAAAAGGAAAAGGTTGTTTGGGCCGCGCTTAGGTTTAAGATAAAATAAGTGAGGTTTACGGGTAGAGGATATATTTAAAAGATGAGACATGGGTCGGGTTGGTCCTTTGAAAAACGGATTTTTAGGCAAAACTTACGTTGATAGGCGGCGCCCATGGACTCGCCTAAGCATAAGAATGCGGAGCCTAACCTATTGCCTATGTTAACATAGGCGGCGCCTAACCTATCGCCTATGTTGACATAGTGGCACCTAACCTATCGCCTATGCGAGGCAGTGAGCATAGGCAATGGCATAGGCGGCGCCAAACCTATCGTCTATATTGTCATAGGCGGCGCCTAACCTATCGCCTATGTTGACATAGGCGTCGCCTAATCTATCGCTTACGTTGACATAGGATGCACCTAACCTATCGCCTATGTGAGGCAATGAGCAATGGTAATAGCTTAGGCGGCGCCTAACCTATCGCCTATGTTGACATAGGCGGTGCCTAACCTATCGCCTATGTGAGGTAGTGAGCATAGGCAATGGCATAGGCGGCGCCTAACCTATCTCCTATGTTGACATAGGCAGCGCCAAAAATCTCACCTATATTGACATAGGCAGCGCCTAACCTATCGCCTATGTGAGGCGGTGAGCATAGGCAATGGCATAGGCGGCGCCTAACCTATTGCCTATGTTAATAAAGGCGGCGCCTAACCTATCGCCTATGTTGATATAGGCGGCGCCTAACCTATATCCTATGTCAGTAAGTGACAATAGGAAATGGCATAGGCGGCGCCTAACCTATCGCCTAAGTGAGGCAGTGAGCATAGGAGATTGAAAATGCGGGGCACTTTTGGTCGAAAAGGTCCTTTCACTCAAAGAGATGCATTTTTCTAAAATCATAACAAACTAAGCATACTCTTATCACCAAGCACTACTACAAAATCCATTTAACCATTATGAGCGTAGCAATGAAAAAAAACTAGGGAACATGAAAGAACAACTTACTTAGTGATAAATTCCGAAAGGTGAGCCTGCAAAATTAGATGAGACAAGAGAACGACTTGGAAAGAGAAAGGTTGTTTGGGCGGCACTTAGGTTTAAGAAAAATTAAGTGGGGTTTAAGGGTAGAGGATATATTTAAAAGATGCGACAAGGGTCCGGCTAGTCCATTCAGAAATTGGGTTATTAGGCAAAACTTACATTGATAGGTTGCCTAAGCGTAAGTAGGTGGCACCTAACCTATTGCCTATGTTGACATAGGCGGCGCCTAACCTATCGCCTATATTGACATTGGCGGCGCCTAACCTATTGCCTATATTGACATAGGCGGCACCTAACCTATCGCCTATGTGCGGCAGTTAGCATAGGAAATGGAATAGGCGGCGCCTAACCTATCGCCTAAGAGAGGAAGTGAGCACAGGCGATTTAAAATGCGGGGCATTCTTGGTAAAAAAGTTCCTTTCACTCAATGAGATGTATTTTTTCCAAAATCATAACAAACAAAGTATACTCTTATCACCAAGCACTACTACAAAATCCATTTAACCATTATGAGCGTAGCAATGAAAAAAAAACTAGGGAACATGAAAGAACAACTTACTTAGTGATAAATTCCTGAAGGTGAGCCTGCAAAATTAGATGAGACAAGAGAAGGGCTTGGAAAGGGAAAGGTTGTTTGGGCGGCACTTAGGTTTAAGAAAAATTAGGTGGGGTTTAAGGGTAGAGGATATATTTAAAAGATGAGACATGGGTTGCGTTGGTCCTTTAAAAAATGACTTAATAGGCAAAACATACGTTGATAGGCGGCACCCATGTAATTGCCGAATCATAAGTAGGCGGCGCCCAATGAATCGCCTAATCATAAGTAGCATACAAGATTACATGTTAAAAGAGAAGGGCTTGGAAAGGGAAAGGTTGTTTGGGCGGCACTTAGGTTTTACAAAAATTGAGTGGGATTTCAGGGCAAAGGATATATTTAAAAGATGAGAAATGGGTCATGTTGGTCCATTCAAAAATAGTTTATTAGGCAAAACATACGTTCATAGGCGGCGCCCATGGACTCACCTAAGCATAAGTAGGCGGCGCCTAACCTATCGCCTATGTTGACATAGTTGGCGCCTAACCTATCGCCTATGTTGACATAGTTGGCGCCTAACCTATCGCCTATGTTGACATAGGTGGCACCTAACCTATCGCCTATGTGAGGCAGTGACATAGGCAAAGGCATAAGCGGTGCCTAACCTATCGCCTATATTGACATAGGCGGCGCCTAACCTATCGCCTATATTGTCATAGGCGGCGCCTAACCTATCGCCTATGTGGACATAGGCGGTGCCTAATCTATCGCCTATGTTGACATAGGTGGCGGCTAACCTATCGCCTATGTGAGGCAATGAGCAAAGGTAATAGCTTAGGCGGCGCCTAACCTATCGCCTGTGTTGACATAAGAGGTGCCTAACCTATCGCCTATGTGAGGCAGTGAGCATAGGCAATGGAATAGGCGGCGCCTAACCTATCTCCTATGTTGACATAGGCGGCGCCAAACATCTCACATATATTGACATAGGCAGCGCCTAACCTATCGCCTATATGAGGCAGTGAGCATAGGCAATGGCATAGGGGGCGCCTAACCTATCGCCTAAGTGAGGTAGTGAGCATAGGGGATTGCAAATGAGGCGTACTCTTGGTCAAAAAGGTCCTTTCACTCAATGAGATGTATTTTTTCAAAATCATAACAAACTAACCATACTCTTATCGCCAAGCACTACAACAAAATCCTGTTAACTATTATGAGCTAGCTATGAAACAACTACGGAACACGAAATAACAACTTACTTGGTGATAAATTCGTGATGAATCGGGATGGTGAGCCTGCAAGATTAGATATTAAAAGAGAAGGGCTTGGAAAGGGAAAGGTTGTTTGGGCGGCGCTTAGGTTTAAGAAAAATAGAGTGGGGTTTAAAGGTAGAGGATATATTTAAAAGATGAGACATTGGTCGGATTAGTCCATTCAAAAATGGGTTATTAGGCAAAACTTATGTTTATAGGCGGCGCCCATGGACTCGCCTAAGCATAAGTAGGTGGCGCCTAACCTATCATCTCTTATCACCAAGAACTACTACAAAATCCAGTTAACCATTATGAGCGTAGAAATGAAACGACTAAGGAACATGAAAAATTAACTTAGTTGGTGATAAATTATTGAAGAATAAGGAAGGTGATCTTGCAGGATTAGATGATAAAAGAGAAGGGCTTGGAAAGGGAAAGGTTATTTGGGTTGCGTTGATGTTTAAGAAAAATAGAGAGGGGCTTAAGCATTGAGGATATATTTAAAAGATGAGACATGGGTCGGGTTAGTCCATTAAAAAATGTGTTATTAGGCAAAAATTATGTTGATAGGTTGCGCCTACGGACTCCCCTAAGGGTAAGTAGGTAGCGCCTAACCTATTGACTATGTTGAGATAGGCGTCTCCTAACCTATTGCCTATGTTGACATAGGCGGCGCCTAACCTATCGCCTAAGTGAGGTAGTGAGCATAGGGGATTGAAAATGCGGCTCACTCTTGGTCAAAAAGTTCCTTTCACTAAATGAGATGTATTTTTTCAAAATCATAACAAACTAACCATACTCTTATCGCCAAGCACTACAACAAAATCTTGTTAACTATTATGAGCTAGCTATGAAACAACTACGGAACACGAAATAACAACTTACTTGGTGATAAATTCGTGATGAATCGGGATGGTGAGCCTGTAAGATTAGATATTAAAAGAGAAGGGCATGGAAAGGAAAAGGTTGTTTGGGCGGCGCTTAGGTTTAAGAAAAATAGAGTGGGGTTGAAAGGTAGAGGATATATTTAAAAGATGAGACATTGGTCGGATTAGTCCATTCAAAAATGGTTTATAAAGCAAAACTTACGTTTATAGGCGGCGCCCATGGACTCGCCAAAGCATTAGTAGGTGGTGCCTAACCTATCATCTATGTGAGACGCTGAGCATAGGAAATGGCATAGGCAGCGCCTAACTTATCGCCTATGTTGACATAGGCGGCGCCTAACCTATCGCGTGTGTTGACATAGGCGCCGCCTAACCTATAGCCTATGTTGACATAGGCAGCGCCTAACCTATCGCCTATGTTGGCATAGGTGGCGCCTAACGCGATAGGTTATGCCACCTATGTAAACATAGGCGATAGGTTATGCGCCGCCTATGTCAACATAGGCGATAGGTTAGGCGTCGCCTATGTTCACTGCCTCACATAGTCTATTGGTTAGGCGCCACCTATGTCATCATAGGCGATAGGTTAGGCGCCGCCTATGCCATTCCTTATACATACTACCTCACATAGGAGATAAGTTAGGCGCCACCTATATCAACATAGGCGATAGGTTAGGCGCCGCCTATGCCATTCCCTATGAATACTGCCTCACATAAGCGATAGGTTAGGCGCCGCCTATGCCATTCCCTATGAATACTGCCTCACATAAGCGATAGGTTAGGCGCCACCTATGTCAACATAGGCGATAGGTTAGGTGCCGCCTATGTCAACATATGTGATAGGTTAGGCACCGCCTATGTCAACATAGGCGATGGGTTAGGCACCGCCTATGCCATTGCCTATGCTCACCACGTCACATAGGCAATAGGTTAGGCGCCACCGGTGTAAACATAGGCAATAGGTTTGGCGTCGCCTCTGTCAACATAGGAGATAGGTTAGGCACCGCCTTTGCCATTGCCTATGCTTACTTCCTCACATGGGCGATAGGTTAGGTGCCACCTATGTCAACATAGGCGATAGGTGAGGCTCTGCCTATGTCAACATAGGAGATCGGTTAGACGCAACCTATGCCATTGCCTATACTTACAGCCTCACATAGGCGATAGGTTAGGCGCCGCCTATGCCATTGCCTATGCTCCCTGCCTCACATAGGCTATAGGTTAAGCGCCACCAATGTCAACATTGGCGATAGGTTAGGCGCCACCTATGTAAACATAGGCGATAGGTTAGGCGCCGCCTATGTCAACATAGGCGATAGGTTAGGCGTCGCCTATGTTCACTACCTCACATAGGCTATTGGTTAGGCGCCACCTATGTCAACATAGGCGATAGGTTAGACACCTCCTATTTCAACATAGGCGATAGGTTAGGCGCCGCCTATGTCATCATAGGCGATAAGTTAGGCGCCGTCTATGCCATTCCTTATACATACTACCTCACATAGGCGATAGGTTAGGCGCCACCTATGTCAACATAGGCGATAGGTTAGGTGCCGCCTATGTCAACATAGGTGATAGGTTAGTCGCCGCCTATGTCAACATAGGCGATGGGTTAGGCACCGCCTATGCCATTGCCTATGCTCACCGCCTCACATAGGCGATAGGTTAGGCGCCACCTATGTAATTATAGGCGATAGGTTAGGCGTCGCCTATGTCAACATAGGAGATAGGTTAGGTACCGCCTATGTCCGCATAGACGATAGGTTAGGCAATGCCTATGCCATTGCCTATGCTCATCGCCTCACATATGTGATAGGTTAGGCGCCACATATGTAAACATAGGCGATAGGTTAGGCCCCGCCTACGTCAACATAGGCGATAGGTTAGGCATCGCCTATGCTCACTTACTCACATAGGCTATATGTTAAGCGCCACCTATGTCAACATAGGTGATAGGTTAGGCACCTCCTATGTCAAAATAGGCGATTGGTTAGGCGTCGCCTATTTCATTATAGGCGATAGGTTAGGCGCCGCCTATTCCATTCCCTATGCATACTGCCTCACATAAGCGATAGGTTAGGCACCACCTATGTCAACATAGGCGATAGGTTAGGCACCGCCTATGTCAACATAGGTGATAGGTTAGGTGCCGCCTATGTCATCATAGGCAATAGGTTAGGCGCCGCCTATGCCATTCCCTATGCATACTGCCTCACATAAGCGATAGGTTAGGCACCACCTATGTCAACATAGGCGATAGGTTAGGCGCCGCCTATGTCAACATAGGTGATAGGTTAGGCACCGCTTATGTCAAAATAGGCGATGGGTTAGGCACCGCCTATGCCATTGCCTATGATCACCGCGTCACATAGGCAATAGGTTAGGCGCTACCTGTGTAAACATAGGCGATAGGTTAGGCGTCGCTTATGTCAATATAGGAGATAGGTTAGGCACCGCCTTTGACATTGCCTATGCTTACTGCCTCACATGGGCGATAGGTTAGGTGTCACCTATGTCAACATAGGCGATAGGTTAGGCTCCGCCTATGTCAACATAGGAGATAGGCTAGACGCAACCTATGCCATTGCCTATACTCACAGCCTCACATAGGCGATAAGTTAGGCGCCGCCTATGCCATTGCCTATGCTCCCTGCCTCACATAGGCTATAGGTTAGGCGCCACCAATGTCAACATTGGCGATAGGTTAGGCGCCACCTATGTAAACATAGGCGATAGGTTATGCGCCGCCTATGTCAACATAGGCGATAGGTTTGGCGTCGCCTATGTTCACTGCCTCACATAGTCTATTGGTTAGGCGCCACCTATGTCATCATAGGCGATAGGTTAGGCGCCGCCTATGCCATTCCTTATACATACTACCTCACATAGGCGATAGGTTAGGCACCACCTATGTAAACATAGGCGATAGGTTAGGCGCCGCCTATGTCAACATAGGTGATAGGTTAGGCGCCGCCTATGTCAACATAGGCGATGGGTTAGGCACTGCCTATGCCATTGCCTATGCTCACCGCCTCACATAGGCGATAGGTTAGGCGCCCCCTATGTAATTATAGGCGATAGGTTAGGCGTCGCCTATGTCAACATAGGAGATAGGTTAGGCACCGCCTTTGCCAATGCCTATGCTTACTACCTCACATAGGCAATAGGTTAGGTGCCACCTATGTTAACATAGAAATAGGTTAGGTGCCACCTATGTCAACATAGGCGATAGGTTAGGCCATGCCTATGTCAACATAGGAGATAGGTTAAATGCCAGCTATGCCATTGCCTATACTCATTGCCTCACATAGGCGATAGGTTAGGCGCCGACTATGACATTGCCTATGCTCCCTGCCTCACATAGGCTATAGGTTAGGCACCTCCTATGTCAACATAGGCGATAGGTTAGGCACCGCCTATGTCATCATAGGCGATAGGTTAGGTGCCGCCTATGCCATTCCCTATGCATACTGCCTCACATAGGCGATAGGTTAGGCGCCCCCTATGTCAACATAGGCGATTGGTTAGGCGCCGCCTATGTCAACATAGGTGATAGGTTAGGCACCGCCTACATCAACATTGGCAATGGGTTAGGCACCGCCTATGCCATTTCCTATGCTCACCACCTCACATAGGCGATAGGTTAGGCGCCGCCTTTGCCATTCCGTGTGCATAATGCCTCACATAGGTGATAGGTTAGGTTTCACCTATGTCAACATAGGCGATAGGGTAGGCGCCGCCTATGTCAACATAGGTGATAGGTTGGGCGCCGCAACATGTCAACATAGGAGATGGGTTAGGCACCGCCAATGCCATTGCCTATGCTCACCGCCTCAATTAGGCGATAGTTTAGGCACTACCTATGTAAATATAGGTGATAGGTTAGGCGTCACCAATGTCAACATAGGAGATAGGTTAGGCGCCGCTAATGTGAACATAGGCGATAGGTTAGGCGCCGCCTATGACATTGACTATGCTCACTGCCTCACTTAGGCGATAGTTTAGGCGCCGCCTATGCCATTGGCAATGCTCACTGCCTCACATAGTCTATAGGTTAGGTGCCACCTATGTCAACATAGGCGATAGGTTTGGCGCCGCCTAGGTCAACATAGGAGATAGGTTAGACGCAACCTATGCCATTGCCTATACTCATAGCCTCACATAGGCGATAGGTTAGGCGTCGTCTATGCCATTGCCTATGCTCCCTGCCTCACATAGGCTATAGGTTAAGCGCCACCAATGTCAACATTGGCGATAGGTTAGGCGCCACCTATGTAAACATAGGCGATAGGTTAGGCGCCGCCTATGTCAACATAGGCGATAGGTTAGGCGTCGCGTAAGTTCACTGCCTCACATAGGCTATTGGTTAGGCGCCACCTATGTCAACATAGGCGATAGGTTAGGCACCTCCTATTTCAACATAGGCGATAGGTTAGGCGCCGCCTATGTCATCATAGGCGATAGGTTAGGCGCCGCCTATGCCATTCCTTATACATACTACCTCACATAGGCGATAGGTTAGGCGCCACCTATGTCAACATAGGCGATAGGTTAGGCGCCGCCTATGTCAACATAGGTGATAGGTTAGGCGCCGCCTATGTCAACATAGGCGATAGGTTAGGCACCGCCTATCCCATTGCCTTTGCTCATTGCCTCACATAGGCGATAGGTAAGGTGCCACCTATGTCAACATAGGTGATAGGTTAGGCTTTGCCTATGTCAACATAGGAGATAGGTGAGGCGCCACCTATGTCATTGCTTATACTCACTACCTCACATAAGCGATAGGTTAGGCTCCACCTATGTCAACATAGACGATAGGTTAGGCACCGCCTATGTCAACATAGGCGATAGGTTAGGCGCCTCATATGTCAACATAGGCGATAGGTTAGGCGCCGCCTATAAAAACATATGCGATTGGTGTGGCGCCTCCTATGGCAACATAGGCCATAGGTTAGGCGCCGCCAAGGTCAATATAGGCGATAGGTTAGGCACCGCCTATGCCATTTCCTATGCTCATTACCTCACATAGGCGATAGGATAGGCGCCGACTATGTTAACATAGGCGATAGGTTAGGCGCCGCCTATGTCAACTTAGGCGATAGGTTAGGCGCCGCCTATGCCATTGCCTATGCTCACTGCCTCACATAGGCGATAGGTTAGCTGCCACCTATTTCAACATAGATGATAGATTAGGCGCCGCATATGTCAACATAGGCGATAGGTTAGGCACCGCCTATGTCAACATAGGCGATAGGTTAGGCGTCGCATATGCTCACTTCCTCACATAGGCTATAGGTTAGGCGCCACCGATGTCAACATAGGCTATAGGTTAGGCGCCTCCTATGTCAACATAGGCGATTGGTTGGGCGCCGCCTATGTCAACATAGGCGATAGGTTAGGCGCCGCCTATGCCATTCCCTATGCATACTGCCTCACATAGGCCATAGGTTAGGCGCTGTCTATGCCATCGCCTATGCTCATCTTCTCACATAGGCGATAGTTTAAGCACCACCTATGTTATCATAGGCGATAGGTTAGGCGCCGCCTATGCTCACTACCTCACATAGGCTATAGTTTAGGCGCAACCTATGTCAACATAGGCGATAGGTTAGGCGCCACATATGCCATTGCCTATGCTAACTGCCTCACATAGGCTGTAGTTTAGGTGCCACCTATGTTAACATAGACGATAGGTTAGGCGCCGCCTATGTCAACATAGGCGATAGGTTATGTGCCACCTATGCCAATATTGGCGATTGGTTAGGCGCAGCCTATGTCAACATAGGCGATAGGTTAGGCGCTGCCTATGCCATTGCCTATGCTCACTGCCTCGCATAGGCTATAGTTTAGGTGCCACCTATGTCAACATAGACGATAGGATAGGCGCCTAATATGTCAACATAGGCGATAGGTTAGGTTCCGCCTATGTCAACATAGACGATAGGTTAGGCACCGCCTTTGCCATTCCCTGTGTATAATGCCTCACATAGGCGATAGGTTAGGTTCCACCTATGTCAACATAGGCGATAGGTTAGGCCCCGTCTATGTCAACATAGGTTATAGGTTTGGGGCCGCCTATGTTAACATAGGTGATAGGTTACGCGCCGACTATGCCATTGCCTACGCTCATTGCCTCACATAGGCGATAGGTTAGCCACCACCTATGTCAACATAGGCGATAGGTTAGGCTCCGCCTATGCCATTCCCTATGCATACTGCCTCACATAGGCGATATGTTAGGCGTCGCCTATGTTAACATAGGCGATAGGTTAGGCACCGCCTATGTCAACATAGGCGTTAGGTTAGGTACCGCCTATGTCAACATAGGCGATAGGTTAGGCAATGCCTATGCCATTGCCTATGCTCATTGCCTCACATAGACGATAGGTTAGGCGCCATCTATGTCAACATAGGAGATAGGTTAGGCACCGCCTATAGAAACATACGCGATAGGTTAGGCGCCTCCTATGGCAACATAGATGATAGATTAGGCGCCGCCTATGTCAACATAGGCGATAGGTTAGACGCCGCCTATGCCATTTCCTATGCTGACTGCCTCACATAGGCGATAGTTTGGGCACCGCCTATGTCAACATAGGCGATAGGTTAGGCGTCGCCTATGCCATTCCCTATGCATACTGCCTCACATAGGCGATAGGTTAGGCGCCACCTATGTCAACATAGGCGATAGGTTAGGTGCCGCCTATGTCAACATAGGGGATATGTTAGGCGCCGCCTATGTAAACATAGGCGATAGGTTAGGCTCCGTCTATGCCATTCCCTATGCATACTGCCTCACATAGGCAATAGGTTAGGCGCCGCCTATGTCAACATAGGTGTTCGGTTAGGTACCGCCAATGTAAACATAGGCGGTAGGTTAGGCAACGCCAATGCCATTACCTATGCTCATCACCTCACATAGGCGATAGGTTAGCCGCCACCTATGTAAACATAGGCGATAGGTTAGGCACCGCCTATGTGAACATAGGCGATAGGTTAGGCGCCACCTATGTAAACATAGGTGATAGGTTAGGCGTCGCCTATGTCAACATAGGAATTAGGTTAGGCACCTCCTTTGCCATTGCCTATGCTTACTGCCTCACATAGGCGATAGGTTAGATGCCACCTATGTCAACATAGGCGATAGGTTAGGCTCTGCCGATGTCAACATAGGAGATAGGTTAGACGCCACCTATGCCATTACCTATACTCACTACCTCACATAGGCGATAGGTTATGCGCCGCCTATGCCATTGCCTATGCACCCTGCCTCACATAGGCTATAGTTTAGGCGCCACCTATGTCAACATAGGCGATAGGTTAGGCATCGCCTATGTTAATATAGGCGATAGGTTAGGCGCCACCTATGCCATTGCCTATGCTCATCTCCCCACATAGGCGATAGGTTTAGCGCCACCTATGTAAACATAGGCGATAGGTTAGGCGCCACTTATGTTAACATAGGCAATAGGTTAGGCGCCGCCTATGTCAACATAGGTGATAGTTTAGGCGCCGCCTATGTCAACATAGGAGATGGTTAGGCACCACCTATGCCATTGCCTATGCTCACCGGCTCAATTAGGCGATAGGTTAGGTGCCACCTATGTAAATATAGGCGATAGGTTAGGCGCCACCTATGTAAACATAGTAGATAGGTTAGGCGCCGCTAATGTCAACATAGGCGATAGGTTAGGCACCGCCTATGCCATTGACTATGCTCACTGCCTCACATAGGCGATAGTTTAGGCGCTGCCTATGCCATTGCCAATGCTCACTGCCTCACATAGGCTATAGGTAAGGTGTGACCTATGTCAACATAGGCGATAGGTTTGGCGCCGCCTAGGTCAACTTAGGCGATAGGTTAGGCACCGCCTTTGCCATTGCCTATGCTCACTGCCTCACATAGACGATGGGTTAGGATCCACCTATGTCAACATAGGCGATAGGTTAGGCGCCGCTTATAAAAACATATGCGATCGGTGTGGGGCCTCCTATGGCAACATAGGCTATAGGTTAGGCGCCGCCTAGGTCAATATAGGCGATAGGTTAGGCGCCGCCTATAAAAACATATACGATCGGTGTGGGGCCTCCTATGGCAACATAGGCGATAGGTTAGGCGCCGCCTAGGTCAATATAGGCGATAGGTTAGGCGCCGCCTATGCCATTTCCTATGCTCATTGCCTCACATAGGTGATAGGATAGGCGCCGACTATGTTAACATAGGGCGATAGGATAGCCGCCACCTATGTAAACATAGGCGATAGGTTAGGCACCGCCTATGTGAACATAGGCGATAGGTTAGGCGCCACCTATGTAAACATAGGTGATAGGTTAGGAGTCGCCTATGTCAACATAGGAATTAGGTTAGGCACCTCCTTTGCCATTGCCTATGCTTACTGCCTCACATAGGCGATAGGTTAGGTGCCACCTATGTCAACATAGGAGATAGGTTAGACGCCACCTATGCCATTACCTATACTCACTACCTCACATAGGCGATAGGTTATGCGCCGCCTATGCCATTGCCTATGCACCCTGCCTCACATAGGCTATAGTTTAGGCGCCACCTATGTCAACATAGGCGATAGGTTAGGCATCGCCTATGTTAATATAGGCGATAGGTTAGGCGCCACCTATGCCATCGCCTATGCTCATCTCCGCACATAGGCGATAGGTTTAGCGCCACCTATGTAAACATAGGCGATAGGTTAGGCGTCACTTATGTTAACATAGGCAATAGGTTAGGCGCCGCCTATGTAAACATAGGTGATAGTTTAGGCGCCGCCTATGTCAACATAGGAGATGGTTAGGCACCTCCTATGCCATTGCCTATGCTCACCGGCTCAATTAGGCGATAGGTTAGGTGCCACCTATGTAAATATAGGCGATAGGTTATGCGCCACCTATGTCAACATAGTAGATAGGTTAGGCGCAGCTAATGTCAACATAGGCGATAGGTTAGGCACCGCCTATGCCATTGACTATGCTCACTGCCTCACATAGGCGATAGTTTAGGCGCTGCCTATGCCATTGCCAATGCTCACTGCCTCACATAGGCTATAGGTAAGGTGTGACCTATGTCAACATAGGCGATAGGTTTGGCGCCGCCTAGGTCAACTTAGGCGATAGGTTAGGCACCGCCTTTGCCATTGCCTATGCTCACTGCCTCACATAGACGATGGGTTAGGAGCCACCTATGTCAACATAGGCGATAGGTTAGGCGCCGCCTATAAAAACATATGCGACCGGTGTGGGGCCTCCTATGGCAACATAGGCGATAGGTTAGGCGCCGCCTAGGTCAATATAGGCGATAGGTTAGGCGCCGCCTATAAAAACATATGCGATCGGTGTGGCGCCTCCTATGGAAACATAGGCGATAGGTTAGGCGCCGCCTAGGTCAATATAGGCGATAGGTTAGGCGCCGCCTATGCCATTTCCTATGCTCATTGCCTCACATAGGTGATAGGATAGGCGCCGACTATGTTAACATAGGGAGATAGGTTAGGCGCCGCCTATGCCAACCTAGGCGATAGGTTAGGCGCCGCCTATGCCATTGCCTATGCTCACTGCCTCACATAGGCGATAGGTTAGTTGCTACCTATTTCAACATAGATGATAGATTAGGCGCCGCATATGTCAACATAGGCGATAGGTTCGGCACCACCTATGTAAACAGTGGCGATAGGTTTGGCCTCGCCTATGCTCACTTCCTCACATTGGCTATAGGTTAGGCGCCACCGATTTCAACATAGGCTATAGGTTAGGCGCCTCCTATCTCAACATAGGTGATAGGTTAGGCGCCGCCTATGTCAATATAGGCGATAGGTTAGGCGCTGCCTATGCCATTCCCTATGCATAATGCCTCACATAGGCGGTAGGTTAGGCGCCGCCTATGCCATCGCCTATGCTGATCTCCTCACATAGGCGATAGGTTAAGCGCCACCTATGTAAACATAGGCGATAGGTTAGGCACCGCCTATGTCAACATAGGCGATAGGTTAGGCATCGCCTATGCTCACTACCTCACATAGGCTATAGGTTAGGCTCAACCTATGTCAACATAGGCGATAGGTTAGGCGCCTCATATGTTAACATAGGCGATAAGTTAGGTTCCGTCTATGTCAACATAGGCGATAGGTTAGGCACCGCCTATGTCAACATAGGAGATAGGTTAGACGCCACCTATGCCATTGCCTATACTCACTGCCTCACATAGGCGATAGGTTAGGCACCGCCTATGCTATTGCCTATGATCCCTGCATCACATAGGCTATAGGTTAGGCGCCACCTATATCAACATAGGCGATAGGTTAGGAGTCTCCTATGTTAACATAGGCGATAGGTTAGGCACCGCCCATGCCATCGCCTATGCTCATCGCCTCACATAGGCGATAGGTTTAGCGCCACCTATGTATACATAGGCGACAGGTTAGGCGCCGCCTATGTCAACATAGGCGATAGGTTAGGCGTCGCCTATGCTCACTACCTCACATAGGCTATAGGTTAGGCACAACCAATGTCAACATAGGCGAAAGGTTAGGCACCTCCTATGTCAACATAGGCGATAGGTTAGGCGCCGCCTTT
>CM061554.1:38499160-38684321 GCA_030864225.1 Capsicum baccatum var. pendulum
CTATGCTCATCTCCTCACATAGGCGCTAGGTTAAGCGCCACCTATGTAAACATAGGCGATAGGTTAGGCACCGCCTATGTCAACATAGGCGATAGGTTAGGCGTCGCCTATGCTCACTACCTCACATAGGCTATAGGTTAGGCTTAACCTATGTCAACATAGGCGATAGGTTAGGTGCCGCCTATGTCAACATAGGCGATAGGTTAAGCACCGCCTATGTCAACATAGGAGATAGGTTAGACGCCACCTATGCCATTGTCTATACTCACTGCCTCACATAGGCGATAGGTTAGGCGCCGCCTATGCTATTGCCTATGCTCCCTGCCTCACATAGGCTAAAGGTTAGGCGCCACCTATGTCAACATAGGCGATAGGTTAGGAGTCTCCTATGTTAACATAGGCGATAGGTTAGGCGCCGCCTATGCCATCGCCTATGTTCATCGCCTCACATTGGCGATAGGTTAAGCGCCACCTATGTAAACATAGGCGACAGGTTAGGCGCCGCCTATGTAAACATAGGCGATAGGTTAGGCGTCGCCTATGCTCACTACCTCACATAGGCTATAGGTTAGGCACAACCTATGTCAACATTGGCGATAGGTTAGGCACCTCCTATGTCAACATAGGTTATAGGTTAGGCGCCGTCTTTGCCATTGCCTATGTTTACTGCCTCACATAGGCGATTGGTTAGGTGCCACCTATGTCAACATAGGAGATATGTTAGGTGCCACCTATGTCAACATAGGAGATAGGTTAGGTGCCACCTATGTCATTGCCTATACTCACTACCTCCCATAAGCGATAGGTTAAGCTCCACCTATGTCAACATAGACGATAGGTTAGGCACCGCCTATGTCAACATAGGCGATAGGTTAAGCACCGCCTATGCCATTGCCTATGCTCATTTCCTCACATAGACGATAAGGTAGGTGCCACCTATGTCAACATAGGAGATAGGTTAGGCACCGCCTATAGAAACATACACGATAGGTTAGGCGCCTCCTATGGCAACATAGGCGATAGATTAGGCGCCGCCTATGTCAACATAGGCGATAGGTTAGACGCCGCCTTTGCCATTTCCTATGCTCACTGCCTCACATAGGCGATAGGTTGGGCGTCGCCTATGTCAACATAGGCGATAGGTTAGGCGCCGCCTATGCCATTCCCTATGCATACTGCCTCACATAGGCGATAGGTTAGGCGCCACCTATGTCAACATAGGGGATAGGTTAAGCGCCGCCTATGTCAACATAAGTGATAGGTTAGGCGCCGCCTATGTCAACATAGGCGATAGGTAAGGCTCCGCCTATGCCATTCCCTATGCATACTGCCTCACATAGGCGATAGGTTAGGCGATAGGTTAGGCGCCGCCTATGTCAACATAGGCGTTAGGTTAGGTACCGCCAATGTCAACATAGGCGGTAGGTTAGGCGACGCCTATGCCATTGCCTATGCTCATCGCCTCATCATAGGCGATAGGTTAGGCGCATCCTATGCCATTCCCTATGCATACTGCCTCACATAGGCGATAGGTTAGGTGCCACCTATGTCAACATAGGCGATAGGTTAGGCGCCGCCTATGTCCACATAGGTGACTGGTTAGGCGCCGGCTATTTCAACATAGGCGATAGGTTAGGCTCCGCCTATGCCATTCCCTATGCATATTGCCTTACATAGGCGATAGGTTAGGCGTCGCCTATGTTAACATAGGCGATAGGTTAAGCGCCGCCTATGTCAACATAGGCGTTAGGTTAGGTACCGCCTATGTCAACATAGGCGATAAGTTAGGCAACACCTATGCCATTGCCTATGCTCATCGCCTCACATATGCGATAGGTTAGGCGCCACCTATGTAAACATAGGCGATAGGTTAGGCCCCGGCTATGTCAACATAGGCGATAGGTTAGGCGTCGCCTATGCTCACTGCCTCACAAAGGCTATAGGTTAGGCGCCACTTATGTCAACATAGGAGATAGGTTAGGCGCTGCCTTTTCCATTGCCTATGCTTACTGCCTGACATAGGGGATAGGTTAGGTGCCACCTATGTCAACATAGGCGATAGGTTAGGCTCTCCCTATGTCAACATAGGAGATAGGTTAGACGCCACCAATGCCATTGCCAATACTCACTGCATCACATAGGCGATAGGTTAGGCGCCACCTATGTAAACATACGCGATAGCTTAGGCGCCGCCTATGTCAACATAGGCGATAGGTTAGGCGCCGCCTATGCCATCGCCTATGCTCATCTCCTCACATAGGTGATAGGTTAAGCGCCACCTATGTAAACATAGGCGATAGGTTAGGCACCACCTATGTCAACATAGGCGATAGGTTAGGCGTCGCCTATGCTCACTACCTCACATAGGCTATAGGTTAGGCTCAACCTATGTCAACATAGGCGATAGGTTTGGCGCCTCATATGTCAACATAGGCGATAGGTTAGGTGCCGCTAATGTCAACATAGGCGATAGGTTAGGCGCCGCCTATGTTAACATAGGCGATAGGTTAAGCGCCGCCTATGTCAACATAGGCGTTAGGTTAGGTACCGCCTATGTCAACATAGGCGATAAGTTAGGCAACACCTATGCCATTGCCTATGCTCATCGCCTCACATATGCGATAGGTTAGGCGCCACCTATGTAAACATAGGCGATAGGTTAGGCCCCGGCTATGTCAACATAGGCGATAGGTTAGGCGTCGCCTATGCTCACTGCCTCACAAAGGCTATAGGTTAGGCGCCACTTATGTCAACATAGGAGATAGGTTAGGCGCTGCCTTTTCCATTGCCTATGCTTACTGCCTGACATAGGGGATAGGTTAGGTGCCACCTATGTCAACATAGGCGATAGGTTAGGCTCTCCCTATGTCAACATAGGAGATAGGTTAGACGCCACCAATGCCATTGCCAATACTCACTGCATCACATAGGCGATAGGTTAGGCGCCACCTATGTAAACATACGCGATAGCTTAGGCGCCGCCTATGTCAACATAGGCGATAGGTTAGGCGCCGCCTATGCCATCGCCTATGCTCATCTCCTCACATAGGTGATAGGTTAAGCGCCACCTATGTAAACATAGGCGATAGGTTAGGCACCACCTATGTCAACATAGGCGATAGGTTAGGCGTCGCCTATGCTCACTACCTCACATAGGCTATAGGTTAGGCTCAACCTATGTCAACATAGGCGATAGGTTTGGCGCCTCATATGTCAACATAGGCGATAGGTTAGGTGCCGCTAATGTCAACATAGGCGATAGGTTAGGCGCCGCCTATGCCATTGACTATGCTCACTGCCTCTCATAGGCGATAGTTTAGGCGCCGCCTATGCCATTGCCAATGCTCACTGCCTCACATAGGCTATAGGTTAGGCGCCACCTATGTCAACATAGGCGATAGGTTTGACGCCGCCTAGGTCAACGTAGGCGATAGGTTAGGCACCGCCTTTTCCATTGCCTATGCTCACTGCCTCACATAGAAGATAGGTTAGGAGCCACCTATGTCAACATAGGCGATAGGTTAGGCGCCGCCTATAAAAACATATGAGATCGGTGTGGGGCCTCCTATGGCAACATAGGCGATAGGTTAGGCGCCGCCTATGCCATTTCCTATGCTCATTGCCTCACATAGGTGATAGGATAGGCGCCGAGTATGTTAACATAGGGCGATAGGTTAGGCACCGCCTATGCCATTGCCTATGCTTACTGCCTCACATGGGCGATAGGTTAGTTGCCACCTATTTCAACATAGATGATAGATTAGGCGCCGCATATGTCAACATAGGCGATAGCTTAGGCACCGCCTATGTCAACATTGGTGATAGGTTAGGTGTCGCCTATGCTCACTTCCTCACATAGGCTATAGGTTAGGCGCCAACGATGTCAACATAGGCTATAGGTTAGGCGCCTCCTATCTCAACATAGGCGATAGGTTAGGCGCCGCCTATGTCAACATAGGCGATAGGTTAGGTGCCGCCTATGCCATCGCCTATGCTCATCTCCTCACATAGGCGCTAGGTTAAGCGCCACCTATGTAAACATAGGCGATAGGTTAGGCACCGCCTATGTCAACATAGGCGATAGGTTAGGCGTCGCCTATGCTCACTACCTCACATAGGCTATAGGTTAGGCTTAACCTATGTCAACATAGGCGATAGGTTAGGTGCCGCCTATGTCAACATAGGCGATAGGTTAAGCACCGCCTATGTCAACATAGGAGATAGGTTAGACGCCACCTATGCCATTGTCTATACTCACTGCCTCACATAGGCGATAGGTTAGGCGCCGCCTATGCTATTGCCTATGCTCCCTGCCTCACATAGGCTAAAGGTTAGGCGCCACCTATGTCAACATAGGCGATAGGTTAGGAGTCTCCTATGTTAACATAGGCGATAGGTTAGGCGCCGCCTATGCCATCGCCTATGTTCATCGCCTCACATTGGCGATAGGTTAAGCGCCACCTATGTAAACATAGGCGACAGGTTAGGCGCCGCCTATGTAAACATAGGCGATAGGTTAGGCGTCGCCTATGCTCACTACCTCACATAGGCTATAGGTTAGGCACAACCTATGTCAACATTGGCGATAGGTTAGGCACCTCCTATGTCAACATAGGTTATAGGTTAGGCGCCGTCTTTGCCATTGCCTATGTTTACTGCCTCACATAGGCGATTGGTTAGGTGCCACCTATGTCAACATAGGAGATATGTTAGGTGCCACCTATGTCAACATAGGAGATAGGTTAGGTGCCACCTATGTCATTGCCTATACTCACTACCTCCCATAAGCGATAGGTTAAGCTCCACCTATGTCAACATAGACGATAGGTTAGGCACCGCCTATGTCAACATAGGCGATAGGTTAAGCACCGCCTATGCCATTGCCTATGCTCATTTCCTCACATAGACGATAAGGTAGGTGCCACCTATGTCAACATAGGAGATAGGTTAGGCACCGCCTATAGAAACATACACGATAGGTTAGGCGCCTCCTATGGCAACATAGGCGATAGATTAGGCGCCGCCTATGTCAACATAGGCGATAGGTTAGACGCCGCCTTTGCCATTTCCTATGCTCACTGCCTCACATAGGCGATAGGTTGGGCGTCGCCTATGTCAACATAGGCGATAGGTTAGGCGCCGCCTATGCCATTCCCTATGCATACTGCCTCACATAGGCGATAGGTTAGGCGCCACCTATGTCAACATAGGGGATAGGTTAAGCGCCGCCTATGTCAACATAAGTGATAGGTTAGGCGCCGCCTATGTCAACATAGGCGATAGGTAAGGCTCCGCCTATGCCATTCCCTATGCATACCGCCTCACATAGGCGATAGGTTAGGCGATAGGTTAGGCGCCGCCTATGTCAACATAGGCGTTAGGTTAGGTACCGCCAATGTCAACATAGGCGGTAGGTTAGGCGACGCCTATGCCATTGCCTATGCTCATCGCCTCATCATAGGCGATAGGTTAGGCGCATCCTATGCCATTCCCTATGCATACTGCCTCACATAGGCGATAGGTTAGGTGCCACCTATGTCAACATAGGCGATAGGTTAGGCGCCGCCTATGTCCACATAGGTGACTGGTTAGGCGCCGGCTATTTCAACATAGGCGATAGGTTAGGCTCCGCCTATGCCATTCCCTATGCATATTGCCTTACATAGGCGATAGGTTAGGCGTCGCCTATGTTAACATAGGCGATAGGTTAAGCGCCGCCTATGTCAACATAGGCGTTAGGTTAGGTACCGCCTATGTCAACATAGGCGATAAGTTAGGCAACACCTATGCCATTGCCTATGCTCATCGCCTCACATATGCGATAGGTTAGGCGCCACCTATGTAAACATAGGCGATAGGTTAGGCCCCGGCTATGTCAACATAGGCGATAGGTTAGGCGTCGCCTATGCTCACTGCCTCACAAAGGCTATAGGTTAGGCGCCACTTATGTCAACATAGGAGATAGGTTAGGCGCTGCCTTTTCCATTGCCTATGCTTACTGCCTGACATAGGGGATAGGTTAGGTGCCACCTATGTCAACATAGGCGATAGGTTAGGCTCTCCCTATGTCAACATAGGAGATAGGTTAGACGCCACCAATGCCATTGCCAATACTCACTGCATCACATAGGCGATAGGTTAGGCGCCACCTATGTAAACATACGCGATAGCTTAGGCACCGCCTATCTCAACATAGGCGATAGGTTAGGCATCGCCTATGCTCACTGCCTCACATAGGCTATAGGTTAGGCGCCATCTATGTCAACATAGGCGATAGGTTAAGCACCTCCTATGTCAACAAAGGCGATAGGTTAGGCACCGCCTATGTCATCACAGGCGATAGGTTAGGCGCATCCTATGCCATTCCCTATGCATACTGCCTCACATAGGCGATAGGTTAGGCGCCACCTATGTCAACATAGGCGATAGGTTAGGCGCCTCCTATGTCCAGATAGGTGATTGGTTAGGCACCGCCTATGTCAACTTAGGCGATAGGTTAGGCTCCGCCTATGCCATTCCCTATGCATACTGCCTCACATAGGCGATAGGATAGGCGTCGCCTATATTAACATAGGCGATAGGTTAAGCGCCGCATATGTCAACATAGGCGTTAGGTTAGGTACCGCCTATGTCAACATAGGCGATACGTTAGGCAACGCCTATGCCATTGCCTATTCTCATCGCCTCACATATGCGATAGGTGAGGCGCCACCTATGTAAACATAGGCGATAGGTTAGGCCTCGCCTATGTCAACATAGGCGATATGTTAGGCGTCGCCTATGCTCACTGCCTCACATAGGCTATAGGTTAGGCGCCACCTATGTCAACATAGGAGATAGGTTAGGCGCTGCCTTTTCCATTGCCTATGCTTACTGCCTCACATAGGCGATAGGTTAGGTGCCACCTATGTCAACATAGGCGATAGGTTAGGCTCTCCCTATGTCAACATAGGAGATAGGTTAGACGCTACCAATGCCATTGCCTATACTCACTGCCTTACATAGGCGATAGGTTAGGCGCCGCCTATGCCATTGCCTATGCACCCTGCCTCACTTAGGCTATAGGTTAGGCGCCACCTATGTCAACATAGGCGATAGGTTAGGCGTCGCCTATTTTAACATAGGCGATAGGTTAGGCGCCGCCTTTGCCATTCCCTATGCATAATGCCTCACATAGGCGATAGGTTAGGCTCCACCTATGTCAACATAGGCGATAGGTTAGGCTCCACCTATGTCAACGTAGGTGATAGGTTAGGCTCTCCCTGTGTCAATATAAGAGATAGGTTAGGCGCCACCTATGTCATTGTCTATACTCATTACCTCACATAGGCGATAGGTTAGGCTCCACCTATATCAACATAGACGATATGTTAGGCACCGCCTATGTCAACATAGGCGATAGGTTAGGCACCGCCTATGCCATTGCCTATGCTCATTACCTCACATAGACGATAGGTTAGGCGCCACCTATGTCAACATTGGAGATAGGTTAGGCGTAGCCTATGCTGACTACCTCACATAGGCTATAGGTTAGGCTCCACCTATGTCAACATAAGCGATATGTTAGGCGCCTCCTATGTCAACATAGGCGATAGGTTAGGCATCGCCTATGTCAACATCGGAGATAGGTTAGGCACCGCCTTTGCCATTGTCTATGCTTACTGCCTCACATAGGCGATAAGTTAGGTGCCACCTATGTCAACATAGGCTATAGGTTAGGCTCTGCCTATGTCAACAAAGGAGATAGGTTAGGCTCCACCTATGTCATTGTCTATACTCACTACCTTACATAGGCGATAGGTTAGGCTCCACCTATGTCAACATAGACGATAGGTTAGGCATCGCCTATGGCAACATAGGCGATAGGTTAGGCACCGCCTATGCCATTGCCTATGCTCATTGCCTCACATTAACGATAGGTTAGGCGCCACCTATGTCAACATAGGAGATAGGTTAGGCACCGCCTATAGAAACATACGCGATAGGTTAGGCGCCTCCTATGGCAACATAGGCGATAGATTAGGCGTCGCCTATGTCAACATAGGCGATAGGTTAGACGCCGCCTATGCCATTTTCTATGCTCACTGCCTCATATAGGTGATAGGTTGGGCGCCGCCTATGTCAATATAGGCGATAGGTTAGGCGCCGCCTATGCCATTCCCTATGCATACTGCCTCACATAGGCGATAGGTTAGGCGCCACCTATGTCAAAATAGGCGATAGGTTAGGCGCCACCTATGCCATTCCCTTTGCATACTGGCTCACATAGGCGATAGGTTTGGCGCCACCTATGTCAACATAGGCGATAGGTTAGGCGCCGCCTATGTCAACATAGGTTATAGGTAAGGCGCCGCCTATGTCGACATAGGCGATAGGTTAGGCTCCGCCTATGCAATTCCCTATGCATACTGCCTCACACAGGCGATAGGTTAGGCGTCGCATATGTTAACATAGGCGATAGGTTAGGCGCCGCCTATGTCAACATAGACGTTAGGTTAGGTACCACCTATGTCAACATAGGCGATAGGTTAGGCAACGCCTATACCATTGCCTATGCTCATCGCCTCACATAGGCGATAGGTTAGGCGCCACCTATGTAAACATAGGCGATAGGTTAGGTGCCGCCTATGTCAACATAGGCGATATGTTAGGCGTCGCCTATGTTCACTACCTCACATCGGCTATAGTTTAGGCGCCACTTATGTCAACATAGGAGATAGGTTAGGCGCTGCCTTTTCCATTGCCTATGCTTACTGCCTCACATAGGCGATAGGTTAGGTGCCACCTATGTCAACATAGGCGATAGGTTAGGCTCTCCCTATGTCAACATAGGAGATAGGTTAGACGCTACCAATGCCATTGCCTATACTCACTGCCTTACATAGGCGATAGGTTAGGCGCCGCCTATGCCATTGCCTATGCACCCTGCCTCACTTAGGCTATAGGTTAGGCGCCACCTATGTCAACATAGGCGATAGGTTAGGCGTCGCCTATTTTAACATAGGCGATAGGTTAGGCGCCGCCTTTGCCATTCCCTATGCATAATGCCTCACATAGGCGATAGGTTAGGCTCCACCTATGTCAACATAGGCGATAGGTTAGGCTCCACCTATGTCAACGTAGGTGATAGGTTAGGCTCTCCCTGTGTCAATATAAGAGATAGGTTAGGCGCCACCTATGTCATTGTCTATACTCATTACCTCACATAGGCGATAGGTTAGGCTCCACCTATATCAACATAGACGATATGTTAGGCACCGCCTATGTCAACATAGGCGATAGGTTAGGCACCGCCTATGCCATTGCCTATGCTCATTACCTCACATAGACGATAGGTTAGGCGCCACCTATGTCAACATTGGAGATAGGTTAGGCGTAGCCTATGCTGACTACCTCACATAGGCTATAGGTTAGGCTCCACCTATGTCAACATAAGCGATATGTTAGGCGCCTCCTATGTCAACATAGGCGATAGGTTAGGCATCGCCTATGTCAACATCGGAGATAGGTTAGGCACCGCCTTTGCCATTGTCTATGCTTACTGCCTCACATAGGCGATAAGTTAGGTGCCACCTATGTCAACATAGGCTATAGGTTAGGCTCTGCCTATGTCAACAAAGGAGATAGGTTAGGCTCCACCTATGTCATTGTCTATACTCACTACCTTACATAGGCGATAGGTTAGGCTCCACCTATGTCAACATAGACGATAGGTTAGGCATCGCCTATGGCAACATAGGCGATAGGTTAGGCACCGCCTATGCCATTGCCTATGCTCATTGCCTCACATTAACGATAGGTTAGGCGCCACCTATGTCAACATAGGAGATAGGTTAGGCACCGCCTATAGAAACATACGCGATAGGTTAGGCGCCTCCTATGGCAACATAGGCGATAGATTAGGCGTCGCCTATGTCAACATAGGCGATAGGTTAGACGCCGCCTATGCCATTTTCTATGCTCACTGCCTCATATAGGTGATAGGTTGGGCGCCGCCTATGTCAATATAGGCGATAGGTTAGGCGCCGCCTATGCCATTCCCTATGCATACTGCCTCACATAGGCGATAGGTTAGGCGCCACCTATGTCAAAATAGGCGATAGGTTAGGCGCCACCTATGCCATTCCCTTTGCATACTGGCTCACATAGGCGATAGGTTTGGCGCCACCTATGTCAACATAGGCGATAGGTTAGGCGCCGCCTATGTCAACATAGGTTATAGGTAAGGCGCCGCCTATGTCGACATAGGCGATAGGTTAGGCTCCGCCTATGCAATTCCCTATGCATACTGCCTCACACAGGCGATAGGTTAGGCGTCGCATATGTTAACATAGGCGATAGGTTAGGCGCCGCCTATGTCAACATAGACGTTAGGTTAGGTACCACCTATGTCAACATAGGCGATAGGTTAGGCAACGCCTATACCATTGCCTATGCTCATCGCCTCACATAGGCGATAGGTTAGGCGCCACCTATGTAAACATAGGCGATAGGTTAGGTGCCGCCTATGTCAACATAGGCGATATGTTAGGCGTCGCCTATGTTCACTACCTCACATCGGCTATAGTTTAGGCGCCACTTATGTCAACATAGGCGATAGGTTAGGCACCTCCTATTTCAACGTAGGCGATAGGTTAGGCGCCGCCTATGTCATCATAGGCGATAGGTTAGGCGCCGCCTATGCCATTCCTTATACAAACTACCTCACATAGACGATAGGTTAGGCGCCACCTATGTCAACATAGGCGATAGGTTAGGCGCCGCCTATGTCAACATAGGTGACAGGTTAGGCGCCGCCTATGTCAACATAGGCGATAGGTTAGGCACCGCCTATGCCATTGCCTATGCTCACCGCCTCACATAGGAGATAGGTTAGGCGCCACCTATGTAATTATAGGCGATAGGTTAGGCGTCGCCTATGTCAACATAGGAGATAGGTTAGGCACCGCCTTTGCCATTTCCTATGCTTACTACCTCACATAGGCGATAGGTTAGGTGTCACCTATGTCAACATAGGCGATAGGTTAGGCTATGCCTATGTTAACATAGGAGATAGGGTAGATGACACCTATGCCATTGCCTATACTCACTTCCTCACATAGGCGATAGGTTAGGCGCCGCCTATGCCATTGCCTATGTTCCCTCCCTCACATAGGCGATAGGTTAGGCGCCGCCTTTGCCATTCCCTATGCATAATGCCTCGCATAGGGGATAGGTTAGGCTCCACCTATGTCAACATAGGCAATAGGTTAGGCGCCGCCTATGTCAACATAGGTGATAGGTTAGGCGCCGCCTATGTCAACATAGGAGATGGGTTAGGCACCGCCTATGCCATTGCCTATGCTCACCGCCTTACATAGGCGATAGGTTAGGCGCTACCTATGTAATATAGGCGATAGGTTAGGCGTCGCCTATGTCAACATAGGAGATAGGTTAGGCCCCGCCTTTTCCATTGCCTATGCTTACTGCCTCACATAGGCGATAGGTTAGGTGCCACCTATGTCAACATAGGCAATAGGTTAGGCTCTCCCTATGTCAACATAGGAGATAGGTTAGGCACCACCTATGTCATTGCCTATACTCACTACCTCACATAGGCGATAGGTTAGGCTCCACCTATGTCAACATAGACGATAGGTTAAGCACCGCCTATGTCAACATAGGCGATAGGTTAGGCACCGCCTATGCCATTGCCTATGCTCATTGCCTCACATAGGCGATAGGTAAGGTGCCACCTATGTCAACATAGACGATAGGTTAGGCTTTGCCTATGTCAACATAGGAGATAGGTGAGGCGCCACCTATGTTATTGCCTATACTCACTACCTCACATAAGCGATAGGTTAGGCTCCACCTATGTCAACATAGGCGATAGGTTAGGCACCTCATATGTCAATATAGGCGATAGGTTAGGCGCCGCCTTTGCCATTACCTGTGCATAATGTCTCACATAGGCGATAGGTTAGGCTCCACCTATGTCAACATAGGCTATAGGTTAGGCGCCACCTATGTCAACATAGGAGATGGGTTAGGCACCGCCTATGCCATTGCCTATGCTCACCGCCTCACTTAGGCGAGAGGTTAGGCGTTACCTATGTAAATATAGGCGATAGGTTAGGCGTCACCTATGTCAACATAGGAGATAGGTTAGGCGCCGCTAATGTCAACATAAGCGATAGGTTAGGCGCCACCTATGCCATTGCCAATGCTCACTGCCTCACATAGGCTATAGGTTAGGCGCGACCTATGTCAACATAGGCGATAGGTTTGGCGCCACCTAGGTCAACATAGGCGATAGGTTAGGCACCGCCTTTTCCATTGCCTATGCTCACTGCCTCAATTAGACGATATGTTAGGAGCCACCTATGTCAACATAGGCGATAGGTTAGGCGCCGCCTATAAAAACATATGCGATTGGTGTGGCGCCTCCTATGGTAACATAGGCCATAGGTTAGGTGCCGCCAAGGTCAATATAGGCGATAGGTTAGGCACCGCCTATGCCATTTCCTATGCTCATTGCCTCACATAGGCGATAGGATAGACGCCGACTATTTTAACATAGGCGATAGGTTAGACGCCGCCTATGTCAACTTAGGCGATAGGTTAGGCGCCGCCTATGCCATTGCCTATGCTCATCGCCTCACATATGCGATAGGTTAGGCGCCACCTATGTAAACATAGGCGATAGGTTAGGCCCCGCCTATGTCAACATAGGCGATAGGTTAGGCATCGCCTATGCTCACTACCTCACATAGTCTATAGGTTAGGCGCCGCCTTTTCCATTGCCTATGCTTACTGCCTCACATAGGCGACAGGTTAGGTGCCACCTATGTCATCATAGGCGATAAGTTAGGCTCTCCCTATGTCAACATAGGAGATAGGTTAGACGCCACCAATGCCATTGCATATACACACTTCCTCACATAGGCGATAGGTTAGGCACCGCCTATGCCATTGCCTATGCTCCCTGCCTCACATAGGCTATAGGTTAGGCGCCACCTATGTCAACATAGGCGATAGGTAAGGTGCCACCTATGTCAACATAGGCGATAGGTTAGGCTTTGCCTATGTCAACATAGGAGATAGGTGAGGCGCCACCTATGTCATTGCCTATACTCACTACCTCACATAAGCGATAGGTTAGGGTCCACCTATGTCAACATAGACGATAGGTTAGGCACCACCTATGTCAACATAGGCGATAGGTTAGGTGCCTCATATGTCAACATAGGTGATAGGTTAGGCGCCGCCTTTGCCATTACCTGTGCATAATGCCTCACATTGGCGATAGGTTAGGCTCCACCTATGTCAACATAGGCGATAGGTTAGGCGCCGCCTATGTCAATATAGGTGATAGGTTAGGCGCCGCCTATGTCAACATAGGAGATGGGTTAGGCACCGCCTATGCCATTGCCTATGATCACCGCCTCACTTAGGCGATAGGTTAGGCGTTACCTATGTAAATATAGGCGATAGGTTAGGCGTCACCTATGTCAACATAGGAGATAGGTTACGCGCTGCTAATGTCAACATAAGCGATAGGTTAGGCGCCGCCTATGCCATTGCCAATGCTCACTGCCTCACATAGGCTATAGGTTAGGCGCCACCTATGTCAACATAGGCGATAGGTTTGGCGCCACCTAGGTCAACATAGGCGATAGGTTAGGCACCGCCTTTGCCATTGCCTATGCTCACTGCCTCACATAGACGATATGTTAGGAGCCACCTATGACAACATAGGCGATAGATTAGGCGCTGCCTATAAAAACATATGCGATTGGTGTGGCGCCTCCTATGGCAACATAGGCCATAGGTTAGGCGTCGCCAAGGTCAATATAGGAGATAGGTTAGGCGCCGCCTATGCCATTTCCTATGCTCATTGCCTCCCATAGGCGATAGGATAGGCGCTGACTATGTTAATATAGGCGATAGGTTCGGCGCCGCCTATGTCAACTTAGGCGATAGGTTAGGCACCGCCTATGCCATTGCCTCTGCTCATCGCCTCACATATGCGATAGGTTAGGCGCCACCTATGTAAACATAGGCGATAGGTTAGGCCCTGCCTATGTCAACATAGGCGATAGGTTAGGCGTCGCCTATGCTCACTGCCTCACATAGTCTAGAGGTTAGGCGCCACCTATGTCAACATAGGAGATAGGTTAGGCGCCGCCTTTTCCATTGCCTATTCTTACTGCCTCACATAGGCGATAGCTTAGGTGCCACCTATGTCAACATAGGCGATAGGTTAGGCTCTCCCTATGTCAAGATAGGAGATAGGTTAGACGCCACCAATGCGATTGCCTATACACACTGCCTCACATAGGCGATAGGTTAGGCGCCGCCTATGCCATTGCCTATGCTCCCTGCCTCACATAGGCTATAGGTTAGGCGCCACCTATGTCAACATAGGCGATAGGTTAGGCGTCGCCTATGTTAACATAGGCGATAGGTTAGGCGCCGCCTATGTCAACACAGGAGATGGGTTAGGCACCGCCTATTCCATTGCCTATGCACACTGCCTCACATAGGCGATAGGTTAGAGGCCACCTATGTAAATATAGGCTATAGGTTAGGCGTCACCTGTGTCAACATAGGAGATAGGTTAGGCGCTGCCTTTTCCATTGCCTATGCTTACGGCCTCACATAGGCGATAGGTTAGGTGCCACCTTTGTCAACAAAGACGATAGGTTAGGCTCTCCCTATGTCAACATAGGAGATAGGTTAGGCGCCACCTATGTCATTGCCTATACTCACTACCTCACATAGGCGATAGGTTAGGCTCCACCTATGTCAACATAGACGATAGTTTAGGCACCGCCTATGTCAACATAGGCGATAGGTTAGGCACCGCCTATGCCATTGCCTATGCTCATTGCCTCACATAGACGATAGGTTAGGCGCCACCTATGTCAACATTGGAGATAGGTTAGGTGTAGCCTATGCTCACTGCCTCACATAGGCTATAGGTTAGGCTCCACCTATGTCAACATAAGCGATATTTTAGGCGCCTCCTATGTCAACATAGGCGATAGGTTAGGCGCCGCCTATGTCAACATAGGCGATTGGTGAGGCTCCGCCTATGCCATTCCCTATGCATACTGCCTCACATAGCAGATAGGTTAGGCGTCGCCTATGTTGACATAGGCGATAGGTTAAGCGCCGCCTATGTCAACATAGGCGTTAGGTTAGGTACCGCCTATGTCAGCATAGACGATAGGTTAGGCCCCGCCTACGTCAACATAGGCGATAGGTTAGGCGTCGCCTATGTTCACTGCCTCACATAGGCTATAGGTTAGGCGCTACCTATGTCAACATAGGCGATAGGTTAGGCACCTCCTATGTCAAAATAGGCTATTGGTTAGGCGCCGCCTATGTCATCATAGGCGATAGGTTAGACGCCGCCTATGCCATTCCCTATGCATACAGCCTCACATAGGCGATAGGTTAGGCGCTACCTATGTCAACATGGGCGATAGGTTAGGCGCCACTTATGTCAACATAGGTGATAGGTTAGGCGCCGCCTATGTCATCATAGGCGATAGGTTAGGCGCTGCCTATGCCATTGCCTATGCTCCCTGCCTCACATAGGCTATAGGTTAGGCGCCACCTATGTCAACATAGGCGATAGGTTAGGCGTCGCCTATGTTAAGATAGGCGATAGGTTAGGCGCCGCCTATGTCAACACAGGAGATGGGTTAGGCACCGCCTATTCCATTGCTTATGCACACTGCCTCACATAGGCGATAGGTTAGAGGCCACCTATATAAATATAGGCTATAGGTTAGGCGTCACCTGTGTCAACATAGGAGATAGGTTAGGCGCTGCCTTTTCCATTGCCTATGCTTACGGCCTCACATAGGCGATAGGTTAGGTGCCACCTATGTCAACAAAGACGATAGGTTAGGCTCTCCCTATGTCAACATAGGAGATAGGTTAGGCGCCACCTATGTCATTGCCTATACTCACTACCTCACATAGGCGATAGGTTAGGCTTCACCTATGTCAACATAGACGATAGTTTAGGCACCGCCTATGTCAACATAGGCGATAGGTTAGGCACCGCCTATGCCATTGCCTATGCTCATTGCCTCACATAGACGATAGGTTAGGCGCCACCTATGTCAACATTGGATATAGGTTAGGTGTAGCCTATGCTCACTGCCTCACATAGGCTATAGGTTAGGCTCCACCTATGTCAACATAAGCGATATTTTAGGCGCCTCCTATGTCAACATAGGCGATAGGTTAGGCGCCGCCTATGTCAACATAGGCGATTGGTTAGGCTCTGCCTATGCCATTCCCTATGCATACTGCCTCACATAGCCGATAGGTTAGGCGTCGCCTATGTTGACATAGGCGATAGGTTAAGCGCCGCCTATGTCAACATAGGCGTTAGGTTAGGTACCGCCTATGTCAGCATAGACGATAGGTTAGGCCCCGCCTACGTCAACATAGGCGATAGGTTAGGCGTCGCCTATGTTCACTGCCTCACATAGGCTATAGGTTAGGCGCTACCTATGTCAACATAGGCGATAGGTTAGGCACCTCCTATGTCAAAATAGGCTATTGGTTAGGTGCCGCCTATGTCATCATAGACGATAGGTTAGACGCCGCCTATGCCATTCCCTATGCATACAGCCTCACATAGGCGATAGGTTAGGCGCCACCTATGTCAACATGGGCGATAGGTTAGGCGCCACTTATGTCAACATAGGTGATAGGTTAGGCGCCGCCTATGTCATCATAGGCGATAGGTTAGGCGCTGCCTATGCCATTCCCTATGCATACTGCCTCACATAGGCGATAGGTTAGGCGCCACCTATGTCAACATAGGCGATAGGTTAGGCGCCGCCTCTGTCAACATAGGTGATAGGTTAGGCGCCGCCTATGTCAACATAGGCGATGGGTTAGGCACCGCCTATGCCATTGGCTATGCTCACCGCGTCACATAGGCAATAGGTTAGGCGCCACCTATGTAAACATAGGCGATAGGTTAGGCATCGCCTATGTCAACATAGGAGATATGTTAGGCACCGCCTTTGCCATTGCCTATGCTTACTGCCTCACATGGGCGATAGGTTAGGTGCCACCAATGTCAACATAGGCGATAGGTTAGGCTCTGCCTATGTCAACATAGGAGATAGGTTAGACGCCGCCTATGTCAATATAGGTGATAGGTTAGGCGCCGCCTATGTCAACATAGGAGATGGGTTAGGCACCGCCTATGCCATTGCCTATGCTCACCGCCTCACTTAGGCGATAGGTTAGGCGTTACCTATGTAAATATAGGCGATAAGTTAGGCGTCACCTATGTCAATATAGGAGATAGGTTAGGCGTCGCTAATGTCAACATAAGCGATAGGTTAGGCGCCGCCTATGCCATTGGCAATGCTCACTGCCTCACATAGGCTATAGGTTAGGCGCCACCTATGTCAACATAGGCGATAGGTTTGGCGCCACCTAGGTCAAAATAGGCGATAGGTTAGGCACCGCCTTTGCCATTTCCTATGCACACTGCCTCACATAGACGATATGTTAGGAGACACCTATGTCAACATAGGCGATAGGTTAGGCGCCGCCTATAAAAACATATGCGATTGGTGTGGCGCCTCCTATGGTAACATAGGCCATAGGTTAGGCGCCGCCAAGGTCAATATAGGAGATAGGTTAGGCGCCGCCTATGCTATTTCCTATGCTCATTACCTCACATAGGCGATAGGATAGGCGCCGACTATGTTAATATAGGCGATAGGTTAGGCGCCGCCTATGTCAACTTAGGCGATAGGTTAGGCGCCGCCTATGCCATTGCCTATGCTCATCGCCTCACATATGCGATAGGTTAGGCGCCACCAATGTAAACATAGGCGATAGGTTAGGCCCCGTCTATGTCAACATAGGCAATAGGTTAGGCGTCGCCTATGCTCACTGCCTCACATAGTCTATAGGTTAGGCGCCACCTATGTCAATATAGGAGATAGGTTAGGTGCCGCCTTTTCCATTGCCTATGCTTACTGCCTCACATAGGCGATAGGTTAGGTGCCACCTATGTCAACATAGGCGATAGGTTAGGCTCTCCCTATGTCAAGATAGGAGATAGGTTAGACGCCACCAATGCCATTGCCTATACACACTGCCTCACATAGGCGATAGGTTAGGCGCCGCCTATGCCATTGCCTATGCTCCCTGCCTCACATAGGCTATAGGTTAGGCGCCACCTATGTCAACATAGGCGATAGGTTAGGCGTCGCCTATGTTAACATAGGCGATAGGTTAGGCGCCGCCTATGTCAACAAAGGAGATGGGTTAGGCACCGCCTATGCCATTGCCTATGCACACTGCCTCACATAGGTGATAGGTTAGAGGCCACCTATGTAAATATAGGCGATAGGTTAGGCGTCACCTATGTCAACATAGGAGATAGGTTAGGCGCTGCCTTTTCCATTGCCTATGCTTACGGCCTCACATAGGCGATAGGTTAGGTGCCACCTATGTCAACAAAGACGATAGGTTAGGCTCTCCCTATGTCAACATAGGAGATAGGTTAGGCGCCACCTATGTCATTGTCTATACTCACTACCTCACATAGGCGATAGGTTAGGCTCCACCTATGTCAATATAGACGATAGGTTAGGCACCGCCTATGTCAACATAGGCGATAGGTTAGGCACCGCCTATGACATTGCCTATGCTCATTGCCTCACATAGACGATAGGTTAGGCGCCACCTATGTCAACATTGGAGATAGGTTAGGTGTAGCCTATGCTCACTGCCTCACATAGGCTATAGGTTAGGCTCCACCTATGTCAACATAAGCGATATGTTAGGCGCCTCCTATGTCAACATAGGCGATAGGTTAGGCGTCGCCAATGTCAATATCGGAGATAGGTTAGGCACCGCCTTTGACATTGCCTATGCTTACTGCCTCACATAGGCGATAGGTTAGGTGCCACCTATGTCAACATAGGCTATAGGTTAGGCTCTACCTATGTAAACAAAGGAGATAGGTTAGGCTCCACCTATGTCATTGTCTATACTAACTACCTCACATAGGCGATAGGTTAGGCTCCACCTATGTCAACATAGACGATAGGTTAGGCACCGCCTATGTCAACATAGGCGATAGGTTAGGCACCGCCTATGCCATTCCCTATGCTCATTGCCTCACATTGACGATAGGTTAGGCACCACCTATGTCAACATAGGAGATAGGTTAGGCACCGCCTATAGAAACATACGCGATAGGTTAGGCGCCTCCTATGGCAACATAGGCGATAGATTAGGTGCCGCCTATGTCAACATAGGCGATAGGTTAGACGCCGCCTATGCCATTTCCTATGCTCACTGTCTCATATAGGTGATAGGTTGGGCGCCGCCTATGTCAACATAGGCTATAGGTTAGGCACCACCTATGCCATTCCCTATGCATACTGCCTCACATAGGCGATAGGTTAGGCGCCACCTATGTCAACATAGGCGATAGGTTAGGCGCCGCCTATGTCAACATAGGTGATTGGTTAGGCGCCGCCTATGTCAACATAGGTGATAGGTTAGGCTCCGCCTATGCCATTCCCTATGCATACTGCCTCACATAGGCGATAGGTTAGGCGTCGCCTATGTTGACATAGGCGATAGGTTAAGCGCCGCCTATGTAAACATAGGCGTTAGGTTAGGTACCGCCTATGTTAGCATAGACGATAGGTTAGGCAATGCCTATGCCATTGCCTATGCTAATCGCCTCACATATGTGATAGGTTGGGCGCCACCTATGTAAATATAGGCGATAGGTTAGGCAACGCCTATGCCATTGCCTATGCTAACTGCCTCACATAGGCTGTAGTTTAGGTGCCACCTATGTCAACATAGACGATAGGTTAGGCACCGCCTATGTCAACATAGGCGATAGGTTATGCGCCATCTATGTAATATAGGCGATTGGTTAGGCGCAGCCTATGTCAACATAGGCGATAGGTTAGGCGCCGCCTATGCCATTGCCTATGCTCACTGCCTCACATAGGCTATAGTGTAGGTGCCACCTATGTCAACATAGACGATAGGTAAGGCACCGCCTATGTCAACATAGGAAATAGGTTAGGCGCCGCCTATGCCATTGTGTATGCTCACTGCCTCACATAGGCTATAGTTTAGGTGCAACCAATGTCAACATAGACGATAGGTAAGGCGCCGCCTATGTCAACATAGGCGATAGGTTAGGCATCGCCTATGCTCACAGCCTCTCATATGCTATAGGTTAGGCGCCACCTATGTCAGCATAGACGATAGGTAAGGCGCCGCCTATGTCAACATAGGGGATAGGTTAGGCGCCGCCTATGCCATTGCGTATGCTCACTGCCTCACATAGGCTATAGTTTAGGTGCCACCTATGTCAACATAGACGATAGGTAAGGCGCCGCCTATGTCAACATAGGCGATAGGTTAGGCGTCGCCTATGCTCACTGCCTCACATAGGCTATAGGGTAGGCACCTCCTATGTCAAAATAGGCGATTGGTTAAGCGTCGCCTATGTCACCATAGGCGATAGGTTAGGCGCCGCCTATGCCATTCCCTATGCATACTGCCTCACATAGGTGATAGGTTAGGCGCCACCTATGTCAACATATGCGATAGGTTAGGCGCCACTTATGTCAACATAGGTGATAGGTTAGGCGCCTCCTACGTCATCATAGGCGATAGGTTAGGCGTCGCCTATGCCATTCCCTATGCATACTGCCTCACATAGGCGATAGGTTAGGCGCCACCTATGTCAACATAGGCGATAGGTTAGGTGCCGCCTATGTCAACATAGGTGATAGGTTAGGCGCCGCCTATGTCAACATAGGCGATGGGTTAGGCACCGCCTATGCCATTGGCTATGCTCACCGCGTCACATAGGCAATAGGTTTGGCGCCACCTATGTAAACATAGGCGATAGGTTAGGCGTCGCCTATGTCAACATAGGAGATAGGTTAGGCACCGCATTTTCCATTGCCTATGCTTACTGCTTCACATGGGTGATAGGTTAGGTGCCACCTATGTGAACATAGGCGATAGGTTAGGCTCTGCCTATGTCAACATAGAAGATAGGTTAGACGCAACCTATGCCATTGCCTATACTCACAGCCTCACATAGGCGATAGGTTAGGCGCCGCCTATGCCATTTCCTATGCTCCCTGCCTCACATAGGCTATAGGTTAGGCGCCACCAATGTTAACATAGGCGATAGGTTAAGCGGCGCCTATGTTAACATAGGCGATAGGTTTGGCGCCACATTTGCCATTCCCTATGCATATTGCCTCACATAGGCGATAGGTTAGGCTTCACCTATGTCAACATAGGCGATAGGTTAGGCGCCTCCTATGTCAACATAGGTGATAGGTTAGGCGCCTCCTATGCCATTGCCTATGCTCACCGCCTCACATAGGCGATATGTTAGGCGCCACCTATGTAAATATAGGCGATAGGTTAGGCGCCGCCTTTTCCATTGCCTATGCTTACTGCCTCACATAGGCGATAGGTTAGGTGCCACCTATGTCAACATAGGCGATAGGTTAGGCTCTGGCTATGTCAACATAGGAGATAGGTTAGACGTCACCTATGTCATTGCCAATACTCACTACCTCACATAGGCGATAGGTTAGGCTCCACCTATGTCAACATAGACGATAGGTTAGGCACCGCCTATGTCAACATAGGGGATAGGTTAGGCACCGCCTATGCCATTGCCTATTCTCATTGCCTCACATAGACGATAGGTTAGGCGCCACCTATGTGAACATAGGCGATAGGTTAGGCGCCGCCTATAAAAACATATGCGATTGGTGTGGCGCATCCTATGGCAACATAGGCCATAGGTTAGGCGCCGCCAAGGTCAATATAGGCGATAGGTTAGGCGCCGCCTATGCCATTTCCTATGCTCATTGCCTCACATAGGCGATAGGATAGGCGCCGACTATGTTAACATAGGCGATAGGTTAGGCGTCGCCTATGCTCACTACCTCACATAGTCTATAGGTTAGGCGCCACTTATGTCAACATAGGAGATAGGTTAGGCACCGCCTTTTCCATTGCCTATGCTTACTGCCTCACATAGGCGACAGGTTAGGTGCCACCTATGTCAACATAGGCGATAAGTTAGGCTCTCCCTATGTCAACATAGGAGATAGGTTAGACGCCACCAATGCCATTGCCTATACACACTTCCTCACATAGGCGATAGGTTAGGCCCCGCCTATGCCATTGCCTATGCTCCCTGCCTCACATAGGCTATAGGTTAGGCGCCACCTATGTCAACATAGGCGATAGTTAAGGTGCCACCTATGTCAACATAGGCGATAGGTTAAGCTTTGCCTATGTCAACATAGGAGATAGGTGAGGCGCCACCTATGTCATTGCCTATACTCACTACCTCACATAAGCGATAGGTTAGGGTCCACCTATGTCAACATAGACGATAGGTTAGGCACCACCTATGTCAACATAGGCGATAGGTTAGGTGCCTCATATGTCAACATAGGTGATAGGTTAGGCGCCGCCTTTGCCATTACCTGTGCATAATGCCTCACATTGGCGATAGGTTAGGCTCCACCTATGTCAACATAGGCGATAGGTTAGGCGCCGCCTATGTCAATATAGGTGATAGGTTAGGTGCCACCTATGTCAACATAGGAGATGGGTTAGGCACCGCCTATGCCATTGCCTATGCTCACCGCCTCACTTAGGCGATAGGTTAGGCGTTACCTATGTAAATATAGGCGATAGGTTAGGCGTCACCTATGTCAACATAGGAGATAGGTTACGCGCTGCTAATGTCAACATAAGCGATAGGTTAGGCGCCGCCTATGCCATTGCCAATGCTCACTGCCTCACATAGGCTGTAGGTTAGGCGCCACCTATGTCAACATAGGCGATAGGTTTGGCGCCACCTAGGTCAACATAGGCGATAGGTTAGGCACCGCCTTTGCCATTGCCTATGCTCACTGCCTCACATAGATGATATGTTAGGAGCCACCTATGACAACATAGGCGATAGATTAGGCGCTGCCTATAAAAACATATGCGATTGGTGTGGCGCCTCCTATGGCAACATAGGCCATAGGTTAGGCGCCGCCAAGGTCAATATAGGAGATAGGTTAGGCGCCGCCTATGCCATTTCCTATGCTCATTGCCTCACATAGGCGATAGGATAGGCGCCGACTATGTTAATATAGGCGATAGGTTAGGCGCCGCCTATGTCAACTTAGGCGATAGGTTAGGCACCGCCTATGCCATTGCCTATGCTCATCGCCTCACATATGCGATAGGTTAGGCGCCACCTATGTAAACATAGGCGATAGGTTAGGCCCTGCCTATGTCAACATAGGCGATAGGTTAGGCGTCGCCTATGCTCACTGCCTCACATAGTCTACAGGTTAGGCGCCACCTATGTCAACATAGGAGATAGGTTAGGCGCCGCCTTTTCCATTGCCTATTCTTACTGCCTCACATAGGCGATAGGTTAGGTGCCACCTATGTCAACATAGGCGATAGGTTAGGCTCTCCCTATGTCAAGATAGGAGATAGGTTAGACGCCACCAATGCCATTGCCTATACACACTGCCTCACATAGGAGATTGGTTAGGCGCCGCCTATGCCATTGCCTATGCTCCCTACCTCACATAGGCTATAGGTTAGGCGCCACCTATGTCAACATAGGCGATAGGTTAGGCGTCGCCTATGTTAACATAGGCGATAGGTTAGGCGCCGCCTATGTCAACACAGGAGATGGGTTAGGCACCGCCTATGCCATTGCCTATGCACACTGCCTCACATAGGCGATAGGTTAGAGGCCACCTATGTAAATATAGGCTATAGGTTAGGCGTCACCTATGTCAACATAGGAGATAGGTTAGGCGCTGCCTTTTCCATTGCCTATGCTTACGGCCTCACATAGGCGATAGGTTAGGTGCCACCTATGTCAACAAAGACGATAGGTTAGGCTCTCCCTATGTCAACATAGGAGATAGGTTAGGCGCCACCTATGTCATTGCCTATACTCACTACCTCACATAGGCGATAGGTTAGGCTCCACCTATGTCAACATAGACGATAGGTTAGGCACCGCCTATGTCAACATAGGCGATAGGTTAGGCACCGCCTATGCCATTGCCTATGCTCATTGCCTCACATAGACGATAGGTTAGGCGCCACCTATGTCAACATTGGAGATAGGTTAGGTGTAGCCTATGCTCACTGCCTCACATAGGCTATAGGTTAGGCTCCACCTATGTCAACATAAGCGATATTTTAGGCGCCTCCTATGTCAACATAGGCGATAGGTTAGGCGCCGCCTATGTCAACATAGGCGATTGGTTAGGCTCCGCCTATGCCATTCCCTATGCATACTGCCTCACATAGCCAATAGGTTAGGCGTCGCCTATGTTGACATAGGCGATAGGTTAAGTGCCGCCTATGTCAACATAGGCGTTAGGTTAGGTACCGCCTATGTCAGCATAGACGATAGGTTAGGCCCCGCCAACGTCAACATAGGCGATAGGTTAGGCGTCGCCTATGTTCACTGCCTCACATAGGCTATAGGTTAGGCGCCACCTATGTCAACATAGGCGATAGGTTAGGCACCTCCTATGTCAAAATAGGCTATTGGTTAGGCGCCGCCTATGTCATCATAGGCGATAGGTTAGACGCCGCCTATGCCATTCCCTATGCATACAGCCTCACATAGGCGATAGGTTAGGCGCCACCTATGTCAACATGGGCGATAGGTTAGGCGCCGCTTATGTCAACATAGGTGATAGGTTAGGCGCCGCCTATGTCATCATAGGCGATAGGTTAGACGCCGCCTATGCCATTCCCTATGCATACTGCCTCACATAGGCGATAGGATAGGTGCCACCTATGTCAACATAGGCGATAGGTTAGGCGCCGCCTATGTCAACATAGGTGATAGGTTAGGCGCCGCCTATGTCAACATAGGCGATGGGTTAGGCACCGCCTATGCCATTGGCTATGCTCACCGCGTCACATAGGCAATAGGTTAGGCGCCACCTATGTAAACATAGGCGATAGGTTAGGCATCGCCTATGTCAATATAGGAGATATGTTAGGCACCGCCTTTGCCATTGCCTATGCTTACTGCCTCACATGGGCGATAGGTTAGGTGCCACCAATGTCAACATAGGCGATAGGTTAGGCTCTGCCTATGTCAACATAGGAGATAGGTTAGACGCCGCCTATGTCAATATAGGTGATAGGTTAGGCGCCGCCTATGTCAACATAGGAGATTGGTTAGGCACCGCCTATGCCATTGCCTATGCTCACCGCCTCACTTAGGCGATAGGTTAGGCGTTACCTATGTAAATATAGGCGATAGGTTAGGCGTCACCTATGTCAACATAGGAGATAGGTTAGGCGCCGCTAATGTCAACATAAGCGATAGGTTAGGTGCCGCCTATGCCATTGGCAATGCTCACTGCCTCACATAGGCTATAGGTTAGGCGCCACCTATGTCAACATAGGCGATAGGTTTGGCTCCACCTAGCTCAAAATAGGCGATAGGTTAGGCACCGCCTTTGCCATTTCCTATGCACACTGCCTCACATAGACGATATGTTAGGAGACACCTATGTCAACATAGGCGATAGGTTAGGCGCTGCCTATAAAAACATATGCGATTGGTGTGGCGCTCCTATGGCAACATAGGCCATAGGTTAGGCGCCGCCAAGGTCAATATAGGAGATAGGTTAGGCGCCGCCTATGCCATTTCCTATGCTCATTACCTCACATAGGCGATAGGATAGGCGCCGACTATGTTAATATAGGCGATAGGTTAGGTGCCGCCTATGTCAACTTAGGCGATAGGTTAGGCGCCGCCTATGCCATTGCCTATGCTCATCGCCTCACATATGCGATAGGTTAGGCGCCACCTATGTAAACATAGGCGATAGGTTAGGCCTCGCCTATGTCAACATAGGCGATAGGTTAGGCGTCGCCTATGCTCACTGCCTCACATAGTCTATAGGTTAGGCGCCACCTATGTCAACATAGGAGATAGGTTAGGTGCCGCCTTTTCCATTGCCTATGCTTACTGCCTCACATAGGCGATAGGTTAGGTGCCACCTATGTCAACATAGGCGATAGGTTAGGCTCTCCCTATGGTAAGATAGGAGATAGGTTAGACGCCACCAATGCCATTGCCTATACACACTGCCTCACATAGGCGATAGGTTAGGCGCCGCCTATGCCATTGCCTATGCTCCCTGCCTCACATAGGCTATAGGTTAGGCGCCACCTATGTCAACATAGGCGATAGGTTAGGCGTCGCCTATGTTAACATAGGCGATAGGTTAGGCGCCGCCTATGTCAACACAGGAGATGGGTTAGGCACCGCCTATGCTATTGCCTATGCACACTGCCTCACATAGGTGATAGGTTAGAGGCCACCTATGTAAATATAGGCGATAGGTTAGGCGTCACCTATGTCAACATAGGAGATAGGTTAGGCGCTGCCTTTTCCATTGCCTATGCTTACGGCCTCACATAGGCGATAGGTTAGGTGCCACCTATGTCAACAAAGACGATAGGTTAGGCTCTCCCTATGTCAACATAGGAGATAGGTTAGGCGCCACCTATGTCATTGTCTATACTCACTACCTCACATAGGCGATAGGATAGGCTCCACCTATGTCAACATAGACGATAGGTTAGGCACCGCCTATGTCTACATAGGCGATAGGTTAGGCACCGCCTATGCCATTGCCTATGCTCATTGCCTCACATAGACGATAGGTTAGGCGCCACCTATGTCAACATTGGAGATAGGTTAGGTGTAGCCTATGCTCACTGCCTCACATAGGCTATAGGTTAGGCTCCACCTATGTCAACATAAGCGATATGTTAGGCGCCTCCTATGTCAACATAGGCGATAGGTTAGGCGTCGCCAATGTCAACATCGGAGATAGGTTAGGCACCGCCTTTGACATTGCCTATGCTTACTGCCTCACATAGGCGATAGGTTAGGTGCCACCTATGTCAACATAGGCTATAGGTTAGGCTCTACCTATGTCAACAAAGGAGATAGGTTAGGCTCCACCTATGTCATTGTCTATACTAACTACCTCACATAGGCGATAGGTTAGGCTCCACCTATGTCAACATAGACGATAGGTTAGGCACCGCCTATGTCAACATAGGCGATAGCTTAGGCACCGCCTATGCCATTCCCTATGCTCATTGCCTCACATTGACGATAGGTTAGGCACCACCTATGTCAACATAGGAGATAGGTTAGGCACCGCCTATAGAAACATACGTGATAGGTTAGGCGCCTCCTATGGCAACATAGGCGATAGATTAGGCGCCGCCTATGTCAACATAGGCGATAGGTTAGACGCCGCCTATGCCATTTCCTATGCTCACTGTCTCATATAGGTGATAGGTTGGGCGCCGCCTATGTCAACATAGGCTATAGGTTAGGCACCACCTATGCCATTCCCTATGCATACTGCCTCACATAGGCGATAGGTTAGGCACCACCTATGTCAACATAGGCGATAGGTTAGGCGCCGCCTATGTCAACATAGGTGATTGGTTAGGCGCCGCCTATGTCAACATAGGCGATAGGTTAGGCTCCGCCTATGCCATTCCCTATGCATACTGCCTCACATAGGCGATAGGTTAGGCGTCGCCTATGTTGACATAGGCGATAGGTTAAGCGCCGCCTATGTCAACATAGGCGTTAGGTTAGGTACCGCCTATGTTAGCATAGACGATAGGTTAGGCAACGCCTATGCCATTGCCTATGCTAACTGCCTCACATAGGCTATAGTTTAGGTGCCACCTATGTCAACATAGACGATAGGTTAGGCGCCGCCTATGTCAACATAGGCGATAGGTTATGCGCCACCTATGTCAATATAGGCGATTGGTTAGGCGCAGCCTATGTCAACATAGGCGATAGGTTAGGCGCCGCCTATGCCATTTCCTATGCTCACTGCCTCACATAGGCTATAGTTTAGGTGCCACCTATGTCAACATAGACGATAGGTAAGGCGCCGCCTATGTCAACATAGGGGATAGGTTAGGCGCCGCCTATGCCATTGTGTATGCTCACTGCCTCACATAGGCTATAGTTTAGGTGCAACCTATGTCAACATAGACGATAGGTAAGGCGCCGCCTATGTCAACATAGGCGATAGGTTAGGCATCGCCTATGCTCACAGCCTCACATAGGCTATAGGTTAGGCGCCACCTATGTCAACATAGACGATAGGTAAGGCGCCGCCTATGTCAACATAGGGGATAGGTTAGGCGCCGCCTATGCCATTGCGTATGCTCACTGCCTCACATTGGCTATAGTTTAGGTGCCACCTATGTCAACATAGACGATAGGTAAGGCGCCGCCTATGTCAACATAGGCGATAGGTTAGGCGTCGCCTATGCTCACTGCCTCACATAGGCTATAGGGTAGGCACCTCCTATGTCAAAATAGGCGATTGGTTAGGCGTCGCCTATGTCACCATAGGCGATAGGTTAGGCGCCGCCTATGCCATTCCCTATGCATACTGCCTCACATAGGCGATAGGTTAGGCGCCATCTATGTCAACATATGCGATAGGTTAGGCACCACTTATGTCAACATAGGTGATAGGTTAGGCGCCGCCTATGTCATCATAGGCGATAGGTTAGGCGCCGCCTATGCCATTCCCTATGCATACTGCCTCACATAGGCGATAGGTTAGGCGCCACCTATGTCAACATAGGCGATAGGTTAGGTGCCGCCTATGTCAACATAGGTGATAGGTTAGGCACCGCCTATGTCAACATAGGCGATGGGTTAGGCACCGCCTATGCCATTGGCTATGCTCACCGCATCACATAGGCAATAGGTTAGGCGCCACCTATGTATACATAGGCGATAGGTTAGGCGTCGCCTATGTCAACATAGGAGATAGGTTAGGCACCGCATTTTCCATTGCCTATGCTTACTGCTTCACATGGGTGATAGGTTAGGTGCCACCAATGTCAACATAGGCGATAGGTTAGGCTCCGCCTATGCCATTCCCTATGCATACTGCCTCACATAGGCGATAGGTTAGGCGTCGCCTATGTTGACATAGGCGATAGGTTAAGCGCCGCCTATGTCAACATAGGCGTTAGGTTAGGTACCGCCTATGTTAGCATAGACGATAGGTTAGGCAACGCCTATGCCATTGCCTATGCTAACTGCCTCACATAGGCTGTAGTTTAGGTGCCACCTATGTCAACATAGACGATAGGTTAGGCGCCGCCTATGTCAACATAGGCGATAGGTTATGCGCCACCTATGTCAATATAGGCGATTGGTTAGGCGCAGCCTATGTCAACATAGGCGATAGGTTAGGCGCCGCCTATGCCATTGCCTATGCTCACTGCCTCACATAGGCTATAGTTTAGGTGCCACCTATGTCAACATAGACGATAGGTAAGGCGCCGCCTATGTCAACATAGGGGATAGGTTAGGCGCCGCCTATGCCATTGTGTATGCTCACTGCCTCACATAGGCTATAGTTTAGGTGCAACCTATGTCAACATAGACGATAGGTAAGGCGCCGCCTATGTCAACATAGGCGATAGGTTAGGCATCGCCTATGCTCACAGCCTCACATAGGCTATAGGTTAGGCGCCACCTATGTCAACATAGACGATAGGTAAGGCGCCGCCTATGTCAACATAGGGGATAGGTTAGGCGCCGCCTATGCCATTGCGTATGCTCACTGCCTCACATTGGCTATAGTTTAGGTGCCACCTATGTCAACATAGACGATAGGTAAGGCGCCGCCTATGTCAACATAGGCGATAGGTTAGGCGTCGCCTATGCTCACTGCCTCACATAGGCTATAGGGTAGGCACCTCTTATGTCAAAATAGGCGATTGGTTAGGCGTCGCCTATGTCACCATAGGCGATAGGTTAGGCGCCGCCTATGCCATTCCCTATGCATACTGCCTCACATAGGCGATAGGTTAGGCGCCATCTATGTCAACATATGCGATAGGTTAGGCACCACTTATGTCAACATAGGTGATAGGTTAGGCGCCGCCTATGTCATCATAGGCGATAGGTTAGGCGCCGCCTATGCCATTCCCTATGCATACTGCCTCACATAGGCGATAGGTTAGGCGCCACCTATGTCAACATAGGCGATAGGTTAGGTGCCGCCTATGTCAACATAGGTGATAGGTTAGGCGCCGCCTATGTCAACATAGGCGATGGGTTAGGCACCGCCTATGCCATTGGCTATGCTCACCGCATCACATAGGCAATAGGTTAGGCGCCACCTATGTAAACATAGGCGATAGGTTAGGCGTCGCCTATGTCAACATAGGAGATAGGTTAGGCACCGCATTTTCCATTGCCTATGCTTACTGCTTCACATGGGTGATAGGTTAGGTGCCACCAATGTCAACATAGGCGATAGGTTAGGCTCCGCCTATGCCATTCCCTATGCATACTGCCTCACATAGGCGATAGGTTAGGCGTCGCCTATGTTGACATAGGCGATAGGTTAAGCGCCGCCTATGTCAACATAGGCGTTAGGTTAGGTACCGCCTATGTTAGCATAGACGATAGGTTAGGCAACGCCTATGCCATTGCCTATGCTAACTGCCTCACATAGGCTGTAGTTTAGGTGCCACCTATGTCAACATAGACGATAGGTTAGGCGCCGCCTATGTCAACATAGGCGATAGGTTATGCGCCACCTATGTCAATATAGGCGATTGGTTAGGCGCAGCCTATGTCAACATAGGCGATAGGTTAGGCGCCGCCTATGCCATTGCCTATGCTCACTGCCTCACATAGGCTATAGTTTAGGTGCCACCTATGTCAACATAGACGATAGGTAAGGCGCCGCCTATGTCAACATAGGGGATAGGTTAGGCGCCGCCTATGCCATTGTGTATGCTCACTGCCTCACATAGGCTATAGTTTAGGTGCAACCTATGTCAACATAGACGATAGGTAAGGCGCCGCCTATGTCAACATAGGCGATAGGTTAGGCATCGCCTATGCTCACAGCCTCACATAGGCTATAGGTTAGGCGCCACCTATGTCAACATAGACGATAGGTAAGGCGCCGCCTATGTCAACATAGGGGATAGGTTAGGCGCCGCCTATGCCATTGTGTATGCTCACTGCCTCACATAGGCTATAGTTTAGGTGCCACCTATGTCAACATAGACGATAGGTAAGGCGCCGCCTATGTCAACATAGGCGATAGGTTAGGCGTCGCCTATGCTCACTGCCTCACATAGGCTATAGGGTAGGCACCTCCTATGTCAAAATAGGCGATTGGTTAGGCGTCGCCTATGTCACCATAGGCGATAGGTTAGGCGCCGCCTATGCCATTCCCTATGCATACTGCCTCACATAGGCGATAGGTTAGGCGCCACCTATGTCAACATATGCGATAGGTTAGGCGCCACTTATGTCAACATAGGTGATAGGTTAGGCGCCGCCTATGTCATCATAGGCGATAGGTTAGGCGCCGCCTATGCCATTCCCTATGCATACTGCCTCACATAGGCGATATGTTAGGCGCCACCTATGTCAACATAGGCGATAGGTTAGGTGCCGCCTATGTCAACATAGGTGATAGGTTAGGCGCCGCCTATGTCAACATAGGCGATGGGTTAGGCACCGCCTATGCCATTGGCTATGCTCACCGCGTCACATAGGCAATAGGTTAGGCGCCACCTATGTAAACATAGGCGATAGGTTAGGCGTCGCCTATGTCAACATAGGAGATAGGTTAGGCACCGCATTTTCCATTGCCTATGCTTACTGCTTCACATGGGTGATAGGTTAGGTGCCACCTATGTCAACATAGGCGATAGGTTAGGCTCCGCCTATGCCATTCCCTATGCATACTGCCTCACATAGGCGATAGGTTAGGCGTCGCCTATGTTGACATAGGCGATAGGTTAAGCGCCGCCTATGTCAACATAGGCGTTAGGTTAGGTACCGCCTATGTTAGCATAGACGATAGGTTAGGCAACGCCTATGCCATTGCCTATGCTAACTGCCTCACATAGGCTGTAGTTTAGGTGCCACCTATGTCAACATAAACGATAGGTTAGGCGCCGCCTATGTCAACATAGGCGATAGGTTATGCGCCACCTATGTCAATATAGGCGATTGGTTAGGCGCAGCCTATGTCAACATAGGCGATAGGTTAGGCGCCGCCTATGCCATTGCCTAGGCTCACTGCCTCACATAGGCTATAGTTTAGGTGCCACCTATGTCAACATAGACGATAGGTAAGGCGCCGCCTATGTCAACATAGGGGATAGGTTAGGCGCCGCCTATGCCATTGTGTATGCTCACTGCCTCACATAGGCTATAGTTTAGGTGCAACCTATGTCAACATAGACGATAGGTAAGGCGCCGCCTATGTCAACATAGGCAATAGGTTAGGCATCGCCTATGCTCACAGCCTCACATAGGCTATAGGTTAGGCGACACCTATGTCAACATAGACGATAGGTAAGGCGCCGCCTATGTCAACATAGGGGATAGGTTAGGCGCCGCCTATGCCATTGCGTATGCTCACTGCCTCACATAGGCTATAGTTTAGGTGCCACCTATGTCAACATAGACGATAGGTAAGGCGCCGCCTATGTCAACATAGGCGATAGGTTAGGCGTCGCTTATGCTCACTGCCTCACATAGGCTATAGGGTAGGCACCTCCTATGTCAAAATAGGCGATTGGTTAGGCGTCGCCTATGTCACCATAGGCGATAGGTTAGGCGCCGCCTATGCCATTCCCTATGCATACTGCCTCACATAGGCGATAGGTTAGGCGCCACCTATGTCAACATATGCGATAGGTTAGGCGCCACTTATGTCAACATAGGTGATAGGTTAGGCGCCGCCTATGTCAACATAGGCGATGGGTTAGGCACCGCCTATGCCATTGGCTATGCTCACCGCGTCACATAGGCAATAGGTTAGGCGCCACCTATGTAAACATAGGCGATAGGTTAGGCGTCGCCTATGTCAACATAGGAGATAGGTTAGGCACCGCATTTTCCATTGCCTATGCTTACTGCTTCACATGGGTGATAGGTTAGGTGCCACCTATGTCAACATAGGCGATAGGTTAGGCTCCGCCTATGCCATTCCCTATGCATACTGCCTCACATAGGCGATAGGTTAGGCGTCGCCTATGTTGACATAGGCGATAGGTTAAGCGCCGCCTATGTCAACATAGGCGTTAGGTTAGGTACCGCCTATGTTAGCATAGACGATAGGTTAGGCAACGCCTATGCCATTGCCTATGCTAACTGCCTCACATAGGCTGTAGTTTAGGTGCCACCTATGTCAACATAGACGATAGGTTAGGCGCCGCCTATGTCAACATAGGCGATAGGTTATGCGCCACCTATGTCAATATAGGCGATTGGTTAGGCGCAGCCTATGTCAACATAGGCGATAGGTTAGGCGCCGCCTATGCCATTGCCTAGGCTCACTGCCTCACATAGGCTATAGTTTAGGTGCCACCTATGTCAACATAGACGATAGGTAAGGCGCCGCCTATGTCAACATAGGGGATAGGTTAGGCGCCGCCTATGCCATTGTGTATGCTCACTGCCTCACATAGGCTATAGTTTAGGTGCAACCTATGTCAACATAGACGATAGGTAAGGCGCCGCCTATGTCAACATAGGCAATAGGTTAGGCATCGCCTATGCTCACAGCCTCACATAGGCTATAGGTTAGGCGACACCTATGTCAACATAGACGATAGGTAAGGCGCCGCCTATGTCAACATAGGGGATAGGTTAGGCGCCGCCTATGCCATTGCGTATGCTCACTGCCTCACATAGGCTATAGTTTAGGTGCCACCTATGTCAACATAGACGATAGGTAAGGCGCCGCCTATGTCAACATAGGCGATAGGTTAGGCGTCGCTTATGCTCACTGCCTCACATAGGCTATAGGGTAGGCACCTCCTATGTCAAAATAGGCGATTGGTTAGGCGTCGCCTATGTCACCATAGGCGATAGGTTAGGCGCCGCCTATGCCATTCCCTATGCATACTGCCTCACATAGGCGATAGGTTAGGCGCCACCTATGTCAACATATGCGATAGGTTAGGCGCCACTTATGTCAACATAGGTGATAGGTTAGGCGCCGCCTATGTCAACATAGGCGATGGGTTAGGCACCGCCTATGCCATTGGCTATGCTCACCGCGTCACATAGGCAATAGGTTAGGCGCCACCTATGTAAACATAGGCGATAGGTTAGGCGTCACCTATGTCAACATAGGAGATAGGCTAGGCACCGCATTTTCCATTGCCTATGCTTACTGCTTCACATGGGTGATAGGTTAGGTGCCACCTATGTCAACATAGGCGATAGGTTAGGCTCTGCCTATGTCAACATAGGAGATAGGTTAGACGCAACCTATGCCATTGCCTATACTCACAGCCTCACATAGGCGATAGGTTAGGCGCCGCCTATGCAATTTCCTATGCTCCCTGCCTCACATAGGCTATAGGTTAGGCGCCACCAATGTTAACATAGGCGATAGGTTAAGCGGCGCCTATGTTAACATAGGAGATAGGTTTGGCCCCACATTTGCCATTCCCTATGCATATTGCCTCACATAGGCGATAGGTTAGGCTTCACCTATGTCAACATAGGCGATAGGTTAGGCGCCTCCTATGTCAACATAGGTGATAGGTTAGGCGCCTCCTATGCCATTGCCTATGCTCACCGCCTCACATAGGCGATATGATAGGCGCCACCTATGTAAATATAGGCTATAGGTTAGGCGCCGCCTTTTCCATTGCCTATGCTTACTGCCTTACATAGGCGATAGGTTAGGTGCCACCTATGTCAACATAGGCGATAGGTTAGGCTCTGGCTATGTCAACATAGGGGATAGGTTAGGCGTCACCTATGTCATTTCCAATACTCACTACCTCACATAGGCGATAGGTTAGGCTCCACCTATGTCAACATAGACGATAGGTTAGGCACCGCCTTTGCCATTCCCTGTGTATAATGCCTCACATAGGCGATAGGTTAGGCTCCACCTATGTCAACATAGGCGATAGGTTAGGCGCCGTCTATGTCAACATAGGTTATAGGTTTGGGGCCGCTTATGTTAACATAGGTGATAGGTTACGCGCCGACTATGCCATTGCCTACGCTCATTGCCTCACATAGGCGATAGGTTAGCCACCACCTATGTCAACATAGGCGATAGGTTAGGCTCCGCCTTTGCCATTCCCTATGCATACTGCCTCACATAGGCGATATCTTAGGCGTCGCCTATGTTAACATAGTCGATAGGTTAGGCGCCGCCTATATCAACATAGGCGTTAGGTTAGGTACCGCCTATGTCAACATAGGCGATAGGTTAGGCAACGCCTATGCCATTGCCTATGCTCATTGCCTCACATAGACGATAGGTTTGGCGCCATTTATGTCAATATAGGAGATAGGTTAGGCACCGCCTATAGAAACATACGCGATAGGTTAGGCGCCTCCTATGGCAACATAGATGATAGATTAGGCCCCGCCTATGTCAACATAGGCGATAGGTTAGACGCCGCCTATGTCATTTCCTATGATGACTGCCTCACATAGGCGATAGGTTGGGCACCGCCTATGTCAACATAGGCGATAGGTTAGGCGTCACCTATGCCATTCCCTATGCATACTTCCTCACATAGGCGATAGGTTAGGCGCCACCTATGTCAACATAGGTGATAGGTTAGGTGTCGCCTATGTCAACATAGGTGATAGGTTAGGCGCCGCCTATGTCAACATAGGCGATAGGTTAGGCTCCATCTATGCCATTCCCTATGCATACTACCTCACATAGGCAATAGGTTAGGCGCCTCCTATGTCAACATAGGTGTTCGGTTAGGTACCGCCTATGTCAACATAGGCGGTAGGTCAGGCAACGCCTATGCCATTGCCTATGCTCATCGCCTCGCATAGGTGATAGGTTAGCCGCCACCTATGCAAACATAGGCGATAGGTTAGGCACCGCCTATGTCAACATAGGCGATAGGTTAGTGTCGCCTATGCTCACTGCCTCACATAGGCTATAGGTTAGGCGCCACCTATGTCAACATAGGCGATAGGTTAGGCAACTCCTATGTCAACATAGGCGATAGGTTAGGCGCCATCTATGTCATCATAGGCGATAGGTTAGGCGCCGCCTATGCTATTCCCTATGCATACTACCTTACATAGGCGATAGGTTAGGTGCCCCTTATGTCAACATAGGCGATGGTTAGGCGCCGCCTATGTCGACATAGGTGATAGGTTAGGTGCCGTCTATGTCAACATAGGCGATGGGTTAGGCACCGCCTATGCCATTGCCTATGCTCACCGCCTCACATAGGCGATAGGTTAGGCTCCACCTATGTAAACATAGGCGATAGGTTAAGCGTCGCCTATGTCAACATAGGAGATAGGTTAGGCACCTCCATTGCCATTGCCTATGCTTACTGCCTCACATAGGCGATAGGTTAGGTGCCACCTATGTCAACATAGGCGATAGGTTAGGCTCTGCCTATGTCAACATAGGAGATAGGTTAGACGCCACCTATGCCATTGCCTATACTCACTGCCTCACATAGGCGATAGGTTATGCGCCGCCTATGCCATTGCCTATGCTCCCTGCCTCACATAGGCTATAGTTTAGGCGCCACCTATGTCAACATAGGCGATAGGTTAGGCATCGCCTATGTTAATATAGGCTAGAGGTTAGGCGCCGCCTTTGCCATCGCCTATGCTCATCTCCCCACATAGGCGATAGGTTAAGCGCCACCTATGTAAACATAGGCGATAGGTTAGGCGCCACCTATGTTAACATACTCAATAGGTTAGGCGTCGCCTATGCTCACTACCTCACATACGCTATAGGTTAGGCGCAACCTATGTCAACATAGGCGATAGGTTAGGCGCCACATATGTCAACATACGCGATAGGTTAGGCGCTGCCTTTGCCATTCCCTATGCATAATGCCTCACAAAGGCGATGGGTTAGGTTCCACCTATGTCAACATAGGCGATAGGTTAGGCGCCGCCTATGTCAACATAGGAGATAGGTTAGGCGCCGACTATGTCAACATAGGAGATGGTTAGGCACCGCCTATGCCATTGCCTATGCTCACCGGCTCAATTAGGCGATAGGTTAGGCGCCACCAATGCCATTGCCTATGCTCATCGCCTCACATAGGCGATAGGTTAGGCGCCACCTATGTAAACATACGCGATAGCTTAGGCGCCGCCTATGTCAACATAGGCGATAGGTTAGGCGTCGCCTATGCTCACTGCCTCACATAGGATATAGGTTAGGCGCCATCTATGTCAACATATGAGATAGGTTCGGCGCCGCCTATGCCATCGCCTATGCTCATCTCCTCACATAGGCGATAGGTTAAGCGCCACCTATGTAAACATAGGCGATAGGTTAGGCACCGCCTATGTCGACATAGGCGATAGGTTAGGCGTCGCCTATGCTCACTACCTCACATAGGCTATAGGTTAGGCTCAACCTATGTCAACATAGGCGATAGGTTTTGCGCCTCATATGTCAACATAGGCGATAGGTTAGGTGCCGCTAATGTCAACATAGGCGATAGGTTAGGCGCCGCCTATGCCATTGACTATGCTCACTGCCTCTCATAGGCGATAGTTTAGGCGCCACCTATGCCATTGCCAAAGCTCACTGCCTTACATAGGCTATAGGTTAGGCGCCACCTATGTCAACATAGGCGATAGGTTTGGCGCCGCCTAGGTCAACGTAGGCGATAGGTTAGGCACCGCCTTTTCCATTGCCTATGCTCACTGCCTCACATAGACGATAGGTTAGGAGCCACCTATGTCAACATAGGCGATAGGTTAGGCGCCGCCTATAAAAACATATGCGATCGGTGTGGGGCCTCCTATGTCAACATAGGCGATAGGTTAGGCATCGCCTATGTTAATATAGGCTAAAGGTTAGGCTCCGCCTTTGCCATCGCCTATGCTCATCTCCCCACATAGGCGATAGGTTAAGCGCCACCTATGTAAACATAGGCGATAGGTTAGGCGCCACCTATGTTAACATAGGCAATAGGTTAGGCATCGCCTATGCTCACTACCTCACATACGCTATAGGTTAGGCACAACCTATGTCAACATAGGCGATAGGTTAGGCGCCACATATGTCAACATACGCGATAGGTTAGGCGCCGCCTTTGCCATTCCCTGTGCATAATGCCTCACAAAGGCGATGGGTTAGGTTCCACCTATGTCAACATAGGCGATAGGTTAGGCGCCGCCTATGTCAACATAGGAGATAGGTTAGGCGTCGTCTATGTCAACATAGGAGATGGTTAGGCACCGCCTATGCCATTTCCAATGCTCACCGGCTCAATTAGGCGATAGGTTAGGCGCCACCTATGGCATTGCCTATGCTCATCGCCTCACATAGGCGATAGGTTAGGCGCAACCTATGTAAACATACGCGATAGCTTAGGCGCCGCCTATGTCAACATAGGCGATAGGTTAGGCGTCGCCTATGCTCACTGCCTCACATAGGCTATAGGTTAGGCGCCATCTATGTCAACATATGAGATAGGTTCGGCGCCGCCTATGCCATCGCCTATGCTCATCTCCTCACATAGGCGATAGGTTAAGCGCCACCTATGTAAACATAGGCGATAGGTTAGGCACCGCCTATGTCGACATAGGCGATAGGTTAGGCGTCGCCTATGCTCACTACCTCACATAGGCTATAGGTTAGGCTCAACCTATGTCAACATAGGCGATAGGTTTTGCGCCTCATATGTCAACATAGGCGATAGGTTAGGTGCCGCTAATGTCAACATAGGCGATAGGTTAGGCGCCGCCTATGCCATTGACTATGCTCACTGCCTCTCATAGGCGATAGTTTAGGCGCCACCTATGCCATTGCCAAAGCTCACTGCCTTACATAGGCTATAGGTTAGGCGCCACCTATGTCAACATAGGCGATAGGTTTGGCGCCGCCTAGGTCAACGTAGGCGATAGGTTAGGCACCGCCTTTTCCATTGCCTATGCTCACTGCCTCACATAGACGATAGGTTAGGAGCCACCTATATCAACATAGGCGATAGGTTAGGCGCCGCCTATAAAAACATATGCGATCGGTGTGGGGCCTCCTATGTCAACATAGGCGATAGGTTAGGCATCGCCTATGTTAATATAGGCTAAAGGTTAGGCTCCGCCTTTGCCATCGCCTATTGATGATAGGCGAATTTACGCGCCTATATCAATATATTTTGCCCATATTTTAGCCTAGTTTTGAGAACTAATTATCTATTTCATACACTTTTAGTCCTTTTTCCTGTAAATGAGCTAACAAATGTGATTAGGAAAGTTTCAGGTATAAATGATGCAAAATACAGCAATTTATGGCTTACTTGACGCAAAAGAAAGCTCACAAACGAGATAGAAAGGAGCTGGACGCATAAAGGACTAAATCTGCTGCATGGAAAATCTGTCCCGGGCTAAAACAGCATTTCTGAAGACTTTGGGGACTTACAGACACAAAGCTGGATTTTTGCCATAATACATTAACCTAGTGCAATTAGGTTATGTGTTTCATTATTCTATTTGGATTATAATTTTGTAACCTTACCCTAGTACATTTGGGTCAAGGATTTCATTAGTATATTAGGATTTGGTTATTTATTTTATTAGTTTAGTAGGAGTAGGATAGGAGTATTATAAATACCCTATCATGCTAGAGATTTGGAGACATTCTTACAATTCATTCATCTCCTTACAATTAAGACATCTTCCTACAACACATTCGCAATTCTTCATTCTTCTACTCTTAAATTCCACAACAAGAGAATCGTTACTTGCTACGGAATCACTAAAACCACACGCCAAACACCCACTATTCACGCCATTCACCATGCAAAACGTGATATCCTTCGCATTCATGGGTAACTAAACCTCTTAGTTGGGGTTATGGAAGCCGAATGAGTTACTATCTATTGCTATGAGCTTGTGAGTTCTAGACAAGTATATTGCTTATATCATTACGCTCTTCATCTTAAATCCACATTCTTTGCGGTTCAAACACAAGAACACGCCATTCTAACATCTAACCTGTTCGAGAGAAAGGTCATTTGTCTAGAAAAGAAGACGCATAGACCAATGCCAGGCTAACATTTAACTTGTTCGAGAGAAAAGTTATTTGTCTGGAAAAGAGATAATGTCAAGGTAGTAGGACACCCTTTCCTATTAAAAAGCTAGTGCCGTACCTGGACTAACCTCTTGGAGAATTCGTACCGTTAGTCACGCTTTAAGCTCGAGAGAGTTAAAGTGAAATAGTCCTTGTTTAGGTCGAGAGACGCTTGGATTTACCATCGACTACAATTCTCTATAAGCAATTGCATGTCAAGACTCTACACACTCATAGCCAATAGAGACGTATACTTCTGAAGGTGGACATAATCCCAACGCCTCAATTCTCATTGTTTACAACACACGCGACAATCTCTCTTTATTTTGCTATTTTCAGTTCTTACATTCTTGTTTTGGTTACATACTATAATCCCCCCATTCTTACGAGACTTGCATCAAAAGTCTAATAATTTCTCTTACTTGTTGACCAAGCTATTCCCTGTGGGATCGATACCCAACCCAGGTTGGGTTCTATATTTGCTAACGACCGCTTTACACTCCTACGAGAGCTGTAGATTGAGCGTTATCAAAAATTGGCGCCGTTGCCGGGGAATACGAGTGTCAATCAAGTTCGTGAAAATTACTAGACCCTTTGGTCAAAGATTCTCGTACTTTTACGTTTAGTTTTTGTTTTTGTTTATTGCAGGTTTTTCTTTTAGTGCATGCCCCATACTAGAAGTTCTGGTCAACCGTTATTACCAATCAATCCGGAACCGCAACGAATTAGAAGAATGGAAGCACAAGCGGAAATCGACAGGATGGCTGCTCAACACGAGCAAGCAAGATTAGCTGCTCTTGCCGCTGCTCAAGTCCAACAACAAAACATTGATAATCCTGGACGAGCAACAAATCCTGACGATGAAGATTTAGGAGATGACGAGTTGATCAACCCAAGGCATGGCGCTGAAATGGCAACACCTGCCAACAGACGAGGTCGACAAGCTCGGTACAGATATGATCGCCAACCTTTGCAACCAGCTTTCGACGATGATGATGATGATCTTGATGGTGCCGGAGCCACTGGAGCTATAATTCCACCACCATTAGCGCCCGGAGCCAAGTTCAACATCACTAGCACCATGATTCAGTTATTGCAACTCAAGGGTTTATTTGGTGGACTAGCAGGCGATGATCCGAATATGCATCTCATCAACTTTATTTCTACATGCAAGTCTTTTGACAATCCTGGAGTTGGTCAGAATGCTATTCGATTACGTCTATTTCCATTGTCTCTGTCTGGGGAGGCAACATTATGGTTGAATGGGCTGACTCCTGATTCTATTACAAATTGGAGGCAATTAAGAGACGCTTTCCTAGAAAGATTCTTTCCGCCATCCAAGAGGGCTCAATTGAGAGATGAAATCAGCAACTTTCGTCAGCTTCCCTCTGAAGCTCTTCACGAAACATGGGAGAGGTTCAAGACAAAGCTAGCGAGATGCCCAAACCATCACATGACTAATGTTCACCTCATGGAGATCTTATATAGAGCCTTGAATTCAGTAACTAAACCAGTGGTGGACAACGCAGCTGGAGGTTCTTTTATGGACCTCACCTTTGGTCAAGCAAGCAACATGCTAGATCGTATGACAAAACAAAGTAGAGCTTGGCATACCAGGGATTCTGAGGTAGCAAGCCCCACTTTATCTATTGGCATGTCTGCAGATCAAAGAAGAAGAGAAGAAGAGCGTGATCAAGACATGGCGCACATGAAAACCCAAATGGACCTTCTTACAAAGCATCTATTAGGGAAGACTGAAAAAGTGAAAGCAATTGCGTCAAAAGGAAGAGACGAATCTGATTCGGAAGAGGAGGCCAACTACGTGAACAATCAGGGGGGTTTCCGAGGGAATGCCCAAGGAAACCAAGGTCGGAACTATTATGACAAATCTGGAGGTAAAGACCAAGGTAGTTGGAAGAAAAATAATGAAAACAGTGGTTTGTACGTTCCCCCTGGTAGACGTGATACCACCACATCTAATTCTATGGAAGACATGATGGCTAAGTTATTGAAAGGAGTGGAAGCGACGAACGCGGGAGTTAAGGAGGTGATTGACGATTTGGCCTCCATGAAGCAATTAGTTGATTCTCATTCCACTTCTATCAAGCAATTAGAGCAGCAATTCAGTCAACTTTCAGCAACACTCAACCAAAGAAAAGCCGGCACCTTGCCTAGCGATACGGTGCAAAATCCAAGGACTGATGGGTCATGCATGGCCATCACTACGAGGAGTGGTAAGGTGCTGGAAACTTCAGCAGAAGGCAAGCAAGTAGTTGACAGAACAGCAGACATAACCGCCACACCTAGTGACGCCACTAGGGAAGACGCCGCAATATCCACTTCCAACGTCAAGGACGTGTTGCCTAGTGACGTGCAGCCTGAAAAAAATAATAAACGGAAGCAAGAGGAGAAGAAAGCCATGGAAAGAACACTTCCATACCCACCACCACCTTTTCCACAAAGATTGAAGAAGGTGGCCGATGACACTAAGTTCAGCAATTTTATGACCATGTTGAAGCAGCTAACTATTAATGTCCCATTGGTAGAGGCACTTGAACAAATGCCTGGGTATGCGAAGTTTATGAAAGATCTTTTGACTAAAAAGAGGGCAGCAAGCTATGAGCTGAAAGAAGATGTGCATCATTGTAGTGCAATAGCTACCCGATCCATAGTTCAGAAGAAGGCCGACCCCGGAGCTTTCACTATTCCTTGCACCGTCGGATCTTTGGACTTTGCTAAAGCATTATGTGACTTAGGAGCCAGCATCAACTTGATGCCATTATCAATTTACAAGAAGTTGGGGTTAGGAGATCCTACACCAACTAATATGAAGCTTGTTATGGCGGATAGGTCGGTAAAACGACCGGTTGGTATTCTATGCGATGTCTTGGTGAAGGTATCTTCATTCATATTTCCAGCAGACTTTGTCATCTTGGATTGCGAAGCAGATTCAGAGGTTCCCATAATCTTGGGACGCCCTTTCCTTGCTACGGGAAGTGTGCTCATAGATTTGAGAGCTAATGAGCTTTCATTCCGAATAAATGATGAAGTGGTGCGCTTTGATGTTTGCAAATCAATGAAGCAACCCAAAGATCTAAGTGTATTTTCTGTGGCTGATGTTGTCGTTGATGACGAGGATGAGTTACTTGCTGAAGAGCAAATTCTTGATGATCCTTTGGAGGTTTTGCTCATAGAAGAAGATGATGATGATGCTGAAATTTCTGAAGATGATATTTGTGCTCTATCGGGATTAGGAGCATATCGCTGTCCTCCTAAGAAGCTGGATCTTGATCTCAAGAATCGACCCACACCACCAGCTAAGCCATCTATTGAAGAACCACCCACATTAGAATTAAAGGAGCTGCCAAGCCATTTGAAGTATGCATTCTTAGGAAGCGGAAACACTCTTCCAGTCATAGTGGCAGCCGATTTAGGTGAGCAACAAGTTGCAGCTCTTATTGCAATTTTACGCAAGTATATTAGAGCTATTGGATGGACCATTGCGGATATCCTTGGTATTCCACCTGGGATTTGCACTCATAAAATTCAGCTCCAAGAGAAGTGCACACCCACCATCGAACACCAAAGACGTCTAAACCCACCAATGCAAGAGGTGGTGAAGAAGGAGATTATCAAGTGGTTAGACGCAGGAGTTGTGTATCCTATTTCTGATAGTACATGGGTAAGCCCAGTACAATGTGTTCCCAAGAAAGGAGGTATGACGGTGGTTGCGAATGCAAAGAATGAGCTTATTCCACTCAGGCCCGTCACTGGATGGAGAGTATGCATGGACTACCGCAAGCTGAATTCTTGGACTCTCAAGGATCACTTCCCCATGCCATTTATGGACCAAATGCTAGATCGATTAGCGGGAAAAGGATGGTTTTGCTTTCTTGATGGTTATTCAGGTTATAATCAGATTTTTATTGCACCAGAAGACCAAGAGAAGACAACGTTTACATGCCCATATGGTACGTTTGCCTTCAAACGTATGCCATTCGGGTTATGTAATGCACCAGCCACCTTTCAGCGATGTATGATGTCTATTTTCTCTGATATGGTAGAAGACACTTTGGAGGTATTTATGGACGACTTTTCAGTTGTTGGGGAGTCTTTCGAAGCATGTTTGGTGAATTTAAGCATGGCATTACAAAGATGTGTAGAGTTCAACCTTGTGCTGAATTGGGAGAAGTGCCACTTCATGGTAAAAGAAGGAATTGTTCTTGGGCACAAGATCTCCGAAAGAGGAATAGAGGTTGATCGCGCCAAAATAGAGGTAATTGAGAAGCTACCACCTCCAATTTCGGTGAAGGGAGTTCGTAGTTTTCTTGGCCATGCTGGGTTTTATCGTAGATTCATCAAAGACTTCTCCAAAATTTCTAGTCCATTGTGCAAGCTATTGGAGAAAGATGCGAAGTTTGACTTTAATGATGATTGCTTAAAGGCATTTGAATGCCTTAAAGAAAAACTCATTGAAGCCCCTATCATGGTAACACCAGATTGGACGCTCCCGTTCGAAGTCATGTGTGATGCTAGTGGTGTAGCCGTTGGTGCTGTTCTTGGACAGAGAAAGGAGAAATTATTTCATCCTATCTACTATGCGAGTAAGGTCCTCAATGAAGCCCAAAGGAACTACACCGTCACTGAACAAGAGCTATTAGCGGTTGTGTATGCGTTTGAGAAGTTCCGCGCCTACCTATTAGGTACTAAAGTGATCGTTCATACAGACCATGCAGCTCTTAGGTATCTAATGACAAAGAAGGATGCAAAACCAAGGCTGATTCGATGGGTGTTGCTGCTGCAAGAGTTTGATTTCGAAGTCAAAGATAGAAGAGGTTGCGAGAACCAAGTGGCTGATCACCTATCTAGACTCGAGAATGAGTATGTGGCGCAATCAGAAAATCAGATTGGCGATGCATTCCCTGACGAGGAGATACTAGCGACAACAATGGAGAACTTACCATGGTATGCCGACTTTGCAAATTTCGTGGTGAGTAATGTGTTACCTTCCAATTTATCTTACCACCAGAGGAGGAAGTTTATGCATGACGTTCAGCACTATTATTGGGATGAGCCTTATTTGTTTCGAAGATGCGCGGATGGTATCATTCGACGATGTATATCCCATGAAGAAGTGCCCACTATATTAGAAGCATGCCACACTTCGCAAGTTGGAGGCCATCATGCAGGGAATCGAACAGCAAGAAAAGTCTTGCAAAGTGGTTATTATTGGCCTACAATATTCAGAGATGCAGACGACTATGTGAGAAGGTGTGACCAATGCCAACGTCAAGGTGCTATTTCAAAACACCATGAAATGCCCATGTCCAAAATTCTGGAGGTAGAACTCTTTGATGTATGGGGTATTGATTTCATGGGACCATTCGTGAATTCGTTTGGAATGAAGTACATCTTGGTTGCTGTGGATTATGTGTCGAAATGGGTTGAAGTTGTAGCATTGGCCGATAACGAAGGAAAGCGTGTTGTAGCGTTTTTAAAGAAGAATATCTTCTCTCGCTTTGGGGTACCTCGTACTATCATAAGTGATGGAGGATCTCACTTCTGCAACAAGCTATTCAAATCTGTATTGGCCAAGTATGGAGTCAAGCAACACAAGGTAGCTACGCCTTATCATCCCCAAACTAGTGGACAAGTAGAGGTTTCCAATCGTGAGATCAAGCAAATCCTTGCCAAGACGGTCAATGCGAATCGGAAGGATTGGTCTCGGAAGCTAGATGATGCACTATGGGCGTATAGGACTGCATTCAAGACACCCATTGGCATGTCACCTTATCAGCTAGTTTATGGGAAGGCTTGTCATCTACCCATCGAGCTTGAATACAAGGCATTATGGGCATTGAAGCACTTGAATCTGAATTGGGATGATGTGAAGAACCTGAGGTTGGAGCAGCTGAACGAGCTAGATGAATTCCGTCTCCATGCATATGAAAGATCAGATTTATACAAGGAGCGGATGAAGAAGTATCACGATCAGCGGATTGTTCGACGACACTTCCAAAAAGGTGACATGGTGCTACTCTTTAACTCCAGATTCAAGCTCTTCCCAGGTAAGTTAAAATCAAAGTGGTCTGGTCCATTTAAAGTCACCCACGTCTACTCGTCTGGAGTAGTCGAATTGGAAAATAATGAGGGTGTTATCTTCAAGGTGAATGGCCAACGTGTTAAGCCATATATCGGTCCTCTTGACTCGTTAAATGACATGGCCATCACTTATCTCGACGAAGTCTAAGTACTCGAGATTACTACGTCGAGCCACGACAATAAATAAGGCGCTAGATGGGAGGCAACCCTTCGTTTTATTGTTTTATCGTTTTGTCGTTTTAGTATTTTTTCTTTTTGATAAATGAAAATCCAAAAATAAGAGTCGTGCCACGACCAAAACTAAGGCGCTTGGTGGGAGGCAACCCATCGTACTAATCGTTTTCATTTGTTTGAGCAAATATAGGTGTAAGAAGTATGCAACGAGGAGATTGATTTCAATTGACGATTTGGTCGCATTGTATGGTAAAGTCGGTAAGTTAGGAATGGTGATGCATAAGGCTATGAATTGAGCCTTTCTCACGTCATAATAGGCTTCGAGGAAGGCTAGGCCTTGGTAAATATAGGCCACGAACGATGCACAACCTATTCTATAGCCTAAGGACTCGGAATCTAGTATGCTATACCCTATGCGCCGCCTATTCCTAGGTGTGCTTTTGACTATGCGCCGCCTATGCTATGGCATTTGAGATACTGAGACCAAATGCCATACCATATGCGCCGCATATGCCTAGATATGCCATACCATGTGCGGCGCATATGTCCCATTATGCCATGGACAATGCGCCGCATATACATGTGATATGCCGAGGGATATGCGCCGCATATAGGGTGATTTTGTCCCCAAATCCGATTGTAAATGGGTCATAACCCGACCCATACTCCTCCTATATAAAGGGGACTTGTTTTTATTTCACAAACACATTAGAATCAACCCTAAAGGCGCCGCATATCATCCCAAATCCTCTCAAATTTTTCTTCCTTTGTTCTTCCAATCCACAACAACTTCTCCACAATCTTCAAGCAATCTGCATGCTATGTTTGTATGTTTGTATGTTTGCTTGTTTATTTTGTTTTGAGTCCAAAATTTTATTTTTTTTCTTGTGATTTTTTTTCGTTTGACGTGTTTTTTTAGGAGTAAAATTTTTTCTAGCTTCGCATGAAATTATTTGGATAGGCAGCATGAGATTAGAACCAAGAGTATGTGCTAAAATTGTGACTATTGAGACATTTAGGCTCTAGTTGTGACTCATTATGTGATATTGTGTGATTCAATTCCTTCACTTGTTGGGTCAAGAGTCTATATTACTTCCAATCAAGTCGACCATGTGCCTTGTGTGTGTGAGATTAATAGTGTAGTCTATGTATGTGGCTGATGCTAGAACTTGCCTGGTATGTATGCAAAGCGAAAATAATGAATGTAAGTTTAGGATATGATTTAGGCATTTCTTTGGCAACCTATATGTGTTTATCTTTAGTTTTTCCTACCCATGTAAATCATCCTAGTTAAACCCTTTTGAGCCTTTAGCCTATTTCTTTGACAACCTTGTACGTAAGCCTAATCTATTTCTTTCAAGACCATAATTTGATCCAAATTCCTAAGTGCTTTAAAGTGAATAAGTCATGTGACAACATAAGAGGAAATTGGGTGAGTATGATGCTTTAAATTGTAAAGGTTCTTGAAGGTGTTATGAAAAAAAAAAAAAAAAAAAAAAATGCTATCATAGGAGGTACGTTGTGAAAAGAAAAAGGACAAGAAAGCTGAAAAGTGAGTTGTGCTTAAAATTGAAAAACAAAAGATGATAACAAGGGTGGAAAAATAAAATAAAGAAAGGTTGAAAGAAAAAAGTGTCAATGATACAATGTGATGTATTAAAGTGCTTAGGAACTTAGTCACTATTTCTGGCCAAAATAGTCCTACCCGTCCCTTAGCCTACATTACAACCATCTAAAGACCTACTTGATCCTAATCTTAACATTCCGACATTTAGTGGAGTACTACACTAAGGGCAAGCTTATGGTCATTAGTTGCTACATATGAATTCTTTGTGAGAGTGAGTGCAAGGATACTTTGCTACCCATGTTTGAAAAATATGCTATATTTGTGAGTGATTATGGGTACTATATTGTGAGACACACATGGTTGATGAGTTTTGGATAGTTGTATATGATTCTATGTACCTTAACGTTTACATGCGAGTTGATCACCATCACGAGTCTATGCTTGAGGTTAAATTGTTTCTACTTATAATCAGAAAGCTACTCTTCGTTGATAATTGTTGTGCTTGTCTTGAAGAATGTTTTGTGTTGTTTCTGTAAAAACCTTAAGTCAATGCTTAGAAGGACATGATATGTTGTTCGAGGACGAACAAAGCTCTAAGTGTGGGGTGTTGATGATAGGCGAATTTACGCGCCTATATCAATATATTTTGCCCATATTTTAGCCTAGTTTTGAGAACTAATTATCTATTTCATACACTTTTAGTCCTTTTTCCTGTAAATGAGCTAACAAATGTGATTAGGAAAGTTTCAGGTATAAATGATGCAAAATACAGCAATTTATGGCTTACTTGACGCAAAAGAAAGCTCACAAACGAGATAGAAAGGAGCTGGACGCATAAAGGACTAAATCTGCTGCATGGAAAATCTGTCCCGGGCTAAAACAGCATTTCTGAAGACTTTGGGGACTTACAGACACAAAGCTGGATTTTTGCCATAATACATTAACCTAGTGCAATTAGGTTATGTGTTTCATTATTCTATTTGGATTATAATTTTGTAACCTTACCCTAGTACATTTGGGTCAAGGATTTCATTAGTATATTAGGATTTGGTTATTTATTTTATTAGTTTAGTAGGAGTAGGATAGGAGTATTATAAATACCCTATCATGCTAGAGATTTGGAGACATTCTTACAATTCATTCATCTCCTTACAATTAAGACATCTTCCTACAACACATTCGCAATTCTTCATTCTTCTACTCTTAAATTCCACAACAAGAGAATCGTTACTTGCTACGGAATCACTAAAACCACACGCCAAACACCCACTATTCACGCCATTCACCATGCAAAACGTGATATCCTTCGCATTCATGGGTAACTAAACCTCTTAGTTGGGGTTATGGAAGCCGAATGAGTTACTATCTATTGCTATGAGCTTGTGAGTTCTAGACAAGTATATTGCTTATATCATTACGCTCTTCATCTTAAATCCACATTCTTTGCGGTTCAAACACAAGAACACGCCATTCTAACATCTAACCTGTTCGAGAGAAAGGTCATTTGTCTAGAAAAGAAGACGCATAGACCAACGCCAGGCTAACATTTAACTTGTTCGAGAGAAAAGTTATTTGTCTGGAAAAGAGATAATGTCAAGGTAGTAGGACACCCTTTCCTATTAAAAAGCTAGTGCCGTACCTGGACTAACCTCTTGGAGAATTCGTACCGTTAGTCACGCTTTAAGCTCGAGAGAGTTAAAGTGAAATAGTCGTTGTTTAGGTCGAGAGACGCTTGGATTTACCATCGACTACAATTCTCTATAAGCAATTGCATGTCAAGACTCTACACACTCATAGCCAATAGAGACGTATACTTCTGAAGGTGGACATAATCCCAACGCCTCAATTCTCATTGTTTACAACACACGCGACAATCTCTCTTTATTTTGCTATTTTCAGTTCTTACATTCTTGTTTTGGTTACATACTATAATCCCCCCATTCTTACGAGACTTGCATCAAAAGTCTAATAATTTCTCTTACTTGTTGACCAAGCTATTCCCTGTGGGATCGATACCCAACCCAGGTTGGGTTCTATATTTGCTAACGACCGCTTTACACTCCTACGAGAGCTGTAGATTGAGCGTTATCACCTATGCTCATCTCCCCACATAGGCGATAGGTTAAGCGCCACCTATGTAAACATAGGCGATAGGTTAGGCGCCACCTATGTTAACATAGGCAATAGGTTAGGCGTCGCCTATGCTCACTACCTCACATACGCTATAGGTTAGGCACAACCTATGTCAACATAGGCGATAGGTTAGGCGCCACATATGTCAACATACGCGATAGGTTAGGCGCCGCCTTTGCCATTCCCTGTGCATAATGCCTCACAAAGGCGATGGGTTAGGTTCCACCTATGTCAACATAGGCGATAGGTTAGGCGCCGCCTATGTCAACATAGGAGATAGGTTAGGCGCCGTCTATGTCAACATAGGAGATGGTTAGGCACCGCCTATGCCATTTCCAATGCTCACCGGCTCAATTAGGCGATAGGTTAGGCGCCACCTATGGCATTGCCTATGCTCATCGCCTCACATAGGCGATAGGTTAGGCGCAACCTATGTAAACATACGCGATAGCTTAGGCGCCGCCTATGTCAACATAGGCGATAGGTTAGGCGTCGCCTATGCTCACTGCCTCACATAGGCTATAGGTTAGGCGCCATCTATGTCAACATAGGAGATAGGTTAGGCGCCGCCTATGCCATCGCCTATGCTCATCTCCTCACATAGGCGATAGGTTAAGCGCCACCTATGTAAACATAGGCGATAGGTTAGGCACCGCCTATGTCGACATAGGCGATAGGTTAGGCGTCGCCTATGCTCACTACCTCACATTGGCTATAGGTTAGGCTCAACCTATGTCAACATAGGCGATAGGTTAGGCGCCTCCTATGTCAACATAGGTGTTCGGTTAGGTACCGCCTATGTCAACATAGGCGGTAGGTCAGGCAACGCCTATGCCATTGCCTATGCTCATCGCCTCGCATAGGTGATAGGTTAGCCGCCACCTATGCAAACATAGGTGATAGGTTAGGCACCGCCTATGTCAACATAGGCGATAGGTTAGTGTCGCCTATGCTCACTGCCTCACATAGGCTATAGGTTAGGCGCCACCTATGTCAACATAGGCGATAGGTTAGGCAACTCCTATGTCAACATAGGCGATAGGTTAGGCGCCATCTATGTCATCATAGGCGATAGGTTAGGCGCCGCCTATGCTATTCCCTATGCATACTACCTTACATAGGCGATAGGTTAGGTGCCCCTTATGTCAACATAGGCGATGGTTAGGCGCCGCCTATGTCGACATAGGTGATAGGTTAGGTGCCGTCTATGTCAACATAGGTGATGGGTTAGGCACCGCCTATGCCATTGCCTATGCTCACCGCCTCACATAGGCGATAGGTTAGGCTCCACCTATGTAAACATAGGCGATAGGTTAAGCGTCGCCTATGTCAACATAGGAGATAGGTTAGGCACCTCCATTGCCATTGCCTATGCTTACTGCCTCACATAGGCGATAGGTTAGGTGCCACCTATGTCAACATAGGCGATAGGTTAGGCTCTGCCTATGTCAACATAGGAGATAGGTTAGACGCCACCTATGCCATTGCCTATACTCACTGCCTCACATAGGCGATAGGTTATGCGCCGCCTATGCCATTGCCTATGCTCCCTGCCTCACATAGGCTATAGTTTAGGCGCCACCTATGTCAACATAGGCGATAGGTTAGGCATCGCCTATGTTAATATAGGCTAGAGGTTAGGCGCCGCCTTTGCCATCGCCTATGCTCATCTCCCCACATAGGCGATAGGTTAAGCGCCACCTATGTAAACATAGGCGATAGGTTAGGCGCCACCTATGTTAACATACTCAATAGGTTAGGCGTCGCCTATGCTCACTACCTCACATACGCTATAGGTTAGGCGCAACCTATGTCAACATAGGCGATAGGTTAGGCGCCACATATGTCAACATACGCGATAGGTTAGGCGCTGCCTTTGCCATTCCCTCTGCATAATGCCTCACAAAGGCGATGGGTTAGGTTCCACCTATGTCAACATAGGCGATAGGTTAGGCGCCGCCTATGTCAACATAGGAGATAGGTTAGGCGTCGTCTATGTCAACATAGGAGATGGTTAGGCACCGCCTATGCCATTTCCAATGCTCACCGGCTCAATTAGGCGATAGGTTAGGCGCCACCTATGGCATTGCCTATGCTCATCGCCTCACATAGGCGATAGGTTAGGCGCAACCTATGTAAACATACGCGATAGCTTAGGCGCCGCCTATGTCAACATAGGCGATAGGTTAGGCGTCGCCTATGCTCACTGCCTCACATAGGCTATAGGTTAGGCGCCATCTATGTCAACATAGGAGATAGGTTAGGCGCCGCCTATGCCATCGCCTATGCTCATCTCCTCACATAGGCGATAGGTTAAGCGCCACCTATGTAAACATAGGCGATAGGTTAGGCACCGCCTATGTCGACATAGGCGATAGGTTAGGCGTCGCCTATGCTCACTACCTCACATTGGCTATAGGTTAGGCTCAACCTATGTCAACATAGGCGATAGGTTTGGCGCCTCATATGTCAACATAGGCGATAGGTTAGGTGCCGCTAATGTCAACATAGGCGATAGGTTAGGCGCCGCCTATGCCATTGACTATGCTCACTGCCTCTCATAGGCGATAGTTTAGGCGCCGCCTATGCCATTGCCAAAGCTCACTGCCTCACATAGGCTATAGGTTAGGCGCCACCTATGTCAACATAGGCGATAGGTTTGGCGCCGCCTAGGTCAACGTAGGAGATAGGTTAGGCACCGCCTTTTCCATTGCCTATGCTCACTGCCTCACATAGACGATAGGTTAGGAGCCACCTATGTCAACATAGGCGATAGGTTAGGCGCCGCCTATAAAAACATATGTGATCGGTGTGGGGCCTCCTATGGCAACATAGGCGATAGGTTAGGCGCCGCCTATTCCATTTCCTATGCTCATTGCCTCACATAGGTGATAGGATAGGCGCCGAGTATGTTAACATAGGGCGATAGGTTAGGCACCGCCTATGCCAACCTAGGCAATAGGTTAGGCGCAGCCTATGCCATTGCCTATGCTCACTGCCTCACATGGGCGATAGGTTAGTTGCCACCTATTTCAACATAGATGATAGATTAGGCGCCGCATATGTCAACATAGGCGATAGGTTAGGCACCGCCTATGTCAACATTGGCGATAGGTTAGGTGTCGCCTATGCTCACTTCCTCACATAGGCTATAGGTTAGGCGCCAACGATGTCAACAACGGCTATAGGTTAGGCGCCTCCTATCTCAACATAGGCGATAGGTTAGGCGCCACCTATGTCAACATAGGCGATAGGTTAGGTGCCGCCTATGCCATCGCCTATGCTCATCTCCTCACATAGGCGATAGGTTAAGCGCCACCTTTGTAAACATAGGCGATAGGTTAGGCAGCGCCTATGTCAACATAGGCGATAGGTTAGGCGTCGCCTATGCTCACTACCTCACATAGGCTATAGGTTAGGCTCAACCTATGTCAACATAGGCGATAGCTTAGGCGCCTCATATGTCAACATAGGCGATAGGTTAGGTGCCGCCTATGACAACATAGACGATAGGTTAAGCACCGCCTATGTCAACATAGGAGATAGGTTAGATGCCACCTATGCCATTGTCTATAATCACTGCCTCACATAGGCGATAGGTTAGGCGCCGCCTATGCTATTGCCTATGCTCCCTGCCTCACATAGGCTAAAGGTTAGGTGCCACCTATGTGAACATAGGCGATAGGTTAGGAGTCTCCTATGTTAACATAGGCGATAGGTTAGGCGCCGCCTATGCCATCGCCTATGTTCATCGCCTCACATAGGCGATAGGTTAAGCGCCACCTATGTAAACATAGGCGACAGGTTTGGCGCCGCCTATGTCAACATAGGCGATAGGTTAGGCGTCGCCTATGCTCACTACCTCACATAGGCTATAGGTTAGGCGCAACCTATGTCAACATAGGTGATAGGTTAGGCACCTTCTATGTCAACATAGGCTATAGGTTAGGCGCCGTCTTTGCCATTGCCTATGTTTACTGCCTCACATAGGCGATTGGTTAGGTGCCACCTATGTCAACATAGGAGATATGTTAGGTGCCTAACCTATCGCCTAAGTGAGGCAGTGAGCATAGGGTATTGAAAATGCGGGGCACTTTTGGTCGAAAAGGTCCTTTCACTCAAATAGATGCATTTTTCCAAAATCATAACAAACTAAGCATACTCTTATAACCAAGCACTACTACAAAATCCATTTAACCATTATGAGCGTAGCAATGAAAAAAAACTAGGGAACATGAAAGAACAACTTACTTAGTGATAAATTTCGGAAGGTGAGCCTGCAAAATTAGATGAGACAAGAGAACGGCTTGGAAAGAGAAAGGTTATTTGGGCGGCACTTAGGTTTAAGAAAAATTAAGTGGGGTTTAAGGGTAGAGGATATATTTAAAAGATGCGACAAGGGTCGGGCTAGTCCATTCAAAAATTGGGTTATTAGGCAAAACTTACATTGATAGGTTGCCTAAGCGTAAGTCGGTGGCACCTAACCTATTGCCTATGTTGACATAGGCGGCGCCTAACCTATCGCCTATATTGACATTGGCGGCGCCTAACCTATTGCCTATATTGACATAGGCGGCACCTAACCTATCGCCTATGTGCGGCAGTTAGCATAGGAAATGGAATAGGCGGCGCCTAAGCTATCGCCTAAGAGAGAAAGTGAGCACAGGCGATTTAATATGCGGGGCATTCTTGGTAAAAAAGGTCCTTTCACTCAATGAGATGTATTTTTTCAAAAATCATAACAAACAAAGTATACTCTTATCACCAAGCACTACTACAAAATCCATTTAACCATTATGAGCGTAGCAATGAAAAAAAAACTAGGGAACATGAAAGAACAACTTACTTAGTCATAAATTCCGGAAGGTGAGCCTGCAAAATTAGATGAGACAACAGAAGGGCTTGGAAAGGGAAAGGTTGTCTGGGCGGCACTTAGGTTTAAGAAAAATTAGCTGGGGTTTAAGGGTAGAGGATATATTTAAAAGATGAGACATGGGTTGCGTTGGTCCTTTAAAAAATGACTTATTAGGCAAAACTTATGTTGATAGGCGGCACCCATGGAATTACCGAATCATAAGTAGGCGGCGCCCAATGAATCGCCTAATCATAAGTAGCATACAAGATTACATGTTAAAAGAGAAGGGCTTGGAAAGGGAAAGGTTGTTTGGGCGGCACTTAGGTTTTACAAAAATTGAGTGGGATTTCAGGGCAGAGGATATATTTAAAAGATGAGAAATGGGTCATGTTGGTCCATTCAAAAATAGTTTATTAGGCAAAACATACGTTCATAGGCGGCGCCCATGGACTCACCTAAGAATAAGTAGGCGGCGCCTAACCTATCGCCTATGTTGACATAGTTGGCGCCTAACCTATCGCCTATGTTGACATAGGTGGCACCTAACCTATCGCCTATGTGAGGCACTGACATAGGCAAAGGCATAGGCGGTGCCTAACCTATCGCCTATATTGACATAGGCGGCGCCTAACCTATCGCCTATATTGTCATAGGCGGCGCCTAACCTATCGCCTATGTGGACATAGGCGGTGCCTAACCTATCGCCTATGTTGACAAAGGTGGCGGCTAACCTATCGCCTATGTGAGGCAATGAGCAAAGGTAATAGCTTAGGCGGCGCCTAACCTATCGTCTGTGTTGACATAGGCGGTGCCTAACCTATCGCCTATGTGAGGCAGTGAGCATAGGCAATGGCATAGGCGGCGCCTAACCTATCTCCTATGTTGACATAGGCGGCTCCAAACATCTCACCTATATTGACATAGGCAGCGCCTAACCTATCGCCTATATGAGGCAGTGAGCATAGGCAATGGCATAGGCGGCGTCTAACCTATCGCCTAAGTGAGGTAGTGAGCATAGGGGATTGAAAATGAGGCGTACTCTTGGTCAAAAAGGTCCTTTCACTCAATGAGATGTATTTTTTCAAAATCATAAAAAACTAACCATACTCTTATCGCCAAGCACTACAGCAAAATCCTGTTAACTATTATGAGCTAGCTATGAAACAACTACGGAACACGAAATAACAATTTACTTGGTGATAAATTCGTGATGAATCGGGATGGTGAGCCTGCAAGATTAGATATTAAAAGAGAAGGGCTTGGGAAGGGAAAGGTTGTTTGGGCGGCGCTTAGGTTTAAGAAAAATAGAGTGGGGTTTAAAGGTAGAGGATATATTTAAAAGATTAGACATTGGTCGGATTAGTCCATTCAAAAATGGGTTATTAGGCAAAACTTATGTTTATAGGCGGCGCCCATGGACTCGCCTAAGCATAAGTAGGTGGCGCCTAACCTATCATCTCTTATCACCAAGCACTACTACAAAATCCAGTTAACCATTATGAGCGTAGAAATGAAACGACTAAGGAACATGAAAAATTAACTTACTTGGTGATAAATTTGTGAAGAATAAGGAAGGTGATCTTGCAGGATTAGATGATAAAAGAGAAGGGCTTGGAAAGGGAAAGGTTATTTGGGCTGCGTTGAGGTTTAAGAAAAATAGAGAGAGGTTTAAGCATTGAGGATATATTTAAAAGATGAGACATGGGTCGGGTTAGTCCATTAAAAAATGTGTTATTAGGCAAAACTTATGTTGATAGGTGGCGCCTATGGACTCCCCTAAGGGTAAGTAGGTGGCGCCTAACCTATTGACTATGTTGAGATAGTCGGCGCCTAACCTATCGCCTATGTTGACATAGGTGGCGGCTAACCTATCGCCTATGTGAGGCAATGATCAAAGGTAATAGCTTAGGCGGCGCCTAACCTATCGCCTATGTTAACATAGTAGGTTCCTAACCTATAGCCTATGTGAGGCAGTGAGCATAGGTAATGGCATAGGCGGCGCCTAACCTATCTCCTATGTTGACATAGGCGGCGCCAAACATCTCACCTATATTGACATAGGAAGCGCCTAATCTATCGCCTATATGAGGCAGTGAGCATAGGCAATGGCATAGGCGGCGCCTAACCTATCGCCTAAGTGAGGTAGTGAGCATAGGGGATTGAAAATGAGGCGCACTCTTGGTCAAAAAGGTCCTTTCACTCAATGAGATGTATTTTTTCAAAATCATAACAAACTAACCATACTCTTATCGCCAAGCACTACAACAAAATCCTGTTAACTATTATGAGCTAGCTATGAAACAACTACGGAACACGAAATAACAACGTACTTGGTGATAAATTCGTGATGAATCGGGATGGTGATCCTGCAAGATTAGATATTAAAAGAGAAGGTCTTGGAAAGGGAAAGGTTGTTTGGGCGGTGCTTAGGTTTAAGAAAAATGGAGTGGGGTTTAAAGGTAGAGGATATATTTAAAAGATTAGACATTGGTCGGATTAGTCCATTCAAAAATGGGTTATTAGGCAAAACTTACGTTTATGGGGGGCGCCCTTGGACTCGCCTAATCATAAGTAGGTGGCGCCTAACCTATCATCTCTTATCACCAAGCACTACTACAAAATCCAGTTAACCATTATGAGCGTAGAAATGAAACGACTAAGGAACATGAAAAATTAACTTACTTGGTGATAAATTTGTGAAGAATAAGGAAGGTGATCTTGCAGGATTAGATGATAAAAGAGAAGGGCTTGGAAAGGGAAAGGTTATTTGGGCTGCGTTGAGGTTTAAGAAAAATAGAGAGGGGTTGAAGCGTAGAGGATATATTTAAAAGATGAGACATGGGTCGGGTTAGTCCATTAAAAAATGTGTTTTTAGGCAAAACTTATGTTGATAGGTGGCGCCTATGGACTCCCCTAAGGGTAAGTACGTGGCGCCGAACCTATTGACTATGTTAAGATAGTCAGCGCCTAACCTATCGCCTATGTTGACATAGGCGGCGCCTAACCTATCGCCTATGTTGACATAGGCGGCGTCTAACCTGTCACCTATGTGAGGCAGTGAGCATAGGAAATGGCATAGGCGGCGCCTAACCTATCGCCTAGGTGAGGCAGTGAGCATAGGCGATTGAAAATGCGGGGCACTCTTGGTCAAAAATGTCCTTTCACTCAAAGAGATGTATTTTTCCAAAATCGTAACAAACTAACCATACTCTTATCACCAAGCACTACTACAAAATCCTGTTCACCATTATGAGCGTAGCAGTCAAAAAAAACTACGGAACATGAAAGAACAACTTACTTGGTGATAAATTCGGGAAGGTGAGCCTGCAAAATTAGATGAGAAAAGAGAAGGGCTTGGAAGGGAAAAGGTTGTTTGGGCCGCGCTTAGGTGTAAGAAAAAATAAGTGAGGTTTACGGGTAGAGGATATATTTAAAAGATGAGACATGGGTCGGGTTGGTCCTTTGAAAAATGGATTTTTAGGCAAAACTTACGTTGATAGGCGGCGCCCATGGACTCGTCTAAGCATAAGAAGGCGGCGCCTAACCTATTGCCTATGTTAACATAGGCGGCGCCTAACCTATAGCCTATGTTGACATAGTGGCACCTAACCTATCGCCTATGTGAGACAGTGAGCAGAGGGAATGGCATAGTCGGCGCCAAACCTATCGCCTATATTGTCATAGGCGGCGCCTAACCTATCGCCTATGTTGACATAGGCAGCGCCTAATCTATCGCCTACGTTGACATAGGATGCACCTAACTTATCGCCTATGTTGACATAGGCGGCGCCTAATCTATCGCCTATGTTGACATAGGTGGCGCCTAACATATCGCCTATGTTGACATAGGCGGCGCCTAACCTATCGCCTATGTTGACATAGGCGGTGCCTAACCTGTCACCTATGTGCGGCAGTGAGCATAGGAAATGGCATAGGCGGCGCCTAACCTATCGCCTAAGTGAGGTAGTGAGCATAGGCGATTGAAAATGCGGGGCACTCTTGGTCGAAAAGGTCCTTTCACTCAATGAGATGTATTTTTCCAAAATCATAACAAACTAACCATACTCTTATCACCAAGCACTACTACAAAATCCTATTCACCATTATGAGCGTAGCAGTCAAAAAAACTACGGAACATGAAAGAACAACTCACTTGGTGATAAATTCGGGAAGGTGAGCCTGCAAAATTAGATGAGAACAGAGAAGGGCTTCAAAAGGAAAAGGTTGTTAGGGCCGCGCTTAGGTTTAAGATAAAATAAGTGAGGTTTACGGGTAGAGGATATATTTAAAAGATGAGACATGGGTCGGGTTGGTCCTTTGAAAAACGGATTTTTAGGCAAAACTTACGTTGATAGGCGGCGCCCATGGACTCGCCTAAGCATAAGAATGCGGAGCCTAACCTATTGCCTATGTTAACATAGGCAGCGCCTAACCTATCGCCTATGTTGACATAGTGGCACCTAACCTATCGCCTATGCGAGGCAGTGAGCATAGGCAATGGCATAGGCGGCGCCAAACCTATCATCTATATTGTCATAGGCGGCGCCTAACCTATCGCCTATGTTGACATAGGCGGCGCCTAATCTATCGCTTACGTTGACATAGGATGCACCTAACCTATCGCCTATGTAAGGCAGTAAGCAAAGGTAATAGCTTAGGCGGCGCCTAACCTATCGCCTATGTTGACATAGGCGGTGCCTAACCTATCGCCTATGTGAGGTAGTGAGCATAGGCAATGGCATAGGCGGCGCCTAACCTATCTCCTATGTTGACATAGGCAGCGCCAAAAATCTCACCTATATTGACATAGGCAGCGCCTAACCTATCGCCTATGTGAGGCGGTGAGCATAGGCAATGGCATAGGCGGCGCCTAACCTATTACCTATGTTAATAAAGGCGGCGCCTAACCTATCGCCTATGTTGATATAGGCGGCGCCTAACCTATATCCTATGTCAGGAAGTGACAATAGGAAATGGCATAGGCGGCGCCTAACCTATCGCCTAAGTGAGGCAGTGAGCATAGGAGATTGAAAATGCGGGGCACTTTTGGTCGAAAAGGTCCTTTCACTCAAAGAGATGCATTTTTCTAAAATCATAACAAACTAAGCATACTCTTATCACCAAGCACTACTACAAAATCCATTTAACCATTATGAGCGTAGCAATGAAAAAAAACTAGGGAACATGAAAGAACAACTTACTTAGTGATATATTCCGAAAGGTGAGCCTGCAAAATTAGATGAGACAAGAGAACGACTTGGAAAGAGAAAGGTTGTTTGGGCGGCACTTAGGTTAAAGAAAAATTAAGTGGGGTTTAAGGGTAGAGGATATATTTAAAAGATGCGACAAGGGTCCGGCTAGTCCATTCAGAAATTGGGTTATTAGGCAAAACTTACATTGATAGGTTGCCTAAGCGTAAGTAGGTGGCACCTAACCTATTGCCTATGTTGACATAGGCGGCGCCTAACCTATCGCCTATATTGACATTGGCGGCGCCTAACCTATTGCCTATATTGACATAGGCGGCACCTAACCTATCGCCTATGTGCGGCAGTTAGCATAGGAAATGGAATAGGCGGCGCCTAACCTATCGCCTAAGAGAGGAAGTGAGCACAGGCGATTTAAAATGCGGGGCATTCTTGGTAAAAAAGTTCCTTTCACTCAATGAGATGTATTTTTTCAAAAATCATAACAAATAAAGTATACTCTTATCACCAAGCACTACTACAAAATCCATTTAACCATTATGAGCGTAGCAATGAAAAAAAAACTAGGGAACATGAAAGAACAACTTACTTAGTGATAAATTCCAGAAGGTGAGCCTGCAAAATTAGATGAGACAAGAGAAGGGCTTGGAAAGGGAAAGGTTGTTTGGGCGGCACTTAGGTTTAAGAAAAATTAGGTGGGGTTTAAGGGTAGAGGATATATTTAAAAGATGAGACATGGGTTGCGTTGGTCCTTTAAAAAATGACTTAATAGGCAAAACATACGTTGATAGGCGGCACCCATGTAATTGCCGAATCATAAGTAGGCGGCGCCCAATGAATCGCCTAATCATAAGTAGCATACAAGAATACATGTTAAAAGAGAAGGGCTTGGAAAGGGAAAGGTTGTTTGGGCGGCACTTAGGTTTTACAAAAATTGAGTGGGATTTCAGGGCAAAGGATATATTTAAAAGATGAGAAATGGGTCATGTTGGTCCATTCAAAAATAGTTTATTAGGCAAAACATACGTTCATAGGCGGCGCCCATGGACTCACCTAAGCATAAGTAGGCGGCGCCTAACCTATCGCCTATGTTGACATAGTTGGCGCCTAACCTATCGCCTATGTTGACATAGTTGGCGCCTAACCTATCGCCTATGTTGACATAGGTGGCACCTAACCTATCGCCTATGTGAGGCAGTGACATAGGCAAAGGCATAAGCGGTGCCTAACCTATCGCCTATATTGACATAGGCGGCGCCTAACCTATCGCCTATATTGTCATAGGCGGCGCCTAACCTATCGCCTATGTGGACATAGGCGGTGCCTAATCTATCGCCTATGTTGACATAGGTGGCGGCTAACCTATCGCCTATGTGAGGCAATGAGCAAAGGTAATAGCTTAGGCGGCGCCTAACCTATCGCCGGTGTTGACATAGGCGGTGCCTAACCTATCGCCTATGTGAGGCAGTGAGCATAGGCAATGGCATAGGCGGCGCCTAACCTATCTCCTATGTTGACATAGGCGGCGCCAAACATCTCACATATATTGACATAGGCAGCGCCTAACCTATCGCCTATATGAGGCAGTGAGCATAGGCAATGGCATAGGGGGCGCCTAACCTATCGCCTAAGTGAGGTAGTGAGCATAGGGGATTGCAAATGAGGCGTACTCTTGGTTAAAAAGGTCCTTTCACTCAATGAGATGTATTTTTTCAAAATCATAACAAACTAACCATACTCTTATCGCCAAGCACTACAACAAAATCCCGTTAACTATTATGAGCTAGCTATGAAACAACTACGGAACACGAAATAACAACTTACTTGGTGATAAATTCGTGATGAATCGGGATGGTGAGCCTGCAAGATTAGATATTAAAAGAGAAGGGCTTGGAAAGGGAAAGGTTGTTTGGGCGGCGCTTAGGTTTAAGAAAAATAGAGTGGGGTTTAAAGGTAGAGGATATATTTAAAAGATGAGACATTGGTCGGATTAGTCCATTCAAAAATGGGTTATTAGGCAAAACTTACGTTTATAGGCGGCGCCCATGGACTCGCCAAAGCATAAGTAGGTGGCGCCTAACCTATCATCTATGTGAGACGCTGAGCATAGGAAATGGCATAGGCAGCGCCTAACTTATCGCCTATGTTGACATAGGCGGCGCCTAACCTATCGCGTGTGTTGACATAGGCGCCGCCTAACCTATAGCCTATGTTGACATAGGCAGCGCCTAACCTATCGCCTATGTTGGCATAGGTGGCGCCTAACCTATCGCCTATGTTGCCATAGGCGGCGCCTAACCTATCGCCTATGTTGACATAGGCGGCGCCTAACCTATCGCCTATGTTGACATAGACGGCGCCTAACATATCGCCTATGTTGACATAAGAGGCGCCTAACCTATAGCCTATGTCAGGTAGTGAGCATAGAAAATGGCATGGGCGGCACCTAACCTATAGCCTAAGTGAGGCAGTGAGCATAGGCGATTGAGGCGCACCTATGCCATTGCCTATACTCACTGCCTCACATAGGCGGTAGGTTAGGTGCAACCTCTGTCAATATAGGGGATAGGTTAGGCGCCGCCTATTTCAACATAGGCGATAGGTTAGGCGCTGCCTTTGCCATTGCCTATGCTCACTACCTCACATAGGCGATAGGATAGGCGCCGCCTATGTCAACAAAGGCGATAGGTTAGGCGCCGCCTATGTATACATAGGTTATACGTTAGGTGCCGCCTATGCCATTGCCTATGCTCACTGCCTCACATAGGCGATAGGATAGGCGCCACCTATGTCAACATAGGAGTTAGGTTAGGCGTCGCCTATGTCAACATAGGTGATAGGTTAGGCACCGCCTATATCAACAGAGGCGATAGGTTAGGAGTCGCCTATGCCATTTCCTATGCTCACTACCACACATAGGCAATAGGTTAGGCGCCACCTATGTCAACATAGATGATAGGTTAGGGGCCGCCTATGTCAACATGGGCAATAGGTTAGGCACCGACTACTTATGCTTAGCCAAGTCCATAGTCGCCGCCTATCAACGTAAGTTTTGCCTAATAACCCATTTTTGAATGGACCAACCCGACACATGTCTCATCTTTTAAATATATCCTCTACCCTTAAACCCCTCTCAATTTTTTTTAAACCTAAGCACCGCCCAAACAACCTTTCCCTTTCCAAGCCGTACTCTTTTCTAATCTAATCTTGCAGGCTCACCTTCCCGATTTGTCACGAATTTATCACCAAGTAAGTTGTTCTTTCATATTCCATAGTTGTTTCATTGCTTCGCTCATAATGGTTAACTGGATTTTGTAGTAGTGCTTGGTGATAAGAGTATGGTTAGTTTGTTATGATTTTTAAAAAATACATCTCATTGAGTGGATTGACCTTTTCGACCAAGAGTGCGCCGCATTTCCAATTGCCTATGCTCACTGCCTTACTTAGGCGCCGCCTATGACATTGCCTATGCTCACTGCCTTACACAGGAGATAGGTCAGGCGCCACCTATATCAACATAGGCGATAGGTTAGGCGCAGCCTATGCCATTACCTATGCTCACAGCCTCACATAGGCGATAGTTTAGGCGCCACCTATATCAACATAGGCGATAGGTTAGGCACCGCCGATGTCAACATAGGCGATAGGTTAGGCCCCGTCTTTGCCATTGCCTATACTCACTACCTCACATAGACGATAGGTTAGGCGCCACCTATGTCAACATATGCGATAGGTTAGCCGCCACTTATGTCAACTTAGGTGATAGGTTAGGCGCCGCCTATGTCATCATAGGCGATAGGTTAGGCGCCGCCTATGCCATTCCCTATGCATACTGCCTCACATAGGCGATAGGTTAGGCGCCACCTATGTCAACATAGGCGATAGGTTAGGTGCCGCCTATGTCAACATAGGTGATAGGTTAGGTGCCGCCTATGTCAACATAGGTGATGCGTTAGGCACCGCCTATGCCATTGGCTATGCTCACCTGCGTCACATAGGCAATAGGTTAGGCGCCACCTATGTAAACATAGGCGATAGGTTAGGCGTCGCCTATGTCAACATAGGAGATAGGTTAGGCACCGCCTTTGCCATTGCCTATGCTTACTGCCTCACATGGGTGATAGGTTAGGTGCCACCTATGTCAACATAGGCGATAGGTTAGGCTCTGCCTATGTCAACATAGGAGATAGGTTAGACGCAACCTATGCCATTGCCTATATTCACAGCCTCACATAGGCGATACGTTAGGCGCCGCCTATGCCATTTCCTATGCTCCCTGCCTCACATAGGCTATAGGTTAGGCGCCACCAATGTTAACATAGGCGATAGGTTAAGCGGCGCCTATGTTAACATAGGCGATAGGTTTGGCGCCGCATTTGCCATTCCCTATGCATATTGCCTCACATAGGCGATAGGTTAGGCTTCACCTATGTCAACATAGGCGATAGGTTAGGCGCCGCCTATGTCAACATAGGTGATAGGTTAGGCACCTCCTATGCCATTGCCTATGCTCACCGCCTCACATAGGCGATATGTTAGGCGCAACCTATGGAAATATAGGCGATAGGTTAGGCGCCGCCTTTTCCATTGCCTATGCTTACTGCCTCACATAGGCGATAGGTTAGGTGCCACCTATGTCAACATAGGCGATAGGTTAGGCTCTGGCTATGTCAACAGAGGAGATAGGTTAGGCGCCACCTATGTCATTGCCAATACTCACTACCTCACATAGGCGATAGGTTAGGCTCCACCTATGTCAACATAGATGATAGGTCAGGCACCGCCTATGTCAACATAGGGGATAGGTTAGGCACCGCCTATGCCATTGCCTATTCTCATTGCCTCACATAGACGATAGGTTAGGCGCCACCTATGTCAACATTGGAGATAGGTTAGGCACCGCCTATACAATCATACGCGATAGGTTAGGCGCCTCCTATGGCAACATAGGCGATAGATTAGGCGCCGCCTATGTCAACATAGGCGATAGGTTAGACGCCACCTATGCCATTTCCTATGCTCACTGCCTCACATAGGAGATAGGTTGGGCGCCGCCTATGTCAACATAGGCGATAGGTTAGGCGCCTCCTATGCCATTCCCTTTGCATACTGGCTCACATAGGCGATAGGTTAGGCGCCACCTATGTCAACATAGGCGATAGGTTAGGCGCTGCCTATGTCAACATAGGTGATAGGTAAGGCGCCGCCTATGTCAACATAGGCGATAGGTTAGACTCCGCCTATGCAATTCCCTATGCATACTGCCTCACATAGGCGATAGGTTTGGCGCCGTCTATGTCAACATAGGCGTTAGGTTAGGTACCACCTATGTCAGTATAGGCGATAGGTTAGGCAATGCCTATGCCATTGCCTATGCTCATCGCCTCACTTAGGCGATAGGTTAGGCGCCACCTATGTAAACATAGGCGATAGGTTAGGCGCCGCCTATGTCAACATAGGCGATATGTTAGGCGTCGCCTATGTTCACTGCCTCACATAGGCTATAGGTTAGGCGCCACCTATGTCAACATAGGCGATAGGTTAGGCACCTCCTATTTCAACATAGGCGATAGGTTAGGCGCCTCCTATGTCATCATAGGCGATAGGTTAGGCACCGCCTATGCCATTCCTTATACATACTACCTCACATAGCATATAGGTTAGGCGCCACCTATGTCAACATAGGCGATAGGTTAGGCGCCGCCTATGTCAACATAGGTGATAGGTTAGGCGCCGCCTATGTCAACATAGGCGATGGGTTAGGCACCGCCTATGCCATTGCCTATGCTCACCGCCTCACATAGGCGATAGGTTAGGCGCCACCTATGTAATTATAGGCGATAGGTTAGGCGTCGCCTATGTCAGCATAGGAGATAGGTTAGGCACCGCCTTTGCCATTGCCTATGCTTACTACCTCACATAGGCGATAGGTTAGGTGCCACCTATGTCAACATAGGCGATAGGTAAGGCTATGCCTATGTCAACATAGGAGATAGGTTAGATTCCACCTATGCCATTGCCTATACTCACTGCCTCACATAGGCGATAGGTTAGGCGCCGCCTATGCCATTGCCTATGCTCCCTGCCTCACTTAGGCTATAGGTTAGGCGCCACCTATGTCAACATAGGCGATAGGTTAGGCGTCGCCTATGTTAACATAGGCGATAGGTTAGGCGCCGCCATTGCCATTCCATATGCATAATGCCTCGCATAGGGGATAGGTTAGGCTCCACCTATGTCAACATAGGCGATAGGTTAGGCGCCGCCTATGTCAACATAGGTGATAGGTTAGGCGCCGCCTATGTCAACATAGGATATGGGTTAGGCACCGCCTATGCCATTGCCTATGCTCACCGCCTCACATAGGCGATAGGTTAGGCGCCACCTATGTAAATATAGGCGATAGGTTAGGCGTCGCCTATGTCAACATAGGAGATAGGTTAGGCCCCGCCTTTTCCATTGCCTATGCTTACTGCCTCACGTAGGCGATAGGTTAGGTGCCACCTATGTCAACATAGGCAATAGGTTAGGCTCTCCCTATGTCAACATAGGAGATAGGTTAGGCGCCACCTATGTCATTGCCTATACTCACTACCTCACATAGGCGATAGGTTAGGCTTCGCCTATGTCAACATAGACGATACGTTAGGCACCGCCTACGTCAACATAGGCGATAGGTTAGGCACCGCCTATGCCATTGCCTATGCTCATTGCCTCACATAGGCGATAGGTAAGGTGCCACCTATGTCAACATAGGCGATAGGTTAGGCTTTGCCTATGTCAACATAGGAGATAGGTGAGGCGCCACCTATGTCATTGCCTATACTCACTACCTCACATAAGCGATATGTTAGGCTCCACCTATGTCAACATAGACGATAGGTTAGGCACCGCCTATGTCAACATAGGCGATAGGTTAGGCGCTTCATATGACAACATAGGCGATAGGTTAGGCACCGCCTATAAAAACATATGCAATTGGTGTGGCGTCTCCTATGGTAACATAGGCCATAGGTTAGGCGCCGCCAAGGTCAATATAGGCGATAGGTTAGGTGCCGCCTATGCCATTTCCTATGCTCATTGCCTCACATAGGCGATAGGATAGGCGCCGACTATGTTAACATAGGCGATAGGTTAGGCGCCGCCTTTGTCATTGCCTATACTCACTACCTCACATAAGCGATATGTTAGGCTCCACCTATGTCAACATAGACGATAGGTTAGGCACCGCCTATGTCAACATAGGCGATAGGTTAGGCGCTTCATATGACAACATAGGCGATAGGTTAGGCGCCGCCTATAAAAACATATGCAATTGGTGTGGCGCCTCCTATGGTAACATAGGCCATAGGTTAGGCGCCGCCAAGGTCAATATAGGCGATAGGTTAGGTGCCGCCTATGCCATTTCCTATGCTCATTGCCTCACATAGGCGATAGGATAGGCGCCGACTATGTTAACATAGGCGATAGGTTAGGCGCCGCCTATGTCAACTTAGGCGATAGGTTAGGCGCCGCCTATGCCATTGCCTATGCTCACTGCCTCACATAGGAGATAGGTTAGCTGCCACCTATTTCAACATAGATGATAGATTAGGCGCCGCATATGTCAACATAGGCGATAGGTTAGGCACCGCCTATGTCAACATAGGCGATAGGTTAGGCGTCGCATATGCTCACTTCCTCACATAGGCTATAGGTTAGGCGCCACCGATGTCAGCATAGGCTATAGGTTAGGCGTCTCCTATGTCAACATAGGCGATTGGTTGGGCGCCGCCTATGTCAACATAGGCGATAGGTTAGGCGCCGCCTATGCCATTCCCTATGCATACTGCCTCACATAGGCGATAGGTTAGGCGCTGTCTATGCCATCGCCTATGCTCATCTCCTCACATAGGCGATAGGTTAAGCACCACCTATCTTAACATAGGCGATAGGTTAGGCGCCGCCTATGCTCACTACCTCACATAGGCTATAGGTTAGGCGCAACCTATGTCAACATAGGCGATAGGTTAGGCGCCACATATGCCATTGCCTATGCTAGCTGCCTCACATAGGCTGTAGTTTAGGTGCCACCTATGTTAACATAGACGATAGGTTAGGCGCCGCCTATGTCAACATAGGCGATAGGTTATGTGCCACCTATGTCAATATTGGCGATTGGTTAGGCGCAGCCTATGTCAACATAGGCGATAGGTTAGGCGCCGCCTATGCCATTGCCTATGCTCACTGCCTCGCATAGGCTACAGTTTAGGTGCCACCTATGACAACATAGACGATAGGATAGGCGCCTAATATGTCAACATAGGCGATAGGTTAGGTTCCGCCTATGTCAACATAGACGATAGGTTAGGCACCGCCTTTGCCATTCCCTGTGTATAATGCCTCACATAGGCGATAGGTTAGGCTCCACCTATGTCAACATAGGCGATAGGTTAGGCCCCGTCTATGTCAACATAGGTTATAGGTTTGGGGCCGCCTATGTTAACATAGGTGATAGGTTACGCGCCGACTATGCCATTGCCTACGCTCATTGCCTCACATAGGCGATAGGTTAGCCACCACCTATGTCAACATAGGCGATAGGTTAGGCTCCGCCTATGCCATTCCCTATGCATACTGCCTCACATAGACGATATGTTAGGCGTCGCCTATGTTAACATAGGCGATAGGTTAGGCGCCGCCAATGTCAACATAGGCGTTAGGTTAGGTACTGCCTATGTCAACATAGGCGATAGGTTAGGCAATGCCTATGCCATTGCCTATGCTCATTGCCTCACATAGACGATAGGTTAGGCTCCATCTATGTCAACATAGGAGATAGGTTAGGCACCGCCTATAGAAACATACGCGATAGGTTAGGCGCCTCCTATGGCAACATAGATGATAGATTAGGCGCCGCCTATGTCAACATAGGCGATAGGTTAGACGCCGCCTATGCCATTTCCTATGCTGACTGCCTCACATAGGCAATAGGTTGGGCACCGCCTATGTCAACATAGGCGATAGGTTAGGCGTCGCCTATGCCATTCCCTATGCATACTGCCTCACATAGGCGATAGGTTAGGCGCCACCTATGTCAACATAGGCGATAGGTTAGGTTCCGCCAATGTCAACATAGGGGATAGGTTAGGCGCCGCCTATGTCAACATAGGTGATAGGTTAGGCTCCGTTTATGCCATTCCCAATGCATACTGCCTCACATAGGCAATAGGTTAGGCGCCGCCTATGTCAACATAGGTGTTCGGTTAGGTACCGCCAATGTAAACATAGGCGGTAGGTTAGGCAACGCCAATGCCATTACCTATGCTCATCACCTCACATAGGCGATAGGTTAGCCGCCACCTATGTAAACATAGGCGATAGGTTAGGCACCGCCTATGTGAACATAGGCGATAGGTTAGGCGCCACCTATGTAAACATAGGTGATAGGTTAGGCGTCGCCTATGTCAACATAGGAATTAGGTTAGGCACCTCCTTTGCCATTGCCTATGCTTACTGCCTCACATAGGCGATAGGTTAGGTGCCACCTATGTCAACATAGGCGATAGGTTAGGCTCTGCCTATGTCAACATAGGAGATAGGTTAGACGCCACCTATGCCATTACCTATACTCACTACCTCACATAGGCGATAGGTTATGCGCCGCCTATGCCATTGCCTATGCACCCTGCCTCACATAGGCTATAGTTTAGGCGCCACCTATGTCAACATAGGCGATAGGTTAGGCATCGCCTATGTTAATATAGGCGATAGGTTAGGCGCCACCAATGCCATCGCCTATGCTCATCTCCCCACATAGGCGATAGGTTTAGCGCCACCTATGTAAACATAGGCGATAGGTTAGGCGCCACCTATGTCAACATAGGCAATAGGTTAGGCTCTCCCTATGTCAACATAGGAGATAGGTTAGGCGCAACCTATGTCATTGCCTATACTCACTACCTCACATAGGCGATAGGTTAAGCTTCGCCTATGTCAACATAGACGATAGGTTAGGCACCGCCTACGTCAACATAGGCGATAGGTTAGGCACCGCCTATGCCATTGCCTATGCTCATTGCCTCACATAGGCGATAGGTAAGGTGCCACCTATGTCAACATAGGCGATAGGTTAGGCTTTGCCTATGTCAACATAGGAGATAGGTGAGGCGCCACCTATGTCATTGCCTATACTCACTACCTCACATAAGCGATAGGTTTGGCTCCACCTATGTCAACATAGACGATAGGTTAGGCACCGCCTATGTCAACATAGGCGATAGGTTAGGCGCTTCATATGACAACATAGGCGATAGGTTAGGCGCCGCCTATTAAAACATATGCAATTGGTGTGGCGCCTCCTATGGCAACATAGGCCATAGGTTAGGCGCCACCAAGGTCAATATAGGCGATAGGTTAGGCGCCGCCTATGCCATTTCCTATGCTCATTGCCTCACATAGGCGATAGGATAGGCGCCGACTATGTTAACATAGGCGATAGGTTAGGCGCCGCCTATGTCAACTTAGGCGATAGGTTAGGCGCCGCCTATGCCATTGCCTATGCTCACTGCCTCACATAGGCGATAGGTTAGCTGCCACCTATTTCAACATAGATGATAGATTAGGCGCCGCATATGTCAACATAGGCGATAGGTTAGGCACCGCCTATGTCAACATAGGCGATAGGTTAGGCGTCGCATATGCTCACTTCCTCACATAGGCTATAGGTTAGGCGCCACCGATGTCAGCATAGGCTATAGGTTAGGCGTCTCCTATGTCAACATAGGCGATTGGTTGGGCGCCGCCTATGTCAACATAGGCGATAGGTTAGGCGCCGCCTATGCCATTCCCTATGCATACTGCCTCACATAGGCGATAGGTTAGGCGCTGTCTATGCCATCGCCTATGCTCATCTCCTCACATAGGCGATAGGTTAAGCACCACCTATATTAACATAGGCAATAGGTTAGGCGCCGCCTATGCTCACTACCTCACATAGGCTATAGGTTAGGCGCAACCTATGTCAACATAGGCGATAGGTTAGGCGCCACATATGCCATTGCCTATGCTAGCTGCCTCACATAGGCTGTAGTTTAGGTGCCACCTATGTTAACATAGACGATAGGTTAGGCGCCGCCTATGTCAACATAGGCGATAGGTTATGTGCCCCCTATGTCAATATTGGCGATTGGTTAGGCGCAGCCTATGTCAACATAGGCGATAGGTTAGGCGCCGCCTATGCCATTGCCTATGCTCACTGCCTCGCATAGGCTATAGTTTAGGTGCCACCTATGTCAACATAGACGATAGGATAGGCGCCTAATATGTCAACATAGGCGATAGGTTAGGTTCCGCCTATGTCAACATAGATGATAGGTTAGGCACCGCCTTTGCCATTCCCTGTGTATAATGCCTCACATAGGCGATAGGTTAGGCTCCACCTATGTCAACATAGGCGATAGGTTAGGCCCCATCTATGTCAACATAGGTTATAGGTTTGGGGCCGCCTATGTTAACATAGGTGATAGGTTACGCGCCGACTATGCCATTGCCTACGCTCATTGCCTCACATAGGCGATAGGTTAGCCACCACCTATGTCAACATAGGCGATAGGTTAGACTCCGCCTATGCCATTCCCTATGCATACTGCCTCACATAGACGATATGTTAGGCGTCGCCTATGTTAACATAGGCGATAGGTTAGGCGCCGCCAATGTCAACATAGGCGTTAGGTTAGGTACTGCCTATGTCAACATAGGCGATAGGTTAGGCAATGCCTATGCCATTGCCTATGCTCATTGCCTCACATAGACGATAGGTTAGGCGCCATCTATGTCAACATAGGAGATAGGTTAGGCACCGCCTATAGAAACATACGCGATAGGTTAGGCGCCTCCTATGGCAACATAGATGATAGATTAGGTGCCGCCTATGTCAACATAGGCGATAGGTTAGACGCCGCCTATGCCATTTCCTATGCTGACTGCCTCACATAGGCAATAGGTTGGGCACCGCCTATGTCAACATAGGCGATAGGTTAGGCGTCGCCTATGCCATTCCCTATGCATACTGCCTCACATAGGCGATAGGTTAGGCGCCACCTATGTCAACATAGGCGATAGGTTAGGTGCCGCCTATGTCAACATAGGGGATAGGTTAGGCGCCGCCTATGTCAACATAGGCGATAGGTTAGGCTTCGTTTATGCCATTCCCTATGCATACTGCCTCACATAGGCAATAGGTTAGGCGCCGCCTATGTCAACATAGGTGTTCGGTTAGGTACCGCCAATGTAAACATAGGCGGTAGGTTAGGCAACGCCAATGCCATTACCTATTCTCATCACCTCACATAGGCGATAGGTTAGCCGCCACCTATGTAAACATAGGCGATAGGTTAGGCACCGCCTATGTGAACATAGGCGATAGGTTAGGCGCCACCTATGTAAACATAGGTGATAGGTTAGGCGTCGCCTATGTCAACATAGGAATTAGGTTAGGCACCTCCTTTGCCATTGCCTATGCTTACTGCCTCACATAGGCGATAGGTTAGGTGCCACCTATGTCAACATAGGCGATAGGTTAGGCTCTGCCTATGTCAACATAGGAGATAGGTTAGACGCCACCTATGCCATTACCTATACTCACTACCTCACATAGGCGATAGGTTATGCGCCGCCTATGCCATTGCCTATGCACCCTGCCTCACATAGGCTATAGTTTAGGCGCCACCTATGTCAACAAAGGCGATAGGTTAGGCATCGCCTATGTTAATATAGGCGATAGGTTAGGCGCCACCAATGCCATCGCCTATGCTCATCTCCCCACATAGGCGATAGGTTTAGCGCCACCTATGTAAACATAGGCGATAGGTTAGGCGCAACTTATGTCAACATAGGCAATAGGTTAGGCGTCGCCTATGCTCACTACCTCACATAGGCTATAGGTTAGGCGCAACCTATGTCAACATAGGCGATAGGTTAGGCGCCGCCTATGTCAACATAGGTGATAGTTTAGGCGCCGCCTATGTCAACATAGGAGATGGTTAGGCACCACCTATGCCATTGCCTATGCTCACCGGCTCAATTAGGTGATAGGTTAGGTGCCACCTATGTAAATATAGGCGATAGGTTAGGCGCCACCTATGTCAACATAGTAGATAGGTTAGGCGCCGCTAATGTCAACATAGGCGATAGGTTAGGCACCGCCTATGCCATTGACTATGCTCACTGCCTCACATAGGCGATAGTTTAGGCGCTGCCTATGCCATTTCCAATGCTCACTGCCTCACATAGGCTATACGTAAGGTGCCACCTATGTCAACATAGGCGATAGGTTTGGCGCCGCCTAGGTCAACTTAGGCGATAGGTTAGGCACCGCCTTTGCCATTGCCTATGCTCACTGCCTCACATAGACGATGGGTTAGGAGCCACCTATGTCAACATAGGCGATAGGTTAGGCGCCGCCTATAAAAACATATGTGATCGGTGTGGGGCCTCCTACGGCAACATAGGCGATAGGTTAGGCGCCGCCTAGGTCAATATAGGCGATAGGTTAGGCGCCGCCTATAAAAACATATGCGATCGGTGTGGGGCCTCCTATGGCAACATAGGCGATAGGTTAGGCGCCGCCTAGGTCAATATAGGCGATAGGTTAGGCGCCGCCTATGCCATTTCCTATGCTCATTGCCTCACATAGGTGATAGGATAGGCGCCGACTATGTTAACATAGGGCGATAGGTTAGGCGCCGCCTATGCCAACCTAGGCGATAGGTTAGGCGCCGCCTATGCCATTGCCTATGCTCACTGCCTCACATAGGCGATAGGTTAGTTGCTACCTATTTCAACATAGATGATAGATTAGGCGCCGCATATGTCAACATAGGCGATAGGTTAGGCACCACCTATGTAAACATTGGCGATAGGTTTGGCGTCGCCTATGCTCACTTTCTCAGATAGGCTATAGGTTAGGCGCCACCGATGTCAACATAGGCTATAGGTTAGGCGCCTCCTATCTCAACATAGGCGATAGGTTAGGCGCCGCCTATGTCAATATAGGCGATAGGTTAGGCGCTGCCTATGCCATTCCCTATGCATAATGCCTCACATAGGCGCTAGGTTAGGCGCCGCCTATGCCATCGCCTATGCTGATCTCCTCACATAGGCGATAGGTTAAGCGCCACCTATGTAAACATAGGCGATAGGTTAGGCACCGCCTATGTCAACATAGGCGATAGGTTAGGCATCGCCTATGCTCACTACCTCACATAGGCTATAGGTTAGGCTCAACCTATGTCAACATAGGCGATAGGTTAGACGCCTCATATGTTAACATAGGCGATAAGTTAGGTTCCGCCTATGTCAACATAGGCGATAGGTTAGGCACCGCCTATGTCAACATAGGAGATAGGTTAGACGCCACCTATGCCATTGCCTATACTCACTGCCTCACATAGGCGATAGGTTAGGCACCGCCTATGCTATTGCCTATGCTCCCTGCATCACATAGGCTATAGGTTAGGCGCCACCTATATCAACATAGGCGATAGGTTAGGAGTCTCCTATGTTAACATAGGCGATAGGTTAGGCACCGCCTATGCCATCGCCTATGCTCATCGCCTCACATAGGCGATAGGTTAAGCGCCACCTATGTAAACATAGGCGACAGGTTAGGCGCCGCCTATGTCAACATAGGCGATAGGTTAGGCGTCGCCTATGCTCACTACCTCACATAGGCTATAGGTTAGGCGCAACCAATGTCAACATAGGCGAAAGGTTAGGCACCTCCTATGTCAACATAGGCGATAGGTTAGGCGCCGCCTTTGTCATTGCCTATGCTTACTGCCTCACATAGGCCATAGGTTAGGTGCCACCTATGTCAACATAGGCGATAGGTTAGGCTCTGCCAATGTCAACATAGGAGATAGGTTAGGCGCCACCTATGTCATTGCCTATACTCACTACCTCCCATAGGCGATAGGTTAAGCTCCACCTATGTCAACATAGACGATAGGTTAGGCACCTCCTATGTCAACATAGGCGATAGGTTAGGCACCGCCTATGCCATTGCCTATGCTCATTGCCTCACATTGACAATAGGGTAGGTGCCACCTATGTCAACATAGGAGATAGGTTAGGCAACGCCAATAGAAATATACGCGATAGGTTAGGCGCCTCCTATGGCAACATAGGCGATAGATTAGGCGCCGCCTATGTCAACATAGGCGATAGGTTAGACGCCGCCTATGCCATTTCCTATGCTCACTGCCTCACATAGGCGATAGGTTGGGCGTCGCCTATGTCAACATAGGCGATAGGTTAGGCGCCGCCTATACCATTCCCTATGCATACTGCCTCACATAGGCGATAGGTTAGGCGCCACCTATGTCAACATAGGGGATAGGTTAAGCGCCGCCTATGTCAACATAAGTGATAGGTTAGGCGCCGCCTATGTCAACATAGGCGATAGGTAAGGCTCCGCCTATGCCATTCCCTATGCATACTGCCTCACATAGACGATAGGTTAGGCGTCACCTATGTCATCATAGGCGATAGGTTAGGCGCCGCCTATGCCATTCCCTATTCATACTGCCTTACATAGGAGATAGGTTAGGCGCCACCTATGTCAACATAGGCGATAGGTTAGGGGCCGCCTATGTACACATAGGTGATTGGTTAGGCGCCGCCTATGTAAACATAGGCGATAGGTTAGGCTCCGCCTATTCCATTCCCTATGCATACTTTCTCACATAGGCGATAGGTTAGGCGCCGCCTATGTTAACATAGGCGATAGGTTAAGCGCCGCCTATGTCAACATAGGCGTTAGGTTAGGTACCGCCTATGTCAACATAGGCGATTGGTTAGGCAACGCCTATGCCATTGCCTATGCTCATCACCTCACATATGCGATAGGTTAGGCGCCACCTATGTAAACATAGGCGATAGGTTAGGCCCCGCCTATGTCAACATAGGCGATAGGGTAGGCGTCGCCAATGCTCACTGCCTCACATAGTCTATAGGTTAGACGCCACCTATGTCAACATAGGAGATAGGTTAGGCGCCGCCTTTTCCATTGCCTATGCTTAATGCCTCACATAGGCAATAGGTTAGGTGCCACCTATGTCAACATAGGCGATAGGTTAGGCTCTCCCTATGTTAACATAGGAGATAGGTTAGACGCCACCAATGCCATTGCCTATACTCACTGCCTCACATAGGCGATAGGTTAGGCGCCGTCAATGCCATTGCCTATGCTCCCTGCCTCACATAGGCTATAGGTTAGGCGCCACCTATGTCAACATAGGCGATAGGTTAGGCGTCGCCTATGTTAACATAGGCGATAGGTTAGGTGCCGCCTTTGCCATTCCCTATGCATAATGCCTCAGATAGGCGATAGGTTAGGCTCCACCTATGTCAACATAGGCGATAGGTTAGGCGCCGCCTATGTCAACATAGGTGATAGGTTAGGCGCCGCCTATGTCAACATAGGAGATGGGTTAGGCACCGCCTATGCCATTGCCTATGCACACCACCTCACATAGGCGATAGGTTAGACGCCACCTATGTAAATATAGGCGATAGGTTAGGCGTCACCTATGTCAACATAGAAGATAGGTTAGGCGCTGCCTTTTCCATTGCCTATGCTTACTGTCTCACATAGGCGATAGGTTAGGTGCCACCTATGTCAACAGAGACGATAGGTTAGGCACCGCCTATGTCAACATAGGCAATAGGTTAGGCACCGCCTATGCCATTGCCTATGCTCATTGCCTCACATAAACGATAGGTTAGGCGCCACCTATGTCAACATTGGAGATAGGTTAGGCGTAGCCTATGCTCACTGCCTCACATAGGCTATAGGTTAGGCTCCACCTATGTCAACATAAGCGATAGGTTAGGCTCTCCCTATGTCAACATAGGAGATAGGTTAGGCGCCACCTATGTCATTGCCTATACTCACTACCTCACATAGGCGATAGGTTAGGCTCCACCTATGTCAACATAGATGATAGGTTAGGCACCCTCTATGTCAACATAGGCTATAGGTTAGGCACCGCCTATAAACATTGGCGATAGGTTAGGCGCCACCTATGTAAACATAGGCGATAGGTTAGGCGCCGCCTATGTCAACATAGGCGATAGGTTAGGCGTCGCCTATGTTCACTACCTCACATAGGCTATTGGTTAGGCGCCACCTATGTCAACATAGGTGATAGGTTAGGCACCTCCTATTTCAACATAGGCGATAGGTTAGGCGCCGCCTATGTCATCATAGGCGATAGGTTAGGCGCCGCCTATGCCATTCCTTATACATACTACCACACATAGGCGATAGGTTAGGCGCCACCTATGTCAACATAGGCGATAGGTTAGGCGCCGCCTATGTCAACATAGGTGATAGGTTAGGCGCCGCCTATGTCAACATAGGCGATGGGTTAGGCACCGCCTATGCCATTGCCTATGCTCACTGCCTCACATAGGCGATAGGTTAGGCGCCACCTATGTAATTATAGGCGATAGGTTAGGCGTCGCCTATGTCAACATAGGAGATAGGTTAGGTACCGCCTATGTCAGCATAGTCGATAGGTTAGGCAACGCCTATGCCATTGCCTATGCTCATCGCCTCACATATGCGATAGGTTAGGCGCCACATATGTAAACTTAGGCGATAGGTTAGGCCTCGCCTACGTCAACATAGGCGATAGGTTAGGCGTCGCCTATGCTCACTTCCTCACATAGGCTATAGGTTAAGCGCCACCTATGTCAACATAGGTGATAGGTTAGGCACCTCCTATCTCAAAATAGGCGATTGGTTAGGCGTCGCCTATGTCATCATAGGCGATAGGTTAGGCGCCGCCTATTCCATTCCCTATGCATACTGCTTCACATAGGCAATAGGTTAGGCACCACCTATGTCAACATATGCGATAGGTTAGGCACCGCCTATTTCAACATAGGTGATAGGTTAGGTGCCGCCTATGTCATCATTGGCAATAGGTTAGGCGCCGCCTATGCCATTCCCTATGCATACTGCCTCACATAAGCGATAGGTTAGGCACGACCTATGTCAACATAGGCGATAGGTTAGGCGCCGCCTATGTCAACATAGGTGATAGGTTAGGCACCGCCTATGTCAAAATAGGCGATGGGTTAGGCACCGCCTATGCCATTGCCTATGATCACCGCGTCACATAGGCAATAGGTTAGGCGCTACCTGTGTAAACATAGGCGATAGGTTAGGCGTCGCTTATGTCAATATAGGAGATAGGTTAGGCACCGCCTTTGACATTGCCTATGCTTACTGCCTCACGTGGGCGATAGGTTAGGTGCCACCTATGTCAACATAGGCGATAGGTTAGGCTCTGCCTATGTCAACATAGGAGATAGGTTAGACGCAACCTATGCCATTGCCTATACTCACAGCCTCACATAGGCGATAGGTTAGGCGCCGCCTATGCCATTGCCTATGCTCCCTGCCTCACATAGGCTATAGGTTAGGCGCCACCAATGTCAACATTGGCGATAGGTTAGGCGCCACCTATGTAAACATAGGCGATAGGTTATGCGCCGCCTATGTCAACATAGGCGATAGGTTAGGCGTCGCCTATGTTCACTGCCTCACATAGTCTATTGGTTAGGCGCCACCTATGTCATCATAGGCGATAGGTTAGGCGCCGCCTATGCCATTCCTTATACATACTACCTCACATAGGAGATAGGTTAGGCGCCACCTATGTCAACATAGGCGATAGGTTAGGCGCCGCCTATGCCATTCCCTATGAATACTGCCTCACATAAGCGATAGGTTAGACGCCGCCTATGCCATTTCCTATGAATACTGCCTCACATAAGCGATAGGTTAGGCTCCACCTATGTCAACATAGGCGATAGGTTAGGTGCCGCCTATGTCAACATATGTGATAGGTTAGGCACCGCCTATGTCAACATAGGCGATGGGTTAGGCACCGCCTATGCCATTGCCTATGCTCACCACGTCACATAGGCAATAGGTTAGGCGCCACCGGTGTAAACATAGGCAATAGGTTAGGCGTCGCCTCTGTCAACATAGGAGATAGGTTAGGCACCGCCTTTGCCATTGCCTATGCTTACTTCCTCACATGGGCGATAGGTTAGGTGCCACCTATGTCAACATAGGCGATAGGTGAGGCTCTGCCTATGTCAACATAGGAGATCGGTTAGACGCAACCTATGCCATTGCCTATACTTACAGCCTCACATAGGCGATAGGTTAGGCGCCGCCTATGCCATTGCCTATGCTCCCTGCCTCACATAGGCTATAGGTTAAGCGCCACCAATGTCAACATTGGCGATAGGTTAGGCGCCACCTATGTAAACATAGGCGTTAGGTTAGGCGCCGCCTATGTCAACATAGGCGATAGGTTAGGCGTCGCCTATGTTCACTACCTCACATAGGCTATTGGTTAGGCGCCACCTATGTCAACATAGGCGATAGGTTAGACACCTCCTATTTCAACATAGGCGATAGGTTAGGCGCCGCCTATGTCATCATAGGCGATAGGTTAGGCGCCGCCTATGCCATTCCTTATACATACTACCTCACATAGGCGATAGGTTAGGCGCCACCTATGTCAACATAGGCGATAGGTTAGGTGCCGCCTATGTCAACATAGGTGATAGGTTAGTCGCCGCCTATGTCAACATAGGCGATGGGTTAGGCACCGCCTATGCCATTGCCTATGCTCACCGCCTCACATAGGCGATAGGTTAGGCGCCACCTATGTAATTATAGGCGATAGGTTAGGCATCGCCTATGTCAACATAGGAGATAGGTTAGGTACCGCCTATGTCCGCATAGACGATAGGTTAGGCAATGCCTATGCCAATGCCTATGCTCATCGCCTCACATATGTGATAGGTTAGGCGCCACATATGTAAGCATAGGCGATAGGTTAGGCCCCGCCTACGTCAACATAGGCGATAGGTTAGGCGTCGCCTATGCTCACTTACTCACATAGGCTATAGGTTAAGCGCCACCTATGTCAACATAGGTGATAGGTTAGGCACCTCCTATGTCAAAATAGGCGATTGGTTAGGCGTCGCCTATTTCATTATAGGCGATAGGTTAGGCGCCGCCTATTCCATTCCCTATGCATACTGCCTCACATAAGCGATAGGTTAGGCACCACCTATGTCAACATAGGCGATAGGTTAGGCACCGCCTATGTCAACATAGGTGATAGGTTAGGTGCCGCCTATGTCATCATAGGCAATAGGTTAGGCGCCGCCTATGCCATTCCCTATGCATACTGCCTCACATAAGCGATAGGTTAGGCACCACCTATGTCAACATAGGCGATAGGTTAGGCGCCGCCTATGTCAACATAGGTGATAGGTTAGGCACCGCCTATGTCAAAATAGGCGATGGGTTAGGCACCGCCTATGCCATTGCCTATGATCACCGCGTCACATAGGCAATAGGTTAGGCGCTACCTGTGTAAACATAGGCGATAGGTTAGGCGTCGCTTATATCAATATAGGAGATAGGTTAGGCACCGCCTTTGACATTGCCTATGCTTACTGCCTCACATGGGCGATAGGTTAGGTGTCACCTATGTCAACATAGGCGATAGGTTAGGCTCTGCCTATGTCAACATAGGAGATAGGCTAGACGCAACCTATGTCATTGCCTATACTCACAGCCTCACATAGGCGATAGGTTAGGCGCCGCCTATGCCATTGCCTATGCTCCCTGCCTCACATAGGCTATAGGTTAGGCGCCACCAATGTCAACATTGGCGATAGGTTAGGCGCCACCTATGTAAACATAGGCGATAGGTTATGCGCCGCCTATGTCAACATAGACGATAGGTTAGGCGTCGCCTATGTTCACTGCCTCACATAGTCTATTGGTTAGGCGCCACCTATGTCATCATAGGCGATAGGTTAGGCGCCGCCTATGCCATTCCTTATACATACTACCTCACATAGGCGATAGGTTAGGCACCACCTATGTAAACATAGGCGATAGGTTAGGCGCCGCCTATGTCAACATAGGTGATAGGTTAGGCGCCGCCTATGTCAACATAGGCGATGGGTTAGGCACTGCCTATGCCATTGCCTATGCTCACCGCCTCACATAGGCGATAGGTTAGGCGCCCCCTATGTAATTATAGGCGATAGGTTAGGCGTCGCCTATGTCAACATAGGAGATAGGTTAGGCACCGCCTTTGCCAATGCCTATGCTTACTACCTCACATAGGCAATAGGTTTGGTGCCACCTATGATAACATAGAAATAGGTTAGGTGCCACCTATGTCAACATAGGCGATAGGTTAGGCCATGCCTATGTCAACATAGGAGATAGGTTAAATGCCAGCTATGCCATTGCCTATACTCATTGCCTCACATAGGCGATAGGTTAGGCGCCGACTATGACATTGCCTATGCTCCCTGCCTCACATAGGCTATAGGTTACGCACCTCCTATGTCAACATAGGCGATAGGTTAGGCGCCGCCTATGTCATCATAGGCGATAGGTTAGGTGCCGCCTATGCCATTCCCTATGCATACTGCCTCACATAGGCGATAGGTTAGGCGCCCCCTATGTCAACATAGGCGATTGGTTAGGCGCCGCCTATGTCAACATAGGTGATAGGTTAGGCACCGCCTACATCAACATTGGCAATGGGTTAGGCACCGCCTATGCCATTTCCTATGCTCACCACCTCACATAGGCGATAGGTTAGACGCCACCTATACCATTGCCTATACTCACTGCCTCACATAGGCGATAGGTTATGCGCCGCCTTTGCCATTGCCTATGCTCCCTGCCTCACATAGGCTATAGGTTAGGCGCCACCTATGTCAACCTAGGCGATAGGTTAGGCATCGCCTATGTTAATATAGGCGATAGGTTAGGCGCCGCCTATGCCATCGCCTATGCTCATCTCCCCACATAGGCGATAGGTTAAGCGCCACCTATGTAAACATAGGCGATAGGTTAGGCGCCACCTATGTCATCATAGGCAATAGGTTAGGCGTCGCCTATGCTCACTACCTCACATAGGCTATAGGTTAGATGCAGCCTATGTCAACATAGGCGATAGGTTAGGCGCCTCATATGTCAACATAGGCGATAGGTTAGGCGCCGCCTTTGCCATTCCGCGTGCATAATGCCTCACATAGGGGATAGGTTAGGTTTCACCTATGTCAACATAGGCGATAGGGTAGGCGCCGCCTATGTCAACATAGGTGATAGGTTGGGCGCCGCAATATGTCAACATAGGAGATGGGTTAGGCACCGCCAATGCCATTGCCTATGCTCACCGCCTCAATTAGGCGATAGTTTAGGCACCACCTATGTAAATATAGGTGATAGGTTAGGCGTCACCAATGTCAACATAGGAGATAGGTTAGGCGCCGCTAATGTAAACATAGGCGATAGGTTTGGCGCCGCCTATGACATTGACTATGCTCACTGCCTCACTTAGGCGATAGTTTAGGCGCCGCCTATGCCATTGGCAATGCTCACTGCCTCACATAGTCTATAGGTTAGGTGCCACCTATGTCAACATAGGCGATAGGTTTGGCGCCGCCTAGGTCAACATAGGAGATAGGTTAGACGCAACCTATGCCATTGCCTATACTCATAGCCTCACATAGGCGATAGGTTAGGCGTCGTCTATGCCATTGCCTATGCTCCCTGCCTCACATAGGCTATAGGTTAAGCGCCACCAATGTCAACATTGGCGATAGGTTAGGCGCCACCTATGTAAACATAGGCGATAGGTTAGGCGCCGCCTATGTCAACATAGGCGATAGGTTAGGCGTCGCGTAAGTTCACTGCCTCACATAGGCTATTGGTTAGGCGCCACCTATGTCAACATAGGCGATAGGTTAGGCACCTCCTATTTCAACATAGGCGATAGGTTAGGCGCCGCCTATGTCATCATAGGCGATAGGTTAGGCGCCGCCTATGCCATTCCTTATACATACTACCTCACATAGGCGATAGGTTAGGCGCCACCTATGTCAACATAGGCGATAGGTTAGGCGCCGCCTATGTCAACATAGGTGATAGGTTAGGCGCCGCCTATGTCAACATAGGCGATAGGTTAGGCACCGCCTATCCCATTGCCTATGCTCATTGCCTCACATAGGCGATAGGTAAGGTGCCACCTATGTCAACATAGGTGATAGGTTAGGCTTTGCCTATGTCAACATAGGAGATAGGTGAGGCGCCACCTATGTCATTGCTTATACTCACTACCTCACATAAGCGATAGGTTAGGCTCCACCTATGTCAACATAGACGATAGGTTAGGCACCGCCTATGTCAACATAGGCGATAGGTTAGGCGCCTCATATGTCAACATAGGCGATAGGTTAGGCGCCGCCTATAAAAACATATGCGATTGGTGTGGCGCCTCCTATGGCAACATAGGCCATAGGTTAGGCGCCGCCAAGGTCAATATAGGCGATAGGTTAGGCACCGCCTATGCCATTTCCTATGCTCATTACCTCACATAGGCGATAGGATAGGCGCCGACTATGTTAACATAGGCGATAGGTTAGGCGCCGCCTATGTCAACTTAGGCGATAGGTTAGGCGCCGCCTATGCCATTGCCTATGCTCACTGCCTCACATAGGCGATAGGTTAGCTGCCACCTATTTCAACATAGATGATAGATTAGGCGCCGCATATGTCAACATAGGCGATAGGTTAGGCACCGCCTATGTCAACATAGGCGATAGGTTAGGCGTCGCATATGCTCACTTCCTCACATAGGCTATAGGTTAGGCGCCACCGATGTCAACATAGGCTATAGGTTAGGCGCCTCCTATGTCAACATAGGCGATTGGTTGGGCGCCGCCTATGTCAACATAGGCGATAGGTTAGGCGCCGCCTATGCCATTCCCTATGCATACTGCCTCACATAGGCGATAGGTTAGGCGCTGTCTATGCCATCGCCTATGCTCATCTCCTCACATAGGCGATAGTTTAAGCACCACCTATGTTAACATAGGCGATAGGTTAGGCGCCGCCTATGCTCACTACCTCACATAGGCTATAGGTTAGGCGCAACCTATGTCAACATAGGCGATAGGTTAGGCGCCACATATGCCATTGCCTATGCTAACTGCCTCACATAGGCTGTAGTTTAGGTGCCACCTATGTTAACATAGACGATAGGTTAGGCGCCGCCTATGTCAACATAGGCGATAGGTTATGTGCCACCTATGTCAATATTGGCGATTGGTTAGGCGCAGCCTATGTCAACATAGGCGATAGGTTAGGCGCTGCCTATGCCATTGCCTATGCTCACTGCCTCGCATAGGCTATAGTTTAGGTGCCACCTATGTCAACATAGACGATAGGATAGGCGCCTAATATGTCAACATAGGCGATAGGTTAGGTTCCGCCTATGTCAACATAGACGATAGGTTAGGCACCGCCTTTGCCATTCCCTGTGTATAATGCCTCACATAGGCGATAGGTTAGGTTCCACCTATGTCAACATAGGCGATAGGTTAGGCCCCGTCTATGTCAACATAGGTTATAGGTTTGGGGCCGCCTATGTTAACATAGGTGATAGGTTACGCGCCGACTATGCCATTGCCTACGCTCATTGCCTCACATAGGCGATAGGTTAGCCACCACCTATGTCAACATAGGCGATAGGTTAGGCTCCGCCTATGCCATTCCCTATGCATACTACCTCACATAGGCGATATGTTAGGCGTCGCCTATGTTAACATAGGCGATAGGTTAGGCACCGCCTATGTCAACATAGGCGTTAGGTTAGGTACCGCCTATGTCAACATAGGCGATAGGTTAGGCAATGCCTATGCCATTGCCTATGCTCATTGCCTCACATAGACGATAGGTTAGGCGCCATCTATGTCAACATAGGAGATAGGTTAGGCACCGCCTATAGAAACATACGCGATAGGTTAGGCGCCTCCTATGGCAACATAGATGATAGATTAGGCGCCGCCTATGTCAACATAGGCGATAGGTTAGACGCCGCCTATGCCATTTCCTATGCTGACTGCCTCACATAGGCGATAGGTTGGGCACCGCCTATGTCAACATAGGCGATAGGTTAGGCGTCGCCTATGCCATTCCCTATGCATACTGCCTCACATAGGCGATAGGTTAGGCGCCACCTATGTCAACATAGGCGATAGGTTAGGTGCCGCCTATGTCAACATAGGGGATATGTTAGGCGCCGCCTATGTAAACATAGGCGATAGGTTAGGCTCCGTCTATGCCATTCCCTATGCATACTGCCTCACATAGGCAATAGGTTAGGCGCCGCCTATGTCAACATAGGTGTTCGGTTAGGTACCGCCAATGTAAACATAGGCGGTAGGTTAGGCAACGCCAATGCCATTACCTATGCTCATCACCTCACATAGGCGATAGGTTAGCCGCCACCTATGTAAACATAGGCGATAGGTTAGGCACCGCCTATGTGAACATAGGCGATAGGTTAGGCGCCACCTATGTAAACATAGGTGATAGGTTAGGCGTCGCCTATGTCAACATAGGAATTAGGTTAGGCACCTCCTTTGCCATTGCCTATGCTTACTGCCTCACATAGGCGATAGGTTAGATGCCACCTATGTCAACATAGGCGATAGGTTAGGCTCTGCCGATGTCAACATAGGAGATAGGTTAGACGCCACCTATGCCATTACCTATACTCACTACCTCACATAGGCGATAGGTTATGCGCCGCCTATGCCATTGCCTATGCACCCTGCCTCACATAGGCTATAGTTTAGGCGCCACCTATGTCAACATAGGCGATAGGTTAGGCATCGCCTATGTTAATATAGGCGATAGGTTAGGCGCCACCTATGCCATCGCCTATGCTCATCTCCCCACATAGGCGATAGGTTTAGCGCCACCTATGTAAACATAGGCGATAGGTTAGGCGCCACTTATGTTAACATAGGCAATAGGTTAGGCGCCGCCTATGTCAACATAGGTGATAGTTTAGGCGCCGCCTATGTCAACATAGGAGATGGTTAGGCACCACCTATGCCATTGCCTATGCTCACCGGCTCAATTAGGCGATAGGTTAGGTGCCACCTATGTAAATATAGGCGATAGGTTAGGCGCCACCTATGTCAACATAGTAGATAGGTTAGGCGCCGCTAATGTCAACATAGGCGATAGGTTAGGCACCGCCTATGCCATTGACTATGCTCACTGCCTCACATAGGCGATAGTTTAGGCGCTGCCTATGCCATTGCCAATGCTCACTGCCTCACATAGGCTATAGGTAAGGTGTGACCTATGTCAACATAGGCGATAGGTTTGGCGCCGCTTAGGTCAACTTAGGCGATAGGTTAGGCACCGCCTTTGCCATTGCCTATGCTCACTGCCTCACATAGACGATGGGTTAGGATCCACCTATGTCAACATAGGCGATAGGTTAGGCGCCGCCTATAAAAACATATGCGATCGGTGTGGGGCCTCCTATGGCAACATAGGCGATAGGTTAGGCGCCGCCTAGGTCAATATAGGCGATAGGTTAGGCGCCGCCTATTAAAACATATACGATCGGTGTGGGGCCTCCTATGGCAACATAGGCGATAGGTTAGGCGCCGCCTAGGTCAATATAGGCGATAGGTTAGGCGCCGCCTATGCCATTTCCTATGCTCATTGCCTCACATAGGTGATAGGATAGGCGCCGACTATGTTAACATAGGGCGATAGGTTAGCCGCCACCTATGTAAACATAGGCGATAGGTTAGGCACCGCCTATGTGAACATAGGCGATAGGTTAGGCGCCACCTATGTAAATATAGGTGATAGGTTAGGAGTCGCCTATGTCAACATAGGAATTAGGTTAGGCACCTCCTTTGCCATTGCCTATGCTTACTGCCTCACATAGGCGATAGGTTAGGTGCCACCTATGTCAACATAGGAGATTGGTTAGACGCCACCTATGCCATTACCTATACTCACTACCTCACATAGGCGATAGGTTATGCGCCGCCTATGCCATTGCCTATGCACCCTGCCTCACATAGGCTATAGTTTAGGCGCCACCTATGTCAACATAGGCGATAGGTTAGGCATCGCCTATGTTAATATAGGCGATAGGTTAGGCGCCACCTATGCCATCGCCTATGCTCATCTCCGCACATAGGCGATAGGTTTAGCGCCACCTATGTAAACATAGGCGATAGGTTAGGCGCCACTTATGTTAACATAGGCAATAGGTTAGGCGCCGCCTATGTCAACATAGGTGATAGTTTAGGTGCCGCCTATGTCAACATAGGAGATGGTTAGGCACCTCCTATGCCATTGCCTATGCTCACCGGCTCAATTAGGCGATAGGTTAGGTGCCACCTATGTAAATATAGGCGATAGGTTAGGCGCCACCTATGTCAACATAGTAGATAGGTTAGGCGCCGCTAATGTCAACATAGGCGATAGGTTAGGCACCGCCTATGCCATTGACTATGCTCACTGCCTCACATAGGCGATAGTTTAGGCGCTGCCTATGCCATTGCCAATGCTCACTGCCTCACATAGGCTATAGGTAAGGTGTGACCTATGTCAACATAGGCGATAGGTTTGGCGCCGCCTAGGTCAACTTAGGCGATAGGTTAGGCACCGCCTTTGCCATTGCCTATGCTCACTGCCTCACATAGACGATGGGTTAGGAGCCACCTATGTCAACATAGGCGATAGGTTAGGCGCCGCCTATAAAAACATATGCGACCGGTGTGGGGCCTCCTATGGCAACATAGGCGATAGGTTAGGCGCCGCCTAGGTCAATATAGGCGATAGGTTAGGCGCCGCCTATAAAAACATATGCGATCGGTGTGGCGCCTCCTATGGAAACATAGGCGATAGGTTAGGCGCCGCCTAGGTCAATATAGGCGATAGGTTAGGCGCCGCCTATGCCATTTCCTATGCTCATTGCCTCACATAGGTGATAGGATAGGCGCCGACTATGTTAACATAGGGCGATAGGTTAGGCGCCGCCTATGCCAACCTAGGCGATAGGTTAGGCGCCGCCTATGCCATTGCCTATGCTCACTGCCTCACATAGGCGATAGGTTAGTTGCTACCTATTTCAACATAGATGATAGATTAGGCGCCGCATATGTCAACATAGGCGATAGGTTCGGCACCACCTATGTAAACAGTGGCGATAGGTTTGGCGTCGCCTATGCTCACTTCCTCACATAGGCTATAGGTTAGGCGCCACCGATGTCAACATAGGCTATAGGTTAGGCGCCTCCTATCTCAACATAGGTGATAGGTTAGGCGCCGCCTATGTCAATATAGGCGATAGGTTAGGCGCTGCCTATGCCATTCCCTATGCATAATGCCTCACATAGGCGCTAGGTTAGGCGCCGCCTATGCCATCGCCTATGCTGATCTCCTCACATAGGCGATAGGTTAAGCGCCACCTATGTAAACATAGGCGATAGGTTAGGCACCGCCTATGTCAACATAGGCGATAGGTTAGGCATCGCCTATGCTCACTACCTCACATAGGCTATAGGTTAGGCTCAACCTATGTCAACATAGGCGATAGGTTAGGCGCCTCATATGTTAACATAGGCGATAAGTTAGGTTCCGTCTATGTCAACATAGGCGATAGGTTAGGCACCGCCTATGTCAACATAGGAGATAGGTTAGACGCCACCTATGCCATTGCCTATACTCACTGCCTCACATAGGCGATAGGTTAGGCACCGCCTATGCTATTGCCTATGATCCCTGCATCACATAGGCTATAGGTTAGGCGCCACCTATATCAACATAGGCGATAGGTTAGGAGTCTCCTATGTTAACATAGGCGATAGGTTAGGCACCGCCCATGCCATCGCCTATGCTCATCGCCTCACATAGGCGATAGGTTTAGCGCCACCTATGTAAACATAGGCGACAGGTTAGGCGCCGCCTATGTCAACATAGGCGATAGGTTAGGCGTCGCCTATGCTCACTACCTCACATAGGCTATAGGTTAGGCGCAACCAATGTCAACATAGGCGAAAGGTTAGGCACCTCCTATGTCAACATAGGCGATAGGTTAGGCGCCGCCTTTGTCATTGCCTATGCTTACTGCCTCACATAGGCCATAGGTTAGGTGTCACCTATGTCAACATAGGCGATAGGTTAGGCTCTGCCAATGTCAACATAGGAGATAGGTTAGGCGCCACCTATGTCATTGCCTATACTCACTACCTCCCATAGGCGATAGGTTAAGCTCCACCTATGTCAACATAGACGATAGGTTAGGCACCTCCTATGTCAACATAGGCGATAGGTTAGGCACCGCCTATGCCATTGCCTATGCTCATTGCCTCACATTGACAATAGGGTAGGTGACACCTATGTCAACATAGGAGATAGGTTAGGCACCACCAATAGAAATATACGCGATAGGTTAGGCGCCTCCTATGGCAACATAGGCGATAGATTAGGCGCCGCCTATGTCAACATAGGCGATAGGTTAGACGCCGCCTATGCCATTTCCTATGCTCACTGCCTCACATAGTCGATAGGTTGGGCGTCGCCTATGTCAACATAGGCGATAGGTTAGGCGCCGCCTATGCCATTCCCTATGCATACTGCCTCACATAAGCGATAGGTTAGGCGCCACCTATGTCAACATAGGGGATAGGTTAAGCTCCGCCTATGTCAACATAAGTGATAGGTTAGGCGCCGCCTATGTCAACATAGGCGATAGGTAAGGCTCCGCCTATGCCATTCCCTATGCATACTGCCTCACATAGGCGATAGGTTAGGCGCCACCTATGTCAACATAGGCGTTAGGTTAGGTACCGCCAATGTCAACATAGGCGGTAGGTTAGGCGACGCCTATGCTCATTGCCTCACATAGGCGATAGGTTAGGCGCCACCTATGTAAACATACGCGATAGCTTAGGCGCCGCCTATGTCAACATAGGCGATAGGTTAGGCGTCGCCTATGCTCACTGTCTCACATAGGCTATAGGTTAGGCGCCATCTATGTCAACATAGGCGATAGGTTAGGCACCTCCTATGTCAACATAGGTGATAGGTTAGGCGCCGCCTATGTCATCATAGGCGATAGGTTAGGCGCCGCCTATGCCATTCCCTATGCATACTGCCTTACATAGGCGATAGGTTAGGCGCCACCTATGTCAACATAGGCGATAGGTTAGGGGCCGCCTATGTACACATAGGTGATTGGTTAGGCGCCGCCTATGTAAACATAGGCGATAGGTTAGGCTCCGCCTATTCCATTCCCTATGCATACTGTCTCACATAGGTGATAGGTTAGGCGTCGCCTATGTTAACATAGGCGATAGGTTAAGCGCCGCCTATGTCAACATAGGCGTTAGGTTAGGTACCGCCTATGTCAACATAGGCGATTGGTTAGGCAACGCCTATGCCATTGCCTGTGCTCATCACCTCACATATGCGATAGGTTAGGCGCCACCTATGTAAACATAGGCGATAGGTTAGGCCCCGCCTATGTCAACATAGGCGATAGGTTAGGCGTCGCCTATGCTCACTGCCTCACATAGTCTATAGGTTAGGCGCCACCTATGTCAACATAGGAGATAGGTTAGGCGCTGCCTTTTCCATTGCCTATGCTTACTGCCTCACATAGGCAATAGGTTAGGTGCCACCTATGTCAACATAGGCGATAGGTTAGGCTCTCCCTATGTCAACATAGGAGATAGGTTAGACGCCACCAATGCCATTGCCTATACTCACTGCCTCACATAGGCGATAGGTTAGGCGCCGCCAATGCCATTGCCTATGCTCCCTGCCTCACATAGGCTATAGGTTAGGCGCCACCTATGTCAACATAGGCGATAGGTTAGGCGTCGCCTATGTTAACATAGGCGATAGGTTAGGTGCCGCCTTTGCCATTCCCTATGCATAATGCCTTAGATAGGCGATAGGTTAGGCTCCACCTATGTCAACATAGGCGATAGGTTAGGCGCGACCTATGTCAACATAGGTGATAGGTTAGGCGCCGCCTATGTCAACATAGGAGATGGGTTAGGCACCGCCTATGCCATTGCATATGCACACCACCTCACATAGGCGATAGGTTAGACGCCACCTATGTAAATATAGGCGATAGGTTAGGCGTCACCTATGTCAACATAGGAGATAGGTTAGGCGCTGCCTTTTCCATTACCTATGCTTACTGCCTCACATAGGCGATAGGTTAGGTGCCACCTATGTCAACATAGGACGATAGGTTAGGCACCGCCTATGTCAACATAGGCGATAGGTTAGGCACCGCCTATGCCATTGCCTATGCTCATTGCCTCACATAAACGATAGGTTAGGCGCCACCTATGTCAACATTGGAGATAGGTTAGGCGTAGCCTATGCTCACTGCCTCACATAGGCTATAGGTTAGGCTCCACCTATGTCAACATAAGCGATATGTTAGGCTCTCCCTATGTCAACATAGGAGATAGGTTAGGCGCCACCTATGTCATTGCCTATACTCACTACCTTACATAGGCGATAGGTTAGGCTCCACCTATGTCAACATAGATGATAGGTTAGGCACCCTCTATGTCAACATAGGCGATAGGTTAGGCACCGCCTATGCCATTTCCTATGCTCATTGCCTCACATAGACGATAGGTTAGGCGCCACCTATGTCAACATTGGAGATAGGTTAGGCGTAGCCTATGCTCACTGCCTCACATAGGCTACAGGTTAGGCTCCACCTATGTCAACATAAGCGATATGTTAGGCGCCTCCTATGTCAACATAGGCGATAGGTTAGGCGTCGCCTATGTCAACATCGGAGATAGGTTAGGCGTCGCCTTTGCCATTGCCTATGCTTTCTGCCTCGCATAGGCGATAGGTTAGGGTCCACCTATGTCAACATAGGCTATAGGTTAGGCTCTACCTATGTCAACAAAGGAGATAGGTTAAGCTCCACCTATGTCATGGTCTATACTCACTACCTCACATAGGCGATAGGTTAGGATCCACCTATGTCAACATAGATGATAGGTTACACACAGCCTATGTCAACATAGGCGATAGGTTAGGCACCGCCTATGCCATTCCCTATGCTCATTGCCTCACATTGACGATAGGTTAGGCGCCACCTATGCCAACATAGGAGATTGGTTAGGCACCGCCTATAGAAGCATACACGATAGGTTAGGGGCCTCCTATGGCAACATAGGGGATAGATTAGGCGCCGCCTATGTCAACATAGGCGATAGGTTAGACGCCGCCTATGCCGTTTCCTATGCTCACTGTCTCATATAGGTGATAGGTTGGGCGCCGCCTATGTCAACATAGGCGATAGGTTAGGCACCACCTATGCCATTCCCTATGCATACTGCCTCCCACAGGCGATAGGTTAGGCGCCACCTATGTCAACATAGGCGATAGGTTAGGCGCCGCCTATGTCAACATAGGTGATTGGTTAGGCGCCGCCTATGTCAACATAGGCGATAGGTTAGGCTCCGCCTATGCCATTCCCTATGCATACTGCCTCACATAGGCAATAGGTTAGGCGTCGCCTATGTTAACATAGGCGATAGGTTAAGCGCCGCCTATGTCAACATAGGCGTTAGGTTAGGTACCGCCTATGTCATCATAGACGATAGGTTAGGCAACGCCTATGCCATTGCCTATGCTCATCGCCTCACATATGCGATAGGTTAGGCGCCACCTATGTAAACATAGGCGATAGGTTAGGCCCCGCCTACGTCAACATAGGCGATAGGTTAGGCATCGCCTATGCTCACTGCCTCACATAGGCTATAGGTTAGGCGCCACCTATGTCAACATAGGCGATAGGTTAGGGACCTCCTATGTCAAAATAGGCGATTGGTTAGGCGCCGCCTATGTCATCATAGGCGATAGGTTAGGCGCCGCCTATGCCATTCCCTATGCATATTGCCTCACATAGGCGATAGGTTAGGCGCCACCTTTGTCAACATAGGCGATAGGTTAGGCGCCACCCATGTCAACATAGGTGATAGGTTAGGCACTGCCTATGTCATCATAGGCGATAGGTTAGGCGCCGCCTATGCCATTCCCTATGAATACTGCCTCACATAAGCGATAGGTTAGCCGCCACCTATGTCAACATAGGCGATAGGTTAGGTGCTGCCTATGTCAACATATGTGATAGGTTAGGCACCGCCTATGTCAACATAGGCGATGGGTTAAGCACCGCCTATGCCATTGCCTATGCTCACCGCGTCACATAGGCAATAGGTTAGGCGCCACCTGTGTAAACATAGGCAATAGGTTAGGCGTCGCCTCTGTCAACATAGGAGATAGGTTAGGCACCGCCTTTGCCATTGCCTATGCTTACTTCCTCACATGGGCGATAGGCTAGGTGCCACCTATGTCAACATAGGCGATAGGTGAGGCTCTGCCCATGTCAACATAGGTGATAGGTTAGATGCAACCTATGCCATTGCCTATACTCACAGCCTCACATAGGCGATAGGTTAGGCGCAGCCTATGCCATTGCCTATGCTCCCTGCCTCACATAGGCTATAGGTTAAGCGCCACCAATGTCAACATTGGCGATAGGTTAGGCGCCACCTATGTAAACATAGGCGATAGGTTAGGCGCCGCGTATGTCAACATAGGCGATAGGTTAGGCGTCGCCTATGTTCACTGCCTCACATAGGCTATTGGTTAGGCGCCACCTATGTCAACATAGGCGATAGGTTAGGCACCTCCTATTTCAACATAGGCGATAGGTTAGGCGCCGCCTATGTCATCATAGGCGATAGGTTAGGCGCCGCCTATGCCATTCCTTATACATACTACCTCACATAGGTGATAGGTTAGGCGCCACCAATGTCAACATAGGCGATAGGTTAGGCGCCGCCTATGTCAACATAGGTGATAGGTTAGGCGCCGCCTATGTCAACATAGGCGATGGGTTATGCACCGCCTATGCCATTGCCTATGCTCAGCGCCTCACATAGGCGATAGGTTAGGCGCCACCTATGTAATTATAGGCGATAGGTTAGGCGTCGCCTATGTCAACATAGGAGATAGGTTAGGTACCGCCTTTGTCAGCATAGATGATAGGTTAGGCAATGCCTATGCCATTGCCTATGCTCATCGCCTCACATATGCGATAGGTTAGGCGCCACATATGTAAACATAGGCGATAGGTTAGGCCCCGCCTACGTCAACATAGGCGATAGGTTAGGCGTCGCCTATGCTCACTTCCTCACATAGGCTATAGGTTAAGCGCCACGTATGTCAACATAGGTGATAGGTTAGGCACCTCCTATGTCAAAATAGGCGATTGGTTAGGCGTCGCCTATGTCATCATAGGCGATAGGTTAGGCGCCGCCTATTCCATTCCCTATGCATACTGCCTCACATAGACGATAGGTTAGGCACCACCTATGTCAACATAGGTGATAGGTTACGCACCGCCTATGTCAACATAGGTGATAGGTTAGGTGCCGCCTATGTCATCATAGGCAATAGGTTAGGCGCCGCCTATGCCATTCCCTATGCATACTGCCTCACATAAGCGATAGGTTAGGCACCACCTATGTCAACATAGGCGATAGGTTAGGCGCCGCCTATGTCAACATAGGTGATAGGTTAGGCACCACCTATGTCAAAATAGGCGATGGGTTAGGCACCGCCAATGCCATTGCCTATGCTCACCGCGTCACATAGGCAATAGGTTAGGCGCTACCTGTGTAAACATAGGCGATAGGTTAGGCGTCGCTTATGTCAATATAGGAGATAGGTTAGGCACCGCCTTTGACATTGCCTATGCTTACTGCCTCACATGGGCGATAGGTTAGGTGCCACTTATGTCAACATAGGCGATAGGTTAGGCTCTGCCTATGTCAACATAGGAGATAGGTTAGACGCAACCTATGCCATTGCCTATACTCACAGCCTCACATAGGCGATAAGTTAGGCGCCGCCTATGCCATTGCCTATGCTCCCTGCCTCACATAGGCTATAGGTTAGGCGCCACCAATGTCAACATTGGCGATAGGTTAGGCGCCACCTATGTAAACATAGGCGATAGGTTATGCGCCGCCTATGTCAACATAGGTGATAGGTTAGGCGTCGCCTATGTTCACTGCCTCACATAGTCTATTGGTTAGGCGCCACCTATGTCATCATTGGCGATAGGTTAGGCGCCGCCTATGTCAACATAGGCGATAGGTTAGGCTCCGCCTATGCCATTCCCTATGCATACTGCCTCACATAGGCAATAGGTTAGGCGTCGCCTATGTTAACATAGGCGATAGGTTAAGCGCCGCCTATGTCAACATAGGCGTTAGGTTAGGTACCGCCTATGTCATCATAGACGATAGGTTAGGCAACGCCTATGCCATTGCCTATGCTCATCACCTCACATATGCGATAGGTTAGGTGCCACCTATGTAAACATAGGCGATAGGTTAGGCCCCGCCTACGTCAACATAGGCGATAGGTTAGGCGTCGCCTATGCTCACTGCCTCACATAGGCTATAGGTTAGGCGCCACCTATGTCAACATAGGCGATAGGTTAGGCACCTCCTATGTCAAAATAGGCGATTGGTTAGGCGCCGCCAATGTCATCATAGGCGATAGGTTACGCGCCGTCTATGCCATTCCCTATGCATATTGCCTCACATAGGCGATAGGTTAGGCGCCACCTTTGTCAACATAGGCGATAGGTTAGGCGCCGCCCATGTCAACATAGGTGATATGTTAGGCACCGCCTATGTCATCATAGGCGATAGGATAGGCGCCGCCTATGCCATTCCCTATGAATACTGCCTCACATAAGCGATAGGTTAGGCGCCACCTATGTCAACATAGGCGATAGGTTAGGTGCCGCCTATGTCAACATATGTGATAGGTTAGGCACCGCCTATGTCAACATAGGCGATGGGTTAAGCACCGCCTATGCCATTGCCTATGCTCACCGCGTCACATAGGCAATAGGTTAGGCGCCACCTGTGTAAACATAGGCAATAGGTTAGGCGTCGCCTCTGTCAACATAGGAGATAGGTTAGGCACCGCCTTTGCCATTGCCTATGCTGTAACACCCCACATTTTACATGTACTAGTAATGTTCACATAAAATGACATACGACTTGATTTAATTACTACCAAAACTTTTTTTCAAGTGTTCAAGTGTTAGATTGGGGCACTATATGGAAGTCTATTTAGAGACTGTGGCCTTAAACGGAGAAAATCATTGACGTGCTTATGGAACTTAGGAAGCTAGCAGGTGAGTCACCTGTGTGGTTGGCTTAAAAAAAAAATGTATATATACATGAGGGAGAATAATTCATTCATAAGTGAACTCACTTGAAGTCTAGACGTTAGTAAAAAGAAAGGGGAACGAAGACAAGGCTTAACGCCGAAACTTTCCAAGTCTTGCGACAAACGAAGCCCAAGTTAGGGAGGCTATTAAAGCCAATGGTTTAGCATTATATTGGGCCAAGATGTTCAGCCCAAGATTTTTATATAATAGGCCCAACTACATTCATTCACTACTAACAAAATTGGGCCCAAACAAAGTGCAAGAAAGATTAAGGAAAATGGGCCACTAAAGCCCATTGATTTAGAGATCCAAAAGGCCCAAGTGAAAGGGGAAAATTGGTCATTGACCAACTTGAGTTAATCAGTTGCAAATATTAGGAGAAAGTCGGTCTAAGGCCCCTTTAAAAAGGGACCAAAACCGAGCTCCTTAGGTTAACTAGTAGGAGACCAAAAAAATTTCAGCTTTTCTCTCTAAGTTTCTCTTGGCATTTCTTCACCTTGGAAGGCAACCAAAGGCTACTTTTTGAGTTCTTGAATTAGACTTACACCTTGGGAGTTAAGGTATGTAAAAATAACCATATACTTGATATGAATTTTCCATGGAAAACAAGATAAGTTGGCTGGTGTACTGTGCAGGAATTTCTGGACAGCTTGTGTCCTGAAAGTTGTTGTTTGATTTTCTTGGCTTTGGAACGATTCTTACCCTGATTTTTGACTTTGATATGATATAAAGTTGAGGTTATTAATATGTTATAGTGTGTATATGGTTGCCAAGGTTTCTGGACTGTTTTGCTAGTTCTTCGGAAACAAGTATCCTTATATGATCTTATGTGCTTCCAAAATGGTATTGGACTGTTTTGATGAGGGGGCTGATGTTTCACGTTTCCCCCCCTGTGTTTTGAGCTATTTTGTGATTGTGTTAAGGTTTATTTGATGTATATATATGTTGGGAGCATCTGGTTCAAAGTTGGGACAAGTATGAATTGTTAACGACGAAATGTAGGGAGACGACGAGATGTTGTGCTTCTTAGTTGAGCGTTTTGTAAAATGGTTCTGTGTTGTAGTTATGGACTGTTGCCAGCATGTTGTAGAGCTGATATAGGCTGTGTACATCATGTATATGATAATGTGTACTGGTTGAAGACAGTTAGAATTGAGAAATTCGGAATAACACCATTGAGTCGATGGTTATACGTTTGTTGCCAAAGTGTTGTGTTTTGTGAGATTGGGCTGTCCAGATGCATTGATTAGCTGCTGATACTAGCTTTAAAACATGATATTGTAGATAAATAGTTGGAAGAAAAGAAGTCATTTCGAGGTAAAAACAAGTTGATATGTCGAGGTATGTAAGGCTATTCGATCTCTTATTATTTGGCATGGAATCCAAAGTCTTTATTGGCACATAGAGATCTTTACAAACTTCGATATAACCACTCCACTCTTTCACATGTATTTGTGTGTCCAGATTCGAGCATTGTCACTGCTGCATACATACATTGGATACCATGACATATGAGTCTTCTTTTTAGCTAAATAAAGTTCATACGTTGTTTATGTCCTACATGTTTCACTAATTGTATAACCCACTCTTTTCATTGTGATATGATGTTACATGGTCACATACTTGTCATTTGTCATGCTTATAGTCTTATAGCTCAAATGTTACGACCACCAAAGATTCATCTCAAAAGTAATAAGAAGATATATGTATACAGTTGTTTCTGTTGGGTGGTATCCCAGGGGTGAAAGAATCACCTAGCATGGGTCAATCCCAGTATTACAGGGGGTATCCCAGGGGTGAAAGGAAAGCCTAGCATGGGTCGATCGTGATATAGATTTACCACTGATCAGCTGGTCATTTGTATTACATGATGTGCACAGATTATACAAGTGATAAGAGTAAAGTAACATAATTGTTATAAGATGCATGACTCCACAATATTCATAAAGGTGGTCTTTTACCTTACAGCAGTGTATGGTTTCATTTGAGCTTTTATCTCATATATGGTACATGTTGCCTTACATATTCAGTACATTATTTCGTACTGACGTCCCTGTTGGGGGACCTGCATTCCATGCTGCAGGTGCAGAAGCTAATAAACCTCCCCAGTAAGAGTACAGGATATCAACTGCAGTCACTGAGCTCCAGGTTGCTTCGGGGCTTTGAGTCTTATCATATCTTTTTGCATTGTATAGTATCTTATCATGAGGCGGGGCCTGTCCCGACCCTTATAAGATAATGTTTCTTGTCTAGAGGCTTTGTAGACTATGTAAAGTATAGTATGGTCATGTATCGTATCGTAGACATTGTGGCTCCAACGGCCTAGTCATACAACATCTTTTGGCTTGCTAGTTCCATTTATCTTTTGAGGGCATGTTTAGTATAAAAGTAACTTATAATGTTCATAGGTAATGTATTGCTACAGGTTGGTTCTCCCGAGCCTTACCGGCAACGGGTGCCAGTCCGCCTTAATAGGATTTGGGGCGCGACAGAAGTGGTATCAGAGCGGTTTGTCCTAGGAAGTCTACAAAGCCGTGTCTATGTAGAATCATGTTTATCGATGTGTTGTGCACCACATTTATAAACAAGAGGCTACGTGGCATTTAGGAGTTATCACTTCTTTTCATTCTTTAGATCGTGCCATAGAGCCAAATATTATAAGTGTACCATGTCTAATCCCTGAATTATTTTGTACAGTAAGTATGCCAGAGACAAGGAAGAGTAAAGGTAAAGGAAAGGAAGTAGAAGTGGTAGTTGGTATACCCAATCGGGCGAGACGACAGAGTGAGGCTCTAGATGAGTCTCTATCACAGACATCTCCAACCCCTCCATCTGTTGATGCACCAGGAAGTAGTGAAAACCCCCGAGAACCACCTGTTGATGCTTCTGTGCAGGATTTGAGAAATGCAGTTCAACTGTTGACTTGTATAGATGCTGGCCAAGGTCAAAGACAAGAAGGCCCAGTTGTAGGTGCAGTTGGTGCAGGTAGGGCAGACAGTACGAGAATACGTGATTTCCTCAACTTAGACCCCCCATCATTCACTGGGACAGATCCAAATGAAGATCCACAAGATTTTATTGATCAGATCCAACGCACCTTAGATGTTATGCATGTAAGTGGTTCGGAAGCTGCTGAGTTGGCAATATATAGATTGAAGGGTGTGGCAATACTGTGGTACGAAGCCTGGAAGCATTCCAAAGGCATAGATACATCTCCAACTACTTGGGAGGAGTTCAAAATGGCCTTTCTTGATCATTACTTGCCATTAGAGATCCGAGAGGCCCGTGCAGATCAATTCCTGAACCTCCATCAGGGGAATATGAGCGTGAGGGAATATAGTCTTAAATTTAATTCTCTGGCCAGGTACGCTCCTAATGTTGTTCCTACTATGGCAGATAGAGTCCATCGGTATGTCGATAGGTTGGATTCATATTTGGTTAGAGATTGTACCATTGCCTCTTTAAATAAAGACATGGATATAGCGAGGATGCAAGCTTTTGCACAGAAACTGGAGGATCAGAGACAAAGAAGGAGGGAACAAGAAATAGAAAGGGGGCAATTCAAGAGGGCCAGATCTATAGGACAGTTTACACCACCCCAGGGTGAGTTTAGGCCACGATTTTCTCATAGGCCACCCAGGCCATCATCCTCTTACTCTACAGCTAGTGCTCCACCACCACTTCAAAGGTCTAGAAATGATCAATTTGGGCAGAGAAGTGAGGGCCAAGGTACACGGACAACAGGATATTCGGGAGGCCAGCAAATGCCTCCTAGGCAGCCTTGCAGACAATGTGGGAGATATCATATAGGTGCGTGTCGCAGGGGAACAGATGTTTGTTATTGGTGTGGTATGCCAGGGCATGTAATAAAAGATTGCCCAAGAAGACGCAGGGGTGATATGGCACAACCTACTAGATCAGCTGTTGTATCATCATCATCAGTGCCTCCATCAGGTAGAGGTGAGCAATTTCCCATAGGTCGCGGCAGAGGTATTAGAGGGGCAGCTAGTTCCAGCGTGGCCCAAAATCGCACATATGCTCTAGGGACTCGACAGAACCTGGAAGCTTCACCCGATGTGGTTATAGGTACATTGTCCATCTTCTCATATAAAGTGTATGCATTAATTTACCCTGGTTCTACATTGTCATATATTACTCCATTAGTTGCTGGGAAGCTTGGTAGAACACCTAAATTATTGAATAAACCACTTGCGGTGTCTACACCAACTGGGGAGTCAATTATAGTTAGAAGAGTCTATTGTGACTGCATAGTGACTGTCTACGACCGAGATACATTAGCTGATCTTATCGAGTTAGAAATGGTAGAATTTGATGTTATAATGGGTATGGATTGGTTGGCTTCTTGCTATGCCACCGTTGACTGCCGAACCAAGAGGATGTACTTTCACTTCCCAAATGAAGCAGTCCTTGAATGGGAAGGCAATATTGGGGCACCAAAAGGGAGGTTTATCTCTTATTTTAAAGCCAGAAAAATGATATCAAAGGGATATATATGTCATCTCGTTAGAGTGAGAGACATGGAGGCAGAATCACCAACTATCCAGTCTGTTCCAATAGTGAATGAATTTATTGATGTCTTTCCTGAGGAACTCCCTGGTTTGCCTCCAGAACGAGAAATAGATTTTGGTATTGACTTATTACCAGGCACCGAGCCTATCTCTATTCCTCCATATAGAATGGCCCCGGCAGAATTACGTGAATTAAAGGAGCAACTGAAAGACTTGTTAGAAAAGGGTTTTATAAGACCTAGTGTGTCCCCTTGGGGTGCACCAGTTTTATTTGTGCGTAAAAAGGATGGCACATTGAGGATGTGTATTGACTACCGACAACTGAATAGGGTGGCAATTAAGAATAAATATCCCCTCCCCAGAATTGATGACTTGTTTGATCAGTTACAGGGTGCCAAATACTTTTCAAAGATCGATTTGAGATCAGGTTATCATCAGGTGAGAGTGCAGGAAAAAGATATACCTAAGACAGCTTTCCGAACCAGATATGGTCACTTTGAATTTCTTGTTATGTCGTTTGGGCTAACGAATGCACCAGCAGTTTTTATGGATTTGATGAATAGGGTATTCAAGCCTTTCCTGGATGTGTTCGTGATAGTATTTATAGATGATATTCTGGTGTATTCAAGGTCAGAAAAGGACCACGTAAATCATTTACGACTAGTACTACAAGTTCTCCGTGATCGCCGGTTGTATGCTAAGTTTTCCAAATGTGAATTTTGGTTAAAATCAGTGGCATTTTTGGGCCATATTGTATCGGATGAAGGAATAAGGGTGGATTCACAAAAGATAGAGGCTGTGAAAGATTGGCCAAGGCCAACGACACCTACAGAAGTTCGAAGCTTCCTTGGATTGGCAGGTTATTACAGAAGGTTTGTTGAAGGTTTTTCTTCTATGTCTGCACCTCTTACTAAGTTAACTCACAAGGAAACCAAATTCCAATGGAATGATGCATGTGAAAGGAGCTTCCAAGAGTTGAAAAGCAGGCTAACCTCAGCACCTGTGCTAGTGCTTCCAGAAGGCTCAGAGGGATATGCAGTGTATTGTGATGCTTCCGGAGTTGGTTTGGGGTGTGTACTAACACAACATGGTAAGGCGATTGCTTATGCCTCGAGACAATTGAGACCACACGAGAAAAACTACCCAACACATGATCTTGAGCTAGCAGCGGTTGTATTTGCTTTAAAGATATGGCGCCACTATTTGTATGGGGTGCACGTGGACATATATACAGATCATAAGAGTTTACAGTATATTTTCAAGAAGAAAGATCTAAATTTGAGGCAGCGGAGGTGGCTAGAGTTAATAAAGGATTATGATATTGATATATTATACCATCCAGGGAAAGCAAATGTGGTGGCTGATGCTCTAAGTCGTAAGACACTCTTGGGTACCAGTGATCAGAAAGGGGTAAAGCAAGGCATGGCTAAGGATCTGCGTCAACTAGCCAATCTGGGTGTTCGTCTACTCGAAACTCCAAGAAAGGACATTATTGTACATAATGCTGCCGATTCTTCATTGATAAGGGAAGTGAAAGAAAAACAGTATTATGATCCTATTCTACAATGCCTTAAGGAGAAAGTAAGTCAAGGTATAATGAAGGAGTTTACGCTTACACAAGATGGAGTACTTTAGGCGCCGCCTATGCCATCGCCTATGCTCATCTCCCCACATAGGCGATAGGTAAAGCACCACCTATGTAAACACAGGCGATAGGTTAGGCGCCACCTATGTCAACATAGGCAATAGGTTAGGCGTCGCCTATGCTCACTACCTCACATAGGCTATACGTTAGGCGCAGCCTATGTCAACATAGGCGATAGGTTAGGCGCCTCATATGTCAACATAGGCGATAGGTTAGGCGCCGCCTATGTCATCATAGGCGATAGGTTAGGTGCCGCCTATGCCATTCCCTATGCATACTGCCTCACATAGGCGATAGGTTAGGCGCCCCCTATGTCAACATAGGCGATTGGTTAGGCGCCGCCTATGTCAACATAGGTGATAGGTTAGGCGCCGCCTACGTCAACATTGGCAATGGGTTAGGCACCGCCTATGCCATTGCCTATGCTCACCGCCTCACATAGGCGATAGGTTAGACGCCACCTATACCATTGCCTATACTCACTGCCTCACATAGGCGATAGGTTATGCGCCGCCTTTGCCATTGCCTATGCTCCCTGCCTCACATAGGCTATAGGTTAGGCGCCACCTATGTCAACCTAGGCGATAGGTTAGGCATCGCCTATGTTAATATAGGCGATAGGTTAGGCGCCGCCTATGCCATCGCCTATGCTCATCTCCCCTTATAGGCGATAGGTTAAGCGCCACCTATGTAAACATAGGCGATAGGTTAGGTGCCACCTATGTCAACATAGGCAATAGGTTAGGCGTCGCCTATGCTCACTACCTCACATAGGCTATAGGTTAGGCGCAGCCTATGTCAACATAGGCGATAGGTTAGGCGCCTCATATGTCAACATAGGCGATAGGTTAGGCGCCGCCTTTGCCATTCCGTGTGCATAATGCCTCACATAGGGGATAGGTTAGGTTCCACCTATGTCAACATAGGCGATAGGTTAGGCGCCGCCTATGTCAACATAGGTGATAGGCTGGGCGCCGCAATATGTCAACATAGGAGATGGGTTAGGCACCGCCAATGCCATTGCCTATGCTCACCGCCTCAATTAGGCGATAGTTTAGGCACCACCTATGTAAATATAGGCGATAGGTTAGGCGTCACCAATGTCAACATAGGAGATAGGTTAGGCGGCGCTAATGTGAACATAGGCGATAGGTTAGGCGCCGCCTATGACATTGACTATGCTCACTGCCTCACTTAGGCGATAGTTTAGGCGCCGCCTATGCCATTGGCAATGCTCACTGCCTCACATAGTCTATAGGTTAGGCGCCACCTATGTCAACATAGGCGATAGGTTTGGCGCCGCCTAGGTCAACATAGGCGATAGGTTAGGCACCGCCTTTGCCATTGCCTATGTTCACTGCCTCACATAGACGATAGGTTAGGAGCCACCTATGTTAACATAGGCGATAGGTTAGGCGCCGCCTATAAAAACATATGCGATCGGTGTGGCGCCTCCTATGGCAACATAGGCAATAGGATAGGCGCCGCCTAGATCAATATAGGCGATAGGTTAGGCACCGACTATGCCATTTCCTATGCTCATTGCCTCACATAGGCGATAGGATAGGCGCTGATTATGTTAACATAGGGCGATAGTTTAGGCGCCGCCTATCCAATGCCATTTGCTATGCTTACTGCCTCACATAGGCGATAGGTTAGCTGCCACCTATTTCAACATAGATGATAGATTAGGCGCCGCATATGTCAACATAGGCGATAGGTTAGGCACCGCCTATGTAAACATAGGCGATAGGTTAGGCGTCGCCTATGCCATTCCCTGTGCATACTGCCTCACATAAGCGATAGGTTAGGCACCACCTATGTCAACATAGGCGATAGGTTAGGCACCGCCTATGTCAACATAGGTGATAGGTTAGGCGCCGCCTATGTCAACATAGGAGATGGGTTAGGCACCCCCTATACTATTTCCTATGCTCACCGCCTCACTTAGGCGATAGGTTAGGCGCCACCTATGTAAATATAGGCGATAGGTTAGGCGTCACCTATGTCAACATAGGAGATAGGTTAGGAGCCGCTAATGTCAACATAGGCGATAGGTTAGACGCCACCTATGCCATTGCCTATACTCACTGCCTCACATATGCGATAGGTTATGCGCCGCCTTTGCCATTTCCTATTCTCCCTGCCTCACATAGGCTATAGGTTAGGCGCCACCTATGTCAACATAGGCGATAGGTTAGGCGCCGCCTATGCCATCGCCTATGCTCATCTCCCCACATAGGCGATAGGTAAAGCACCACCTATGTAAACATAGGCGATAGGTTAGGCGCCACCTATGTCAACATAGGCAATAGGTTAGGCGTCGCCTATGCTCACTACCTCATATAGGCTATACGTTAGGCGCAGCCTATGTCAACATAGGCGATAGGTTAGGCGCCTCATATGTCAACATAGGCGATAGGTTAGGCGCCGCCTTTGCCATTCCCTATGCATAATGCCTCACCTAGGGGATAGGTTAGGTTCCACCTATGTCAACATAGGCGATAGGTTAGGCGCCGCCTATGTCAACATAGGCGATAGGTTAGGCATCGCCTATGTTAATATAGGCGATAGGTTACGCGCCGCCTATGCCATCACCTATGCTCATCTCCCCACATAGGCGATAGGTTAAGCGCCACCTATGTAAACACAGGCGATAGGTTAGGCGCCACCTATGTCAACATAGGCAATAGGTTAGGCGTCGCCTATGTTCACTACCTCACATAGGCTATAGGTTAGGTGCAGCCTATGTCAACATAGGCGATAGGTTAGGCGCCTCATATGTCAACATAGGCGATAGGTTAGGCGCCGCCTTTGCCATTCCGTGTGCATAATGCCTCACATAGGGGATAAGTTAGGTTCCACCTATGTCAACATAGGCGATAGGTTAGGCGCCGCCTATGTCAACATAGGTGATAGGTTGGGCGCCACAATATGTCAACATAGGAGATGGGTTAGGCACCGCCAATGCCATTGCCTATGCTCACCGCCTCAATTAGGCGATAGTTTAGGCACCACCTATGTAAATATAGGCGATAGGTTAGGCGTCACCAATGTCAACATAGGAGATAGGTTAGGCGCTGCTAATGTAAACATAGGCGATAGGTTAGGCGCCGCCTATGACATTGACTATGCTCACTGCCTCACATAGGCGATAGTTTAGGTGCCGCCTATGCCATTGGCAATGCTCACTGCCTCACATAGGCTATTGGTTAGGCGCCACCTATGTCAACATAGGCGATAGGTTTGGCGCCGCCTAGGTCAACATAGGCGATAGGTTAGGCACCGCCTTTGCCATTGCCTATGCTCACTGCCTCACATAGACGATAGGTTAGGAGCCACCTATGTCAACATAGGCGATAGGTTAGGCGCCGCCTATAAAAACATATGCGATCGGTGTGGCGCCTCCTATGGCAACATAGGCGATAGGTTAGGCGCCGCCTAGGTCAATATAGGCAATAGGTTAGGCGCCGACTATGCCATTTCCTATGCTCATTGCCTCACATAGGCGATAGGATAGGCGCTGACTATGTTAACATAGGGCGATAGTTTAGGCGCCGCCTATCCTATGCCATTTCCTATGCTTACTGCCTCACATAGGCGATAGGTTAGCTGCCACCTATTTCAACATAGATGATAGATTAGGCGCCGCATATGTCAACATAGGCGATAGGTTAGGCACCGCCTATGTCAACATAGGCGATAGGTTAGGCGTCGCCTATGCCATTCCCTATGCATACTGCCTCACATAGGCGATAGGTTAGGCACCACCTATGTCATCATAGGCGATAGGTTAGGCACCGCCTATGTCAACATAGGTGATAGGTTAGGCGCCGCCTATGTCAACATAGGAGATGGGTTAGGCACCCCCTATACTATTTCCTATGCTCACCGCCTCACTTAGGCTATAGGTTAGGCGCCACCTATGTCAACATAGGCGATAGGTTTGGCGCCGCCTAGGTCAACAAAGGCGATAGGTTAGGCACCGCCTTTGCCATTGCCTATGCTCACTGCCTCACATAGACGATAGGTTAGGAGCCACCTATGTCAACATAGGCGATAGGTTAGGCGCCGCCTATAAAAACATATGCGATCGGTGTGGCGCCTCCTATGGCAACATAGGCGATAGGTTAGGCGCCGCCTAGGTCAATATAGGCAATAGGTTAGGCGCCGACTATGCCATTTCCTATGCTCATTGCCTCACATAGGCGATAGGATAGGCGCTGACTATGTTAACATAGGGCGATAGTTTAGGCGTCGCCTATCCTATGCCATTTCCTATGCTTACTGCCTCACATAGGCGATAGGTTAGCTGCCACCTATTTCAACATAGATGATAGATTAGGCGCCGCATATGTCAACATAGGCGATAGGTTAGGCACCGCCTATGTCAACATAGGCGATAGGTTAGGCGTCGCCTATGCCATTCCCTATGCATACTGCCTCACATAGGCGATAGGTTAGGCACCACCTATGTCAACATAGGCGATAGGTTAGGCACCGCCTATGTCAACATAGGTGATAGGTTAGGCGCCGCCTATGTCAACATAGGAGATGGGTTAGGCACCCCCTATACTATTTCCTATGCTCACCGCCTCACTTAGGCGATAGCTTAGGCGCCACCTATGTAAATATAGGCGATACGTTAGGCGTCACCTATGTCAACATAGGAGATAGGTTAGACGCCGCTAATGTCAACATAGGCGATAGGTTAGACGCCACCTATGCCATTGCCTATACTCACTGCCTCACATAGGCGATAGGTTATGCGCCGCCTTTGCCATTTCCTATGCTTCCTGCCTCACATAGGCTATAGGTTAGGCGCCACCTATGTCAACATAGGCGATAGGTTAGGCATCTACTATGTTAATATAGGCGATAGGTTAGGCGCCGCCTATGCCATCGCCTATGCTCATCTCCCCACATAGGCGATAGGTAAAGCACCACCTATGTAAACATAGGCGATAGGTTAGGCGCCACCTATGTCAACATAGGCAATAGGTTAGGCGTCGCCTATGCTCACTACCTCACATAGGCTATAGGTTAGGCGCAGCCTATGTCAACATAGGCGATAGGTTAGGCGCCTCATATGTCAACATAGGCGATAGGTTAGGCGCCGCCTTTGCCATTCCCTGTGCATAATGCCTCACATAGGGGATAGGTTAGGTTCCACCTATGTCAACATAGGTGATAGGTTAGGCACCGCCTATGTCAACATAGGTGATAGGTTGGGCGCCGCAATATGTCAACATAGGAGATGAGTTAGGCACCGCCTATGCCATTTCCTATGCTCACCGCCTCAATTAGGCGATAGTTTAGGCACCACCTATGTAAATATAGGCGATAGGTTAGGCGTCACCAATGTCAACATAGGAGATAGGTTAGGCGCCGCTAATGTGAACATAGGCGATAGGTTAGGCACCTCCTATGACATTGACTATGCTCCCTGCCTCACATAGGCGATAGTTTAGGCACCGCCTATGCCCTTGCCAATGCTCAGTGCCTCACATAGGCTGTAGGTTAGGCGCAAACTATGTCAACATAGGCGATAGGTTTGGCGCCGCCTAGGTCAACATAGGCGATAGGTTAGGCACCGCCTTTGCCATTTCCTATGCTCACTGCCTCACATAGACGATAGGTTAGGAGCCACCTATGTCAACATAGGCGATAGGTTAGGCGCCGCCTATAAAAACATATGCGATCGGTGTGGCGCCTCCTATGGCAACATAAGCGATAGGTTAGGCGCCGCCTAGGTCAAAATAGGCGATAGGTTAGGCACCGACTATGCCATTTCCTATGCTCATTGCCTCACATAGGCGATAGGATAGGCGCCGACTAAGTTAACATAGAGCGATAGGTTAGGCGCCGCCTATGCCAACCTAGGCGATAGGTTAGGCGCCGCCTATGCCATTTCCTATGCTTACTGCCTCACATAGGCGATAGGTTAGCTGCCACCTATTTCAACATAGATGATAGATTAGGCGCCGCATATGTCAACATAGGCGATAGGTTAGGCACCGCCTATGTCAACATAGGCGATAGGTTAGGCGTCGCCTATGCCATTCCCTATGCATACTGCCTCACATAAGCGATAGGTTAGGCACCACCTATGTCAACATAGGCGATAGGTTAGGCGCCGCCTATGTCAACATAGGTGATAGGTTAGGCGCCGCCTATGTCAACATAGGAGATGGGTTAGGCACCCCTTATGCTATTGCCTATGCTCACCGCCTCACTTAGGTGATAGGTTAGGCACCACCTATGTAAATATAGGCGATAGGTTAGGCGTCACCTATGTCAACATAGGAGATAGGTTAGGCGCCGCTAATGTCAACATAGGCGATAGGTTAGGCGCCGCCTATACCATTGACTATGCTCACTGCCTCACATAGGCAATAGGTTAGGCACCTCCTATGTTAACATAGGCGATAGGTTAGGCGCCGCCTATGTCAAAATAGGCGATAGGTTAGGCGCTGCCTATGCCATTCCCTATGCATACTGCCTCACATAGGCGATAGGTTAGGCGTCACCTATGTCAGCATAGGCGATAGGTTAGGCGCCGTCTATGTCAACATAGGTTATAGGTTTGGCACCGCCTATGTCAACATAGGTGATAGGTTAGGCTCCACCTATGTCAACATAGGCGATAGGTTAGGCGCCGCCTATGTCAACATAGGTGATAGGTTAGGCGCCGCCTATGTCAACATAGGAGATGGGTTAGGCACCCCTTATGCTATTGCCTAAGCTCACCGCCTCACTTAGGTGATAGGTTAGGCGCCACCTATGTAAATATAGGCGATAGGTTAGGCGTCACCTATGTCAACATAGGAGATAGGTTAGGCGCCGCTAATGTCAACATAGGCGATAGGTTAGGCGCCGCCTATGCCATTGACTATGCTCACTGCCTCACAAAGGCGATAGGTTAGGTGCCTCCTATGTTAACATAGGCGATAGGTTAGGCGCCACCTATGTCAACATAGGCGATAGGTTAGGCGCTGCCTATGCCATTCCCTATGCATACTGCCTCACATAGGCGATAGGTTAGGCGTCACCTATGTCAGCATAGGCAATAGGTTAGGCGCCGTCTATGTCAACATAGGTTATAGGTTTGGCACCGCCTATGTCAACATTGGCGATAGGTTAGGCGCCGCCTATGCCATTGCCTATGCTAACTGCCTCACATAGGCTGTAGTTTAGGCGCCACCTATGTCAACATAGACGATAGGTTAGGCGCCACCTATGTCAACATAGGTGATAGGTTAGGCGCCGCCTATGTCAACATAGGAGATGGGTTAGGCACCCTCTATGCTATTGCCTATGCTCACCGCCTCACTTAGGCGATAGGTTAGGCGCCACCTATGTAAATATAGGCGATAGGTTAGGCGTCACCTATGTCAACAAAGGAGATAGGTTAGGCGTCGCTAATGTCAACATTGGCGATAGGTTATGCGCCACCTATGCCATTGACTATGCTCACTACCTCACATAGGCGATAGGTTAGGCGCCTCCTATGTTAACATAGGCGATAGGTTAGGCGCCGCCTATGTCTACATAGGCAATAGGTTAGGCGCCGCCTATGCCATTCCCTATGCATACTGCCTCACATAGGCGATAGGTTAGGTGCCACCTATGTCAACATTGGCGATAGGTTAGGCGCCGTCCTTGTCAACATAGGTTATAGGTTTGGTACCTTCTATGAAAACATAGGCGATAGGTTAGGCGCCGCCTATGCCATTGCCTATGCTAACTGCCTCACATAGGCTGTAGTTTAGGCGCCACCTATGTCAACATAGACGATAGGTTAGGCACCGCCTATGTCAACATAGGCGATAGGTTATGCGCCACCTATGTCAATATAGGCGATTGGTTAGGCGCAGCCTATGTCAACATAGGCGATATGTTAGGCGCCGCCTATGCCATTGCCTATGCTCACTGCCTCACATAGGCTATAGTTTAGGTGCCACCTATGTCAACATAGACGATAGGTTAGGCGCCTCCTATGTCAACATAGGCGATAAGTTAGGTTCCGCCTATGTCAACATAGGTGTTAGGTTGGGTGCCGCCTATGTCAACATAGGCGATAGGTTAGGCGCCGCCTATGCCATTGCCTACGCTCACTGCCTCATATAGGCGATAGGTTAGGTGCCCCTATGTAAACATAGGAGATAGGTTAGGCACCGCCTATGTCAACATAAGAGATAGGTTAAGTGCTGCCTTTGCCATTGCCTATGCTTACTGCCTCACATAGGCGATAGGTTAGGTACCACCTATGTTAACATAGGCGATAGGTTAGACTCCGCCTATGTCAACATAGGCGATAGGGTAGGCGCCGCCGATGCCATTGCCGATACTCCCTGCCTTACATAAGCGATAGGTTAGACGCAACCTATGTCAACATAGGCGATAGGTTAGGCGCCGCCTATGTCAACATAGGTGATAGGTTAGGATCCGCCTATGCCATTCCTAATGCATACTGCCTCACATAAGCGATATGTTATGCGTCGCCTATGTTAACATAGGCGATAGGTTAGGGGCCGGCTTTGTCAATATAGGCGTTAGGTTAGGTTCCGCCTATGTCAACATAGGCGATAGATTAGGCAACGCCTATGCCCTTGCCTATGCTCATTGCCTCACATAGACGATAGGTTAGGCGCCATCTATGTCAACATACGAGATATGTTAGGCACCGCCTATAGAAACATACGCAATAGGTTAGGCGCCTCTTATGGCAACATGGATGATAGATTAGGCGCCGCCTATGTTAACATAGGCGATAGGCTAAACGCCGCCTATGCCATTTCCTATGCTGACTGCCTTACATAGGCGATAGGTTGGGCACCGCCTATGTCAACATAGGCGATAGGTTAGGCGTCTCCTATGCCATTCCCTATGCATACTGCCTCAGATATGCGATAGGTTAGGCACCACCTATGTCAACATAGGCGATAGGTTAGGCGCCGCCTATGTCAACATAGGCGATAGGTTAGGCGTCGCCTATGCTCACTAGCTCACATAGGCTATAGGTTAGATGCAACCTACGTAAACATAGGCGATAGGTTAGGCGCCTCATATGTCAAAATAAATGATAGATTAGGTGCCGCCTGTGTCAACATAGGCGATAGGTTAGGCACCGCCTATGCCATTCCCTGTGCATAATGCCTCACATAGGTGATAGGTTAGGCTCCACCTATGTCAACATAGGCGATAGGTTAGGCGCCGCCTATGTCAACATAGGTGATAGGTTAGGCGCCGCCTATGTCAACATAGGAGATGGGTTAGGCACCCCTTATGCTATTGCCTATGCTCACCGCCTCACTTAGGTGATAGGTTAGGCGCCACCTATGTAAATATAGGCGATAGGTTAGGCGTCACCTATGTCAACATAGGAGATAGGTTAGGTGCCGCTAATGTCAACATAGGCGATAGGTTAGGCGCCGCCTATGCCATTGACTATGCTCACTGCCTCACATAGGCGATAGGTTAGGCGCCTCCTATGTTAACATAGGCGATAGGTTAGGCGCCGCCTATGTCAACATAGGCGATAGGTTAGGCGCTGCCTATGCCATTCCCTATGCATACTGCCTCACATAGGCGATAGGTTAGGCGTCACCTATGTCAGCATAGGCGATAGGTTAGGCGCCGTCTATGTCAACATAGGTTGTAGGTTTGGCACCGCCTATGTCAACATTGGCGATAGGTTAGGCGCCGCCTATGCCATTGCCTATGCTAACTGCCTCACATAGGCTGTAGTTTAGGCGCCACCTATGTCAACATAGACGATAGGTTAGGCGCCACCTATGTCAACATAGGTGATAGGTTAGGCGCCGCCTATGTCAACATAGGAGATGGGTTAGGCACCCTCTATGCTATTGCCTATGCTCACCGCCTCACTTAGGCGATAGGTTAGGCGCCACCTATGTAAATATAGGCGATAGGTTAGGCGTCACCTATGTCAACAAAGGAGATAGGTTAGGCGTCGCTAATTTCAACATAGGCGATAGGTTATGCGCCGCCTATGCCATTGACTATGCTCACTACCTCACATAGGCGATAGGTTAGGCGCCTCCTATGTTAACATAGGGGATAGGTTAGGCGCCGCCTATGTCTACATAGGCAATAGGTTAGGCGCCGCCTATGCCATTCCCTATGCATACTGCCTCACATAGGCGATAGGTTAGGTGCCACCTATGTCAACATAGGCGATAAGTTAGGCGCCGTCCTTGTCAACATAGGTTATAGGTTTGGCACCTCCTATGTAAACATAGGCGATAGGTTAGGCGCCGCCTATGCCATTGCCTATGCTAACTGCCTCACATAGGCTGTAGTTTAGGCGCCACCTATGTCAACATAGACGATAGGTTAGGCACCGCCTATGTCAACATAGGCGATAGGTTATGCGCACCCTATGTCAATATAGCCGATTGGTTAGGCGCAGCCTATGTCAACATAGGCGATATGTTAGGCGCCGCCTATGCCATTGCCTACGCTCACTGCCTCACATAGGCTATAGTTTAGGTGCCACCTATGTCAACATAGATGATAGGTTAGGCACCTCCTATGTCAACATAGGCGATAGGTTAGGTTCCGCCTATGTCAACATAGGTGTTAGGTTGGGTGCCGCCTATGTCAACATAGGCGATGGGTTAGGCGCCGCCTATGCCATTGCCTATGCTCACTGCCTCACATAGGCGATAGGTTAGGTGCCCCTATGTAAACATAGGAGATAGGTTAGGCACCGCCTATGTCAACATAGGAGATAGGTTAAGTGCTGCCTTTGCCATTGCCTATGCTTACTGCCTCACATAGGCGATAGGTTAGGTACCACCTATGTTAACATAGGCGATAGGTTAGACTCCGCCTATGTCAACATAGGCGATAGGGTAGGCGCCGCCGATGCCATTCCCGATACTCCCTGCCTTACATAAGCGATAGGTTAGACGCAACCTATGTCAACATAGGCGATAGGTTAGGCGCCGCCTATGTCAACATAGGTGATAGGTTAGGATCCGCCTATGCCATTCCTAATGCATACTGCCTCACATAAGCGATATGTTATGCGTCGCCTATGTTAACATAGGCGATAGGTTAGGGGCCGGCTATGTCAATATAGGCGTTAGGTTAGGTTCCGCCTATGTCAACATAGGCGATAGATTAGGCAACGCCTATGCCTTTGCCTATGCTCATTGCCTCACATAGACGATAGGTTAGGCGCCATCTATGTCAACATACGAGATAGGTTAGGCACCTCCTATAGAAACATACGCAATAGTTTAGGCGCCTCTTAGGGCAACATGGATGATAGATTAGGCGCCGCCTATGTTAACATAGGCGATAGGCTAAACGCCGCCTATGCCATTTCCTATGCTGACTGCCTTACATAGGCGATAGGTTGGGCACCGCCTATGTCAACATAGGCGATAGGTTAGGCGTCGCCTATGCCATTCCCTATGCATACTGCCTCACATATGCGATAGGTTAGGCACCACCTATGTCAACATAGGCGATAGGTTAGGCGTCGCCTATGCTCACTAGCTCACATAGGCTATAGATTAGATGCAACCTATGACAACATAGGCGATAGGTTAGGCGCCTCATATGTCAAAATAAACAATAGATTAGGTGCCGCCTGTGTCAACATTGGCGATAGGTTAGGCACCGCCTATGCCATTCCCTTTGCATAATGCCTCACATAGGTGATAGGTTAGGCTCCACCTATGTCAACATTGGCGATAGCTTACGCCCCGCCTATGTCAACAAAGGTGATAGGTTAGGCACCGCCTATGTCAACATAGGAGATGGGTTAGGCACCCCCTATGCTATTTCCTATGCTCACCGCCTCACTTATGCGATAGGTTAGGCGCCACCTATGTAAATATAGGCAATTGGTTAGGCGTCACCTATGTCAATATAGGAGAAAGGTTAGGCGCCGCTAATGTCAACATAGGCGATAGGTTAGGCGCCGCCTATGCCATTGACTATGCTCACTGCCTCATATAGGCGATATTTTAGGCGCCGCCTATGCCATTGCCAATGCTCAGTGCCTCACATAGGCTATAGGATAGGCGCGACCTATGTCAACATAGGGGATAGGTTTGGCGCCGTCTAGGTCAACATAAGCGATAGGTTAGGCACCGCCTTTGCCATTGCCTATGATCACTGCCTCACATAGACGATAGGTTAGGAGCCACCTATGTCAACATAGGCGATAGGTTAAGCGCCGCCTATAAAAACATATGCGATCGGTTTGGCGCCTCCTATGGCAAAATAGGCGTTAGGTTAGGCACCGCCTAGGTCAATATAGGCGATAGGTTAATCGCCGCCTATGCCATTTCCTATGCTCATTGCCTCACATAGGCGATAGGATAGGAGCCGACTATATTAACATAGGCGATAGGTTAGGCGCCGCCTATGTCAACTTAGGCGATAATTTAGGCGCCGCCTATGCCATTGCCTATGCTCACTGTCTCACATAGGCGATAGGTTAGTAGCCACCTATTTCAACATAGATGATAGGTTAGGCGCCGCCTATGTCAACATAGGTTATTGGTTTGGCGCCACCTATGTCAACATAGGCTATAGGTTAGGCGCCGCCTATGTCAATATAGACGCTAGGTTAGGCGCCGGCTATGTCAACATAGGCGATAGGTTAGGCGCCACCTATGTCAACATAGATGATAGGTTAGGCGCCGCCTATGTCAACCTAGGCGATAGGTTATGCGCCACCTATGTCAATATAGGCGATTGGTTAGGCGCAGCCTATGTCAACATAGGCGATATGGTTTGGCGCCACCTATTTCAACATAGATGATAGGTTAGGCGCCGCCTATGTCAACATAGGTTATTGGTTTGGCGCCACCTATGCCAACATAGGCGATAGGTTAGGCACCGCCTATGTCAACATATGCGATAGGTTATGCGCCACCTATGTCAATATAGGCGATTGGTTAGGCGCAGCCTATGTCAACATAGGCGATATGTTAGGCGCCGCCTATGCCATTGCCTATGCTCACTGCCTCACATAGGCTATAGTTTAGGTGCCACCTATGTCAACATAGACGATAGGTTAGGCGCCTCCTATGTCAACATAGGCGATAGGTTAGGTGCCGCCTATGTCAACATAGGCGTTAGGTTGGGTGCCGCCTATGTCAACATAGGCGATAGGTTAGGAGCCGCCAATGCCATTGCCTATGCTCACTGCCTCACATAGGCGATAGGTTAGGTGCCCCTATGTAAACATAGGAGATAGGTTAGGCGCCGCCTATGTCAACATAGGAGATAGGTTAAGCGCTGCCTTTGCCATTGCCTATGCTTACTGCCTCACATAGGCGATAGGTTAGGTGCCACCTATGTCAGCATAGGCGATAGGTTAGACTGCGCCTATGTCAACATAGGCGATAGGTTAGGCGCCGCCTATGCCATTGCCGATACTCTCTGCCTTACATAAGCGATAGGTTAGACGCAACCTATGTCAACATAGGCGATAGGTTAGGCGCCGCTTATGTTAACATAGGCGATGGGTTACGCGCCGACTATGCCATTGCCTACGCTCGTTGCCTCACATGGGCGATAGGTTAGCCACCACCTATGTCAACATAGGTGATGGGTTAGGCACAACCTATGCCATTGCCTATGCATACTGCCTCACATAGGCGATAGGTTAGGCGCCCCCTATGTCAACATAGGCGATTGGTTAGGTGCCGCCTATGTCAACATAGGTGATAGGTTAGGCGCCGCCTATGTCAACATAGGTAATGGGTTAGGCACCGCCTATGCCATTGCCTATGCTCACCGCCTCACATAGGCGATAGGTTAGGCGTCATCTATGTCAACATAGGGGATAGGTTAGGCACCGCCTATAGAAATATACGCGATAGGTTAGGCGCCTCTTATGGCAACATAGATGATAGATTAGGCGCCGCCTATGTCAACATAGGCGATAGGCTAGACGCTGTCTATGCCATTTCCTATGCTGACTGCCTCACATAGGCGATAGGTTGGGCACCGCCTATGTCAACATAGGCGATAGGTTAGGCGTCGCCTATGCCATTCCCTATGCATACTGCCTCACATAAGCGATAGGTTAGGCACCACCTATGTCAACATAGGCGATAGGTTAGGTGCCGCCTATGTCTATATAGGTGATAGGTTAGGCGCCGCCTATGTCAACATAGGCGATAGGTTAGGCTCGGTCTATGCCATTCCCTATGTATACTGCCTCACATAGGTAATAGGTTAGGCGCCGCCTATGTCAACATAGGGGTTCGGTTAGGTACCGCCTATGTCAAAATAGGCGGTAGGTTACGCAAATCCTATGCCATTTCCTATGCTCATCGCCTCATATAGGCAATAGGTTAGGCGCCACCGATGTAAACATAGGGGATATGTTAGGCACCGCTTATGTCAACATAGGCGATAGGTTAGGCGTCGCCTATGCTCACTGCCTCACATAGGCTATAGGTTAGGCGCCACCTATGTCAACAAAGGCGATAGGTTAGGCACCTCCTATGTCAACATAGGCGATAGGTTAGGCACAACCTATGTCATCATAGGCGATAGGTTAGGCGCCACCTATGCCATTCCCTATGCATACTACCTCACATAGGCGATAGGTTAGGCGCCCCCTATGTCAACAGAGGCGATTGGTTAGGCGCTGCCTATGTCAACATAGGTGATAGGTTAGGCGCCGCCTATGTCAACATCGGCGATTGGTTAGGTGCCACCTATGCCATTGCCTATGCTCACTGCCTCACATAGGCGATAGGTTAGGCACCACATATGTAAACATAGGCGATAAGTTAGGCGTCCCCTATGTCAACATAGGAATTAGGTTAGGCACCGCCTTTCCCATTGCCTATGCTTACTGCCTCACATAGTCTATAGGTTAGGCGCCACCTATGTCAACATAGGTGATAGGTTTGGCGCCGCCTAGGTTAACATAGGCGATAGGTTAGGCACCACCTTTGCCATTGCTTATGCTCACTGCCTCACATAGACGATAGGTTAGGAGCCACCTATGTCAACATAGGAGATAGGTTAGGCGCCGCCTATAAAAACATTTGCGATCGGTGTGGCGCCTCCTATGGCAACATAGGCGATAGGTTACGCACCGCCTAAGTCAATATAGGCGATAGGTTAGGCGCCGCCTATGCCTTTTCCTATGCTCATTGCCTCACAAAGGCGATAGGATAGGCGCCGACTATGTTAACATAGGGCGATAGGATAGGCGCCGCCTATGCCAACCTAGGAGATAGGTTAGGCGCCGCCTGTGCCATTGCCTATGCTCAATGCCTCACATAGGCGATAGGTTAGCTGGCACCTATTTCAACATAGATGATAGATTAGGCGCCGCATATGTTAACATAGGCGGTAGGTTAGGCACCGCCTATGTCAACATAGGCGATAGGTTAGGCGTCGCCTATGCTCACTTCCTCACATAGGCTATAGGTTAGGCGCCACCGATGTCAACATAGGCTATGGTTTAGGCTCCTCCTATGTCAACATAGGCGATAGGTTAGGCGCCACCTATGTCAACATAGGTGATAGGTTGGGCGCCGCAATATGTCAACATAGGAGATGGGTTAGGCACCGGCTATGCCATTGCCTATGCTCACCGCCTCAATTAGGCGATAGTTTAGGCACCACCTATGTAAATATAGGCGATAGGTTAGGCGTCACCAATGTCAACATAGGAGATAGGTTAGGCGCCGCTAATGTCAACATAGGCGATAGGTTAGGCGCCGCCTATGACATTGACTATGCTCACTGCCTCACATAGGCGATAGTTTAGGCGCCGCCTATGCCATTGTCAATGCTCACTGCCTCACATAGTCTATTGGTTAGGCTCTACCTATTTCAACATAGGCGATAGGTTTGGTGCCGCCTCGTTCAACATAGGAGATATGTTAGGCACCACCTTTGCCATTGCCTATGCTCACTGCCTCACATAGACGATAGGTTAGGAGCCACCTATGTCAACATAGGCGATAGGTTAGGCGCCGCCTATAAAAACATTTGCGATCGGTGTGGCGCCTCTTATGGCAACATAGGCGATAGGTTAGGCGCCACCTAGGTCAATATAGGCGATAGGTTAGGCGCCGCCTATGCCATTTCCTATGCTCATTGCCTCACATAGGCGATAGGATAGGCGCCGACTATGTTAACATAGGGCGATAGGTTAGGCGCCGCCTATGCCAACCTAGGCGATAGGTTAGGCGCCGCCTATGCCATTGCCTATGCTTACTGCCTCACATAGGCGATAGGTTAGCTGCCACATATTTTAACATAGTTGATAGATTAGGCGCCGCATATATCAACATAGGCGATTGGTTAGGCACCGCCTATGTCAACATAGGCGATAGGTTAGGCGTCGCCTATGCTCACTTCCTCACATAGGATATAGGTTAGGCGCCACCGATGTCAACATAGGCTATAGGTTAGGCTCCTCCTATGTCAACATAGGGGATAGGTTAGGCACCGCCTATGTCAACATAGGCGATAGGTTAGGCGCCGCCTATGCCATCGCCTATGCTCATCTCCTCACATAGGCGATAGTGTAAGCGCCACCTATATAAACATAGGCGATAGGTTAGGCGCCGCCTATGTCAACATAGGCGATAGGTTAGGCGTCGCCTATGCTCACTACCTCACATAGGCTATAGGTTAGGCGCAACCTATGTCAACATAGGCGATAGGTTAGGCGCCTCATATGTCAACATAGGCGATAGGTTAGGTGCCGCCTATGTAAACATAGGCGATAGGTTAGGCACCGCCTATGCCATTCGCTGTGCATAATGCCTCACATAGGCGATAGGTTAGGCTCCATCTATGTCAACATTGGCGATAGGTTAGGCGCCACCTATGTCAACATAGGTGATAGGTTAGGCACCGCCTATGTCAACATAGGTGATAGGTTAGGCACCCCCTATGCCATTGCCTATGCTCACCGCCTCACTTAAGCGATTGGTTAGGCGCCACCTATGTAAATATAGGCAATTGGTTAGGCGTCACCTATGTCAACATAGGAGAAAGGTTACGCACCGCTAATGTCAACATAGGCGATAGGTTAGGCGCCGCCTATGCCATTGACTATGCTCACTGCCTCACATAGGCGATAGTTTAGGCGCCGCCTATGCCATTGCCAATGCTCAGTGCCTCACATAGGCTATAGGTTAGGCGCCACCTTTGTCAACATAGGCGATAGGTTTGGCGCCGCCTAGGTCAACATAGGTGATAGGTTAGGCACCGCCTTTGCCATTGCCTATGATCACTGCCTCATATAGACGATAGGTTAGGAGCCACCTATGTCAACATAGGCGATTGGTTAAGCGCCGCCTATAAAAACATATGCGATCGGTTTGGTGCCTCCTATGGCAACATAGGCGATAGGTTAGGCGCCGCCTAGGTCAATGGCGATAGGTTAGGCGCCGCCTATGCCATTTCCTATGCTCATTGCCTCACATAGGCGATTGGATAGGCGCCGACTATGTTAACATAGGGCGATAGGTTAGGCGCCGCCTATGCCAACCTAGGCGATAGGTTAGACGCCGCCTATGCCATTGCCTATGCTCACTGCCTCACATAGGCGATAGGTTAGCTGCCACCTATTTCAACATAGATGATAGATTAGGTGCCGCATATGTCAACATAGGCGATAGGTTAGGCACCGCCTATGTCAACATAGGCGATAGGTTAGGCGTCGCCTATGCTCACTTCCTCACATAGGCTATAGGTTAGGCATCGCCGATGTCAACATAGGCTATAGGTTAGGCGCCTCCTATGTCAACATAGGCGATAGGTTAGGCGCCGCCTATGTCAACATAGGCGATAGGTTAGGCGCCACCTATGCCATTCTCTATGCATAATGCCTCACATAGGTGATAGGTTAGGTGCCGCCTATGCCATCGCCTATGCTCATCTCCTCACATAGGCGATAGTTTAAGCGCCACCTATGTAAACATAGGCGATAGGTTAGGCGCCGCCTATGTCAACATAGGCGATAGGTTAGGCGTCGCCTATGCTCACTACCTCACATAGGCTATAGGTTAGGCGAAACCTATGTCAACAAAAACGATAGGTTAGGCGCCACATATGTCAACATAGGCGATAGGTTAGGTGCGACCTATGTAAACATAGGCGATAGGTTAGGCACCGCCTATGCCATTCGCTGTGCATAATGCTTCACATAGGCGATAGGTTAGGCTCCACCTATGTCAACATTGGCGATAGGTTAGGCTCCGCCTATGTCAACTTAGGTGATAGGTTAGGCACCGCCTATGTCAACATAGAAGATGGGTTAGGCACCCCCTATGCCATTGCCTATGCTCACCGCCTCACTTAAGTGATAGGTTAGGCGCCACCTATGTAAATATAGGCAATTGGTTAGGCATCACCTATGTCAACATAGGAGAAAGGTTAGGCGCCGCTAATGTCAACATAGGCGATAGGTTAGGCGCCGCCTATGTCAACATAGGCGATATGTTAGGCGTCGCCTATGCTCACTTCCTCACATAGGCGACGCCTATCCTATCGCATATGTTGACATAGGCGATAGGTTAGATGCCGCCTATGTCAAGATAGGCGATAGGTTAGGCGCCGCCTATGCCATTCCCTATGCATACTGCCTCACATAGGCGATAGGTTAGGCGCCGCCTATGCCATCGCCTATGCTCATCTCCTCACATAGGCGATAGGTTAAGCGCCACCTATGTAAACATAGGCGATAGGTTAGGCAACGCCTATGCTCACTACCTCACATAGGCTATAGGTTAGGCGCAACCTATGTCAACATAGGCGATAGGTTAGGCGCCTCATATGTCAACATAGGTGATAGGTTAGGTGCCACCTATGTCAACATTAGCGATAGGTTAGGCACCGCCTTTGCCATTTCCTGTGCATAATGCCTCAAATAGGCGATAGGTTAGGCTCCACCTATGTCAACATAGGCGATAGGTTAGGCGGCACCTATGTCAACATAGGTGATAAGTTAGGCACCGCCTATGTCAACATAGGAGATGGGTTAGGCACCCCCTATGCCATTGCTTATGCTCACCGCCTCACTTAGGCGATAGGTTAGGCGCCACCTATTTAAATATAGGCGATAGGTTAGGCGTCACCTATGTCAACATAGGAGACAGGTTAGGTGCCGCTAATGCCAACATAGGCGATAGTTTAGGCGCCGCCTAAGCCATGTATATGCTCAGTGCCTCACATAGGCGATAGTTTAGGCGCCGCCTATGCCATTGCCAATGCTCACTGCCTCACATAGGCTATAGGTTAGGCGCCACCTATGTCAATATAGACGATAGGTTTGGCGCCGCCTAGGTCAACATAGGCGATAGGTTAGGCACCGCCTTTGCCATTGCCTATGCTCACTGCCTCACATAGACGATAGGTTAGGAGCCACCTAGGTCAACATAGGCAATAGGTTAGGCGCCGCCTATAAAAACATATGCAATCGGCGTGGCGCCTCCTATGGCAACATAGGCGATAGGTTAGGCGCTGCCTAGGTCAATATAGGCGATAGATTAGGCGCCGCCTATGCCATTTGCTATGCTCATTGCCTCACATAGGCGATAGGATAGGCGCCGACTATGTTAACATAGGCGATAGGTTAGGCGCCGCCTATGTCAACTTAGGCGATAGGTTAGGCAACGCCTATGCCATTGCCTATGCTCATTGCCTCACATAGACGATAGGCTAGGCGCCATCTATGTCAACATAGGAGATATGTTAGGCACCGCCTATGTCAACATAGGCGATAGGTTAGGCGTCGCCTATGCTCACTTCCTCACATAGGCTATAGGTTAGGCGCCACCAATGTCAACATAGGCTATGGGTTAGGCGCCTCCTATGTCAATATAGGCGATAGGTTAGGCACCGCCTATGTCAACATAGGCGATAGGTTAGGCACCGCCTATGCCATTCCTTATGCATACTGCCTCACATAGGAGATAGGTTAGGCACAGCCTATGTCAACATAGGAGATAGGTTAGGTACCGCCTATGTCAACATAGGCGATATGTTAGGCGTCGCCTATGCTCACTTCCTCACATAGGCGACGCCTAACCTATGGCCTATGTTGACATAGGCGATAGGTTAGACGCCGCCTATATCAACATAGGCGATAGGTTAGGCGCCGCCTATGCCATTCCCTATGCATACTGCCTCACATAGGCGATAGGTTAGGCGCCGCCTATGCCATTGCCTATGCTCATCTCCTCACATAGGAGACAGGTTAAGCGCCACCTATGTAAACATAGGCGATAGGTTAGGCGCCGCCTATGTCAACATAGGCGATAGGTTAGGCTACGCCTATGCTCACTACCTCACATAGTCCATAGGTTAGGAGCAACCTATGTCAACATAGGCGATAGGTTAGGCGCCTCATATGTCAACATAGGTGATAGGTTAGGTGCCACCTATGTCAACATTAGCGATAAGTTAGGCACCTCCTTTGCCATTTCCTGTGCATAATGCCTCACATAGGCGATAGGTTAGGCTCCACCTATGTCAACATAGGTGATAGGCTAGGCGGCGCCTATGTGAACATAGGTGATAGGTTAGGCACCGCCTATGTCAACATAGGAAATTGGTTAGGCACCCCCTATGCCATTGCTTATGCTCACCGCCTCACTTAGGCGATAGGTTAGGCGCCACCTATTTAAATATAGGCGATAGGTTAGGCGTCACCTATGTCAACATAGGAGACAGGTTAGGTGCCGCTAATGCCAACATAGGCGATAGTTTAGGCGCCGCCTAAGCCATGTATATGCTCAGTGCCTCACATAGGCGATAGTTTAGGCGCCGCCTATGCCATTGCCAATGCTCACTGCCTCACATAGGCTATAGGTTAGGCGCCACCTATGTCAATATAGACGATAGGTTTGGCGCCGCCTAGGTCAACATAGGCGATAGGTTAGGCACCGCCTTTGCCATTGCCTATGCTCACTGCCTCACATAGACGATAGGTTAGGAGCCACCTAGGTCAACATAGGCAATAGGTTAGGCGCCGCCTATTAAAACATATGCAATCGGCGTGGCGCCTCCTATGGCAACATAGGCGATAGGTTAGGCGCTGCCTAGGTCAATATAGGCGATAGATTAGGCGCCGCCTATGCCATTTGCTATGCTCATTGCCTCACATAGGCGATAGGATAGGCGCCGACTATGTTAACATAGGCGATAGGTTAGGCGCCGCCTATGTCAACTTAGGCGATAGGTTAGGCAACGCCTATGCCATTGCCTATGCTCATTGCCTCACATAGACGATAGGCTAGGCGCCATCTATGTCAACATAGGAGATATGTTAGGCACCGCCTATGTCAACATAGGCGATAGGTTAGGCGTCGCCTATGCTCACTTCCTCACATAGGCTATAGGTTAGGCGCCACCGATGTCAACATAGGCTATGGGTTAGGCGCCTCCTATGTCAATATAGGCGATAGGTTAGGCGCCGCCTATGTCAACATAGGCGATAGGTTAGGCACCGCCTATGCCATTCCTTATGCATACTGCCTCACATAGGAGATAGGTTAGGCACCGCCTATGTCAACATAGGAGATAGGTTAGGTACCGCCTATGTCAACATAGGCGATATGTTAGGCGTCGCCTATGCTCACTTCCTCACATAGGCGACGCCTAACCTATGGCCTATGTTGACATAGGCGATAGGTTAGACGCCGCCTATATCAACATAGGCGATAGGTTAGGCGCCGCCTATGCCATTCCCTATGCATACTGCCTCACATAGGCGATAGGTTAGGCGCCGCCTATGCCATTGCCTATGCTCATCTCCTCACATAGGAGATAGGTTAAGCGCCACCTATGTAAACATAGGCGATAGGTTAGGCGCCGCCTATGTCAACATAGGCGATAGGTTAGGCTACGCCTATGCTCACTACCTCACATAGTCCATAGGTTAGGAGCAACCTATGTCAACATAGGCGATAGGTTAGGCGCCTCATATGTCAACATAGGTGATAGGTTAGGTGCCACCTATGTCAACATTAGCGATAAGTTAGGCACCTCCTTTGCCATTTCCTGTGCATAATGCCTCACATAGGCGATAGGTTAGGCTCCACCTATGTCAACATAGGTGATAGGTTAGGCGGCGCCTATGTGAACATAGGTGATAGGTTAGGCACCGCCTATGTCAACATAGGAAATGGGTTAGGCACCCCCTATGCCATTGCTTATGCTCACCGCCTCACTTAGGCGATAGGTTAGGCGCCACCTATTTAAATATAGGCGATAGGTTAGGCGCCACCTATGTCAACATAGGAGATAGGTTAGGTGCCGCTAATGCCAACATAAGCGATAGGTTAGGCGCTGCCTATGCCATGTATATGCTCAGTGCCTCACATAGGCGATAGTTTAGGCACCGCCTATGCCATTGCCAATGCTCACTGCCTCACATAGGCTATAGGTTAGGCGCCACCTATGTCATTATAGGCGATAGGTTTGGCGCCGCCTAGGTCAACATAGGCGATAGGTTAGGCACCGCCTTTGCCATTGCCTATGCTCAATGCCTCACATAGACGATAGGTTAGGATCCACCTAGGTCAATATAGGCGATAGGTTAGGCGCCGCCTATAAAAACGTATGCAATCGGTGTGGCGCCTCCTATGGCAACATAGGCGATAGGTTAGGCGCTGCCTAGGTCAATATAGGCGATAGGTTAGGCGCCGCCTATGCCATTTCCTATGCTCATTGCCTCACATAGGCGATAGGATAGGCGCCGACTATGTTAATATAGGCGATAGGTTAGGCGCCGCCTATGTCAACTTAGGCGATAGGTTAGGCGCCGCCTATGCCATTGCCTATGCTCACTGCCTCACATAGGCGATAGGTTAGGCACCGCTTTTGCCATTGCCTATGCTCACTGCCTCACATAGACGATAGGTTAGGAGCCACCTATGTCAACAGAGGCGATAGGTTAAGCGCCGCCTATAAAAACATATGCGATCGGTTTGGCGCCTCCTATGGAAACATAGGCGATAGGTTAGGCGCCGCCTATGCCATTTCCTATGCTCGTTGCCTCACATAGGCGATAGGATAGACGCCGACTATGTTAACATAGGCGATAGGTTAGGCGCCGCCTATGTCAACTTAGGCGATAGGTTAGGCGCCGCCTATCCCATTGCCTATGCGCACTGTCTCACATAGGCGATAGGTTAGCTGCCCCCTATTTCAACATAGATGATAGATTAGGCGCCACATATGTCAAAATAGGCGATAGGTTAGGAGCCACCTATGTCAACATAGGTGATAGGTTAGGCGACGCCTATACTCACTTCCTCACATAGGCCATAGGTTAGGTGCCACCGATGTCAACATAGGAGATAGGTTAGGCGCCTCCTATGTTAACATAGGCGATAGGTTAGGCGCCGCCTATGTCAACATCGGCGTTACGTTAGGTACCGCCTATGTCAACATAGGCGATAGGTTAGGCAACGCCTATGCCATTGCCTATGCTCATTGCCTCACATAGATGATAGGTTAGGCGCCATCTATGTCAACATTGGAGATATGTTAGGCACCGCCTATGTCAACATAGGCGATAGGTTAGGCGTCGCCTATGCTCACTTCCTCACATAAGCTATAGGTTAGGCGCCACCGATGTCAACATAGGCTATAGGTTAGGCGCCTCCTATGTTAACATAGGCGAAAGGTTAGGCGCCGCCAATGTCAACATAGGCGATAGGTTAGGCGCCGCCTATGCCATTCCCTATGCATACTGCCTCACATTGGAGATAGGTTAGGCACCGCCTATGTCAACATAGGAGATAGGTTAGGCACCGCCTATGTCAATATAGGCGATATGTTAGGCGTCGCCTATGCTCACTTCCTCACATAGGCGACGCCTATCCTATCGCATATGTTGACATAGGCGATAGGTTAGATGCCGCCTATGTCAAGATAGGCGATAGGTTAGGCGCCGCCTATGCCATTCCCTATGCATACTGCCTCACATAGGCGATAGGTTAGGCGCCGCCTATGCCATTGCCTATGCTCATCTCCTCACATAGGAGATAGGTTAAGCGCCACCTATGTAAACATAGGCGATAGGTTAGGCACCGCCTATGTCAACATAGGCGATAGGTTAGGCTACGCCTATGCTCACTACCTCACATAGTCCATAGGTTAGGAGCAACCTATGTCAACATAGGCGATAGGTTAGGCGCCTCATATGTCAACATAGGTGATAGGTTAGGTGCCACCTATGTCAACATTAGCGATAAGTTAGGCACCGCCTTTGCCATTTCCTGTGCATAATGCCTCACATAGGCGATAGGTTAGGCTCCACCTATGTCAACATAGGTGATAGGTTAGGCGGCGCCTATGTGAACATAGGTGATAGGTTAGGCACCGCCTATGTCAACATAGGAAATGGGTTAGGCACCCCCTATGCCATTGCTTATGCTCACCGCCTCACTTAGGCGATAGGTTAGGCGCCACCTAGTTAAATATAGGCGATAGGTTAGGCGCCACCTATGTCAACATAGGAGATAGGTTAGGTGCCGCTAATGCCAACATAGGCGATAGGTTAGGCGCTGCCTATGCCATGTATATGCTCAGTGCCTCACATAGGCGATAGTTTAGGCACCGCCTATGCCATTGCCATTGCTCACTGCCTCACATAGGCTATAGGTTAGGCGCCACCTATGTCAATATAGGCGATAGGTTTGGCGCCGCCTAGGTCAACATAGGCGATAGGTTAGGCACCGCCTTTGCCATTGCCTATGCTCAATGCCTCACATAGACGATAGGTTAGGATCCACCTAGGTCAATATAGGCGATAGGTTAGGCGCCGCCTATAAAAACGTATGCAATCGGTGTGGCGCCTCCTATGGCAACATAGGCGATAGGTTAGGCACTGCCTAGGTCAATATAGGCGATAGGTTAGGCGCCGCCTATGCCATTTCCTATGCTCATTGCCTCACATAGGAGAAAGGATAGGCGCCGACTATGTTAATATAGGCGATAGGTTAGGCGCCGCCTATGTCAACTTAGGCGATAGGTTAGGCGCCGCCTATGCCATTGCCTATGCTCACTGCCTCACATAGGCGATAGGTTAGGCACCGCTTTTGCCATTGCCTATGCTCACTGCCTCACATAGACGATAGGTTAGGAGCCACCTATGTCAACAGAGGCGATAGGTTAAGCGCCGCCTATAAAAACATATGCGATCGGTTTGGCGCCTCCTATGGAAACATCGGCGATAGGTTAGGCGCCACCTATGCCATTTCCTATGCTCGTTGCCTCACATAGGCGATAGGATAGACGCCGACTATGTTAACATAGGCGATAGGTTAGGCGCCGCCTATGTCAACTTAGGCGATAGGTTAGGCGCCGCCTATGCCATTGCCTATGCTCACTGCCTCACATAGGCGATAGGTTAGCTGCCACCTATTTCAACATAGATGATAGATTAGGCGCCACATATGTCAAAATAGGCGATAGGTTAGGAGCCACCTATGTCAACATAGGTGATAGGTTAGGCGACGCCTATACTCACTTCCTCACGTAGGCCATAGGTTAGGCGCCACCGATGTCAACATAGGAGATAGGTTAGGCGCCTCCTATGTTAACATAGGCGATAGGTTAGGCGCCGCCTATGTCAATATAGGCGATAGGTTAGGCGCCGCCTATGGCAATCCCTATGCATACTACCTCACATAGGTGATAGGTTAGACGCCACCTATGTCAACATAGGCGATAGGTTAGGCACCGTCTATGTCAACATAGGTTATAGGTTTGGCGCCGCCTATGTCAACATAGGCGATAGGTTAGGCGTTGCCTATGCCATTGCCTATGCTAACTGCCTCACATAGGCTGTAGTTTAGGCGCCACCTATGTCAACATAGACGATAGGTTAGGCGCCGACTTTGTCAACATAGGCGATAGGTTATGCGCCACCTATGTCAATATAGGCGATTGGTTAGGCGCAGCCTATGTCAACATAGGCGATAGGTTAGGCGCCGCCTATGCCATTGCCTATGCTCATTGCCTCACATAGGCGATAGGATAGGCGCCGACTATGTTAACATAGGCGATAGGTTAGGCGCCGCCTATGTCAAGTTAGGCGATAGGTTAGGTTCCGCCTATGTCAACATAGACTATAGGTTAGGCACCGCCTTTGCCATTCCCTGTGTATAATGCCTCACAGAGGCGATAGGTTAGGCTCCACCTATGTCAACATAGGCGATAGGTTAGGCACCGTCTATGTCAACATAGGTTATAGGTTTGGGGCCACCTATGTTAACATAGGCGATAGGTTACACGCTGACTATGCCATTGCCTACGCTCATTGCCTCACATAGGCGATAGGTTAGCCACCACCTATGTCAACATAGGCGATAGGTTAGGCTCCGCCTATGCCATTCCCTATGCATACTACCTCACATAGGCGATTTGTTAGGCGTCGCCTATGTTAACATAGGCAATAGGTTAGGCGCCGCCTATGTCAACATAGGCGTTAGGTTAGGTACCGCCTATGTTAACATAGGCGATAGGTTAGGCAACACCTATGCCATTGCCTATGCTCATTTCCTCACATAGACGATAGGTTAGGCGCCATCTATGTCAACATAGGAGATAGGTTAGGCACCGCCTATAGAAACATACGCGATAGGTTAGGCGCCTCCTATGGCAACATAGATGATAGAATAGGCGCCGCCTATATCAACATAGGCGATAGGTTAGGCGCCGCCTATGCCATTGCCTATGCTAACTGCCTCACATAGGCTGTAGTTTAGGCGCCACCTATGTCAACATAGACGATAGGTTAGGCGCAGACTATGTCAACATATGCGATAGGTTATGCGCCACCTATGTCAATATAGGCGATTGGTTAGGCGCAGCCTATGTCAACATAGGCGATAGGTTAGGTGCTGCCTATGCCATTGCCTATGCTCACTGCCTCACATAGGCTATTGTTTAGGTGCCTCCTATGTCAACATAGACGATAGGATAGGCGCCTAATATGTCAGCATATGCGATAGGTTAGGTTCCACCTATGTCAACATAGACGATAGGTTAGGCACCGCCTTTGCCATTCCCTGTGTATAATGCCTCACATAGGCGATAGGTTAGGCTCCACCTATGTCAACATAAGCGATAGGTTAGGCGCCGTCTATGTCAAAATAGGTTATAGGTTTGGGGCCGCCTATGTTAACATAGGAGATAGGTTACGCGCCGACTATGCCATTGCCTACGCTCAGTGCCTCACATAGGCGTTAGGTTAGGTACCGCCTATGTCTACATAGGCGATAGGTTAGGCAATGCCTATGCCATTGCCTATGCTCATTGCCTCACATAGACGATAGGTTAGGCGCTATCTATGTCAACATAGGAGATAGGTTAGGCACCACCTATAGAAACATACGCGATAGGATAGACGCCTCCTATGGCAACATAGATGATAGAATAGGCACCGCCTATGCCATTTCCTATGATGACTGCCTCACATAGGCGATAGGTTGGGCACCGCCTATGTCAACATAGGCGATAGGTTAGGCGTCGCCTATGCCATTCCCTATGCATACTTCCTCACATAGGCGATAGGTTAGGCGCCACCTATGTCAACATAGGCGATAGGTTAGGTGTCGCCTATGTCAACATAGGTGATAGGATAGGCGCCGCCTATGTCAACATAGGCGATAGGTTAGGCTCCGTCTATGCCATTCCCTATGCATACTGCCTCACATACGCAATAGGTTAGGCGCCGCCTATGTCAACATAGGTGTTCGGTTAGGTACCACCTATGTCAACATAGGCGGTAGGTTAGGCAACGCCTATGCCATTGCCTATGCTCATCGCCTCACATAGGCGATAGGTTATCCGCCACCTATGTAAACATAGGCGATAGGTTAGGCACCGCCTACGTAAACATAGGCGATAGGTTAGTCGTCGCCTATGATCACTGCCTCACATAGGCTATAGGTTAGGCGCCACCTATGTCAACATAGGCGATAGGTTAGGCACCTCCTATGTCAAGATAGGCGATAGGTTAGGCGCCGCCTATGTCATCATAGGCGATAGGTTAGGCGCCGCCTATGCCATTCCCTATGCATACTGTCTCACATAGGCGATGGGTTAGGTGCCCCCTATGTCAACATAGGCGATTGGTTAGGCGCCGCCTATGTCACCATATGTGATAGAATAGGTGCCTCCTATGTCAACATAGGCGATGGGTTAGGCACCCCCTATGCCGTTGCCTATGCTCACCGCCTACCATAGGCGATAGGTTAGGCGCCACCTATGTAAACATAGGCGATAGGATAGGCGTCGCCTATGTTAACATAGGAATTAGGTTAGGCACCGCCTTTGCCATTGCCTATGCTTACTGCCTCACATAGGCGATAGGTTAGGTGCCACCTATGTCAACATAGGCGATAGTTTAGACTCTACCTATATCAACATAGGAGATAGCTTAGATGCCACCTATGACATTGCCAATACTCACTGCCTCACATAGGCGATAGGTTATGCGCCGCCTATGCCATTGCCTATGCTCCTTGACTCACATAGGCTATAGTTAAGGCGCCACCTATGTCAACATAGGCGATAGGTTTGGCATCACCTATGTTAATATAGGTGATAGGTTAGGCTACGCCTATGCCATCACCTATGCTCATCTCCCCACATAGGCGATAGGTTAAGTGCCACCCATGTAAACATAGGAGATAGGTTAGGGTCCACCTATGTTAACATAGGCAATAGGTTAGGCGTCGCCTATGCTCACTACCTCACATAGGCTATAGGTTAGGTGCAACCTATGTCAACATAGGCGATAGGTTAGACGCCACATATGTCAACATAGGCGATAGGTTAGGCGCCGCCTTTGCCATTCCCTGTGCATAAGGCCTCACAAAGGCGATAGGTTAGGTTCCACCTATGTCAACATAGGCGATAGGTTAGGCGCCGCCTATGTCAACATAGTTGATAGGTTAGGCGCCGCCTATGTCAACATAGGAGATGGTTAGGCACCGCCTATGCCATTGCCAATGCTCACCGGCTCAATTAGGCGATAGTTTAGGCTCCGTCTATGCCATTCCCTATCCATACTATTTTACATAGGCGATAGGTTAGGCTCCGTCTATGCCATTCCCTATGCATACTGCTTCACATAGGCAATAGGTTAGGCGCCGCCTATGCCATTTCCTATGCTCATTGCCTCACATAGGCTATTGGATAGGCGCCGACTATGTTAACATAGGCGATAGGTTCGGCGCCGCCTATGTCAACTTAGGCGATAGGTTAGGCGCCGCCTATGCCATTGTCTATGCTCACTGCCTCACATAGGCGATAGGTTAGCTGCCACCTATTTCAACATAGATAATAGATTAGGCACCGCATATGTCAAAATAGGCGATAGGTTAGGAGCCGCCTATGTCAAGATAGGCGATAGGTTAGGCGTCGCCTATACTCACTTCCTCACATAGGCCATAGGTTAGGCGCCACCGATGTCAACATAGGAGATAGGTTAGGCGCCTCCTATGTTAAAATAGGCGATAGGTTAGGCGCCACCTATATCAACATAGGCGATAGGTTAGGCGCCGCCTATGCCCATCCCTATGCATACTACCTCACATAGGTTATAGGTTAGACGCCACCTATGTCAACATAGGCGATAGGTTAGGCGCCGTCTATGTCAACATAGGTTATAGGTTTGGCGCCGCCTATGTCAACATAGGCGATAGGTTAGGCGCCGCCTATGCCATTGCCTATGCTAACTGCCTCACATAGGCTGTAGTTTAGGCGCCACCTATGTCAACATAGACGATAGGTTAGGCGCCGACTTTGTCAACATAGGTGATAGGTTATGCGCCACCTATGTCAATAAAGGAGATTGGTTAGGCGCAGCCTATGTCAACATAGGCGATAGGTTAGGCGCCGCCTATGCAATTGCCTTTGCTCACTGCCTAACATAGGCTATAGTTTAGGTGCCACCTATGTCAACATAGACGATAGGATAGGCGCCTAATATGTTAATATAGGCGATAGGTTAGGTTCCGCCTATGTCAACATAGACGATAGGTTAGGCACCGCCTTTGGCATTCCCTGTGTATAATGCCTCACATAGGCGATAGGTTAGGCTCCACCTATGTCAACATAGGCGATAGGCTAGGCGCCGTCTATGTCAACATAGGTTATAGGTTTGGGGCCGCTTATGTTAACATAGGTGATAGGTTACGCGCCGACTATGCCATTGCCTACGCTCATTGGCTCACATAGGCGATAGGTTAGCCACCACCTATGTCAACATAGGCGATAGGTTAGGCTCTGCCTATGCCATTCCCTATGTATACTGCCTCACATAGGCGATATGTTAGGCGTCGCCTATGTTAACATTGTCGATAGGTTAGGCGCCGCCTATGTCAACATAGGCGTTAGGTTAGGTACCGCCTATGTCAACATAGGCGATAGGTTAGACATCGCCTATGCCATTGCCTATGCTCATTGCCTCACATAGACGATAGGTTTGGCGCCATTTATGTCAATATAGGAGATAGGTTAGGCACCGCCTATAGAAATATACGCGATAGGTTAGGCGCCTCCTATGGCAACATAGATGATAGATTAGGCGCCGCCTATGTCAACATAGGCGATAGGTTAGATGCCGCCTATGTCATTTCCTATGATGACTGCCTCACATAGGCGATAGGTTGGGCACCGCCTATGTCAACATAGGCGATAGGTTAGGCGTCACCTATGCCATTCCCTATGCATACTTCCTCACATAGGCGATAGGTTAAGCGCCACCTATGTCAACATAGGTGATAGGTTAGGTGTCGCCTATGTCAACATAGGTGATAGGTTAGGCGCCGCCTATGTCAACATAGGCGATAGGTTAGGCTCCATCTATGCCATTCCCTATGCATACTACCTCACATAGGCAATAGGTTAGGCGCCGCCTATGTCAACATAGGTGTTCGGTTAGGTACCGCCTATGTCAACATAGGCGGTAGGTCAGGCAATGCCTATGCCATTGCCTATGCTCATCGCCTCACATAGGCGATAGGTTAGCCGCCACCTATGCAAACATAGGCGATAGGTTAGGCACCGCCTATGTCAACATTGGCGATAGGTTAGTGTCGCCTATGCTCACTGCCTCACATAGGCTATAGGTTAGGCGCCACCTATGTCAACATAGGCGATAGGTTAGGCAACTCCTATGTCAACATAGGCGATAGGTTAGGCGCCGTCTATGTCATCATAGGCGATAGGTTAGGCGCCGCCTATGCTATTCCCTATGCATACTGCCTTACATAGGCGATAGGTTAGGTGCCCCTTATGTCAACATAGGCGATTGGTTAGGCGCCGCCTATGTCAACATAGGTGATACGTTAGGTGCCGCCTATGTCAACATAGGCGATGGGTTAGGCACCACCTATGCCATTGCCTATGCTCACCGCTTCACATAGGCGATAGGTTAGGCGCCACCTATGTAAACATAGGCGATAGGTTAGGCGTCGCCTATGTCAACATAGGAGATAGGTTAGGCACCGCCATTGCCATTGCCTATGCTTACTGCCTCACATAGGCAATAGGTTAGGTGCCACCTATGTCAACATAGGCGATAGGTTAGGCTCTGCCTATGTCAACATAGGAGATAGGTTAGACGCCACCTATGCCATTGCCTCTACTCACTGCCTCACATAGGCGATAGGTTATGCGCCGCCTATGCCATTGCCTATGCTCCCTGCCTCACATAGGCTATAGTTTAGGCGCCACCTATGTCAACATAGGCGATAGGTTAGGCATCGCCTATGTTAATATAGGCTAGAGGTTAGGAGCCGCCTTTGCCATCGCCTATGCTCATCTCCCCACATAGTCGATAGGTTAAGCACCACCTATGTAAACATAGGCGATAGGTTAGGCGCCACCTATGTTAACATACTCAATAGGTTAGGCGTCGCCTATGCTCACTACCTCACATACGCTATAGGTTAGGCGCAACCTATGTCAACATAGGCGATAGGTTAGGCGCCACATATGTCAACATACGCGATAGGTTAGGCACCGCCTTTGCCATTCCCTGTGCATAATGCCTCACAAAGGCGATGGGTTAGGTTCCACCTATGTCAACATAGGCGATAGGTTAGGCGCCGCCTATGTCAACATAGGTGATAGGTTAGGCGCCGTCTATGTCAACATAGGAGATGGTTAGGCACCGCCTATGCCATTGCCTATGCTCACCGGCTCAATTAGGCGATAGGTTAGGCGCCACCAATGCCATTGCCTATGCTCATCGCCTCACATAGGCGATAGGTTAGGCGCCACCTATGTAAACATACGCGATAGCTTAGGCGCCGCCTATATCAACATAGGCGATAGGTTAGGCGTCGCCTATGCTCACTGCCTCACATAGGCTATAGGTTAGGCGCCATCTATGTCCACATAGGAGATAGGTTAGGCGCCGCCTATGCCTTCGCCTATGCTCATCTCCTCACATAGGCGATAGGTTAAGCTCCACCTATGTAAACATAGGCGATAGGTTAGGCACCGCCTATGTCGACATAGGCGATAGGTTAGGCGTCGCCTATGCTCACTACCTCACATAGGCTATAGGTTAGGATCAACCTATGTCAACATAGGCGATAGGTTTGGCGCCTCATATGTCAACATAGGCGATAGGTTAGGTGCCGCTAATGTCAACATAGGCGATAGGTTAGGCGCCGCCTATGCCATTGACTATGCTCACTGCCTCTCTTAGGCGATAGTTTAGGCGCCGCCTATGCCATTGCCAAAGCTCACTGCCTCACATAGGCTATGGGTTAGGCGCCACCAATGTCAACATAGGCGATAGGTTTGGCGCCGCCTAGGTCAACGTAGGCGATAGGTTAGGCACCGCCTTTTCCATTGCCTATGATCACTGCCTCACATAGACGATAGGTTAGGAACCACCTATGTCAACATAGGCGATAGGTTAGGCGCCGCCTATAAAAACATATGCGATCGGTGTGGGGCCTCCTATGTCAACATAGGCGATAGGTTAGGCATCGCCTATGTTAATATAGGCTAGAGGTTAGGCGCCGCCTTTACCATCGCCTATGCTCATCTCCCCACATAGGCAATAGGTTAAGCGCCACCTATGTAAACATAGGCGATAGGTTAGGCGCCACCTATGTTAACATAGGCAATAGGTTAGGCGTCGCCTATGCTCACTACCTCACATACGCTATAGGTTAGGCACAACCTATGTCAACATAGGCGATAGGTTAGGCGCCACATATGTCAACATACGCGATAGGTTAGGCGCCGCCTTTGCCATTCCCTGTGCATAATGCCTCACAAAGGAGATGGGTTAGGTTCCACCTATGTCAACATAGGCGATACGTTAGGCGCCGCCTATGTCAACATAGGAGATAGGTTAGGCGTCGTCTATGTCAACATAGGAGATGGTTAGGTACCGCCTATGCGATTGCCTATGCTCACCGGCTCAATTAGGCGATAGGTTAGGCGCCACCTATGCCATTGCCTATGCTCATCGCCTCACATAGGCGATAGGTTAGGCGCCACCTATGTAAACATACGCGGTAGCTTAGGCGCCGCCTATGTAAACATAGGCGATAGGTTAGGCGTCGCCTATGCTCACTGCCTCACATAGGCTATAGGTTAGGCGCCATCTATGTCAACATAGGAGATAGGTTAGGCGCCATCTATGCCATCGCCTATGCTCATCTCCTCACATAGGCGATAGGTTAAGCGCCACCTATGTAAACATAGGCGGTAGGTTAGGCACCGCCTATGTCGACTTAGGCGATAGGTTAGGCGTCGCCTATGCTCACTACCTCACATAGGCTATAGGTTAGGCTCAACCTATGTCAACATAGGCGATAGGTTTGGCGCCTCATATGTCAACATAGGCGATAGGTTAGGTGCCGCTAATGTCAACATAGGCGATAGGTTAGGCGCCGCCTATGCCATTGACTATGCTCACTGCCTCTCATAGGCGATAGTTTAGGCGCCGCCTTTGCCATTGCCAAAGCTCACTGCCTCACATAGGCTATAGGTTAAGCGCCACCTATGTCAACATAGGCGATAGGTTTGGCACCGCCTAGGTCAACGTAGGCGATAGGTTAGGCACCGCCTTTTCCATTGCCTATGCTCATTGCCTCACATAGACGATAGGTTAGGAGCCACCTATGTCAACATAGGCGATAGGTTAGGCGCCGCCTGTAAAAACATATGCGATCGGTGTGGGGCCTCCTATGGCAACATAGGCGATAGGTTATGTAACACCCCACATTTTACATGTACTAGTAATGTTCACATAAAATGACATATGGCTTGATTTAATTACTACCAAAACTTTTTTTCAAGTGTTCAAGTGTTAGATTGGGGCACTATATGGAAGTCTATTTAGAGACTGTGGCCTTAAACGGAGAAAAATCATTGACGTGCTTATGGAACTTAGGAAGCTAGCAGGTGAGTCACCTGTGTGGTTGGCTTAAAAAAAAATGTATATATACATGAGGGAGAATAATTCATTCATAAGTGAACTCACTTGAAGTCTAGACGTTAGTAAAAAGAAAGGGGAACGAAGACAAGGCTTAACGCCGAAACTTTCCAAGTCTTGCGACAAACGAAGCCCAAGTTAGGGAGGCTATTAAAGCCAATGGTTTAGCATTATATTGGGCCAAGATGTTCAGCCCAAGATTTTTATATAATAGGCCAAACTACATTCATTCACTACTAACAAAATTGGGCCCAAACAAAGTGCAAGAAAGATTAAGGAAAATGGGCCGCTAAAGCCCATTGATTTAGAGATCCAAAAGGCCCAAGTGAAAGGGGAAAATTGGTCATTGACCAACTTGAGTTAATCAGTTGCAAATATTAGGAGAAAGTCGGTCTAAGGCCCCTTTAAAAAGGGACCAAAACCGAGCTCCTTAGGTTAACTAGTAGGAGACCAAAAAAAGTTTCAGCTTTTCTCTCTAAGTTTCTCTTGGCATTTCTTCACCTTGGAAGGCAACCAAAGGCTACTTTTTGAGTTCTTGAATTAGACTTACACCTTGGGAGTTAAGTTATGTAAAAATAACCATATACTTGATATGAATTTTCCATGGAAAACAAGATAAGTTGGCTGGTGTACTGTGCAGGAATTTCTGGACAGCTTGTGTCCTGAAAGTTGTTGTTTGATTTTCTTGGCTTTGGAACGATTCTTACCCTGATTTTTGACTTTGATATGATATAAAGTTGAGGTTATTAATATGTTATAGTGTGTATATGGTTGCCAAGGTTGCTGGACTGTTTTGCTAGTTCTTTGGAAACAAGTATCCTTATATGAACTTATGTGCTTCCAAAATGGTATTGGACTGTTTTGATGAGGGGGATGATGTTTCACGTTTTCCCCCCTGTGTTTTGAGCTATTTTGTGACTGTGTTAAGGTTTATTTGATGTATATATATGTTGGGAGCATCTGGTTCAAAGTTGGGACAAGTATGAATTGTTAACGACGAAATGTAGGGAGACGACGAGATGTTGTGCTTCTTAGTTGAGCGTTTTGTAAAATGGTTCTGTGTTGTAGTTATGGACTGTTGCCAGCATGTTGTAGAGCTGATATAGGCTTTGTACATCATGTATATGATAATGTGTACTGGTTGAAGACAGTTAGAATTGAGAAAGTCGGAATAACACCATTGAGTCGATGGTTATACGTTTGTTGCCAAAGTGTTGTGTTTTGTGAGATTGGGCTGTCCAGATGCATTGATTAGCTGCTAATACTAGCTTTAAAACATGATATTGTAGATAAATAGTTGGAAGAAAAGAAGTCGTTTCGAGGTAAAAACAAGTTGATATGTCGAGGTATGTAAGGCTATTCGATCTCTTATTATTTGGCATGGAATCCAAAGTCTTTATTGGCACATAGAGATCTTTACAAACTTCGATATAACCACTCCACTCTTTCACATGTATTTGTGTGTCCAGATTCGAGCCTTGTCACTGCTGCATACATACATTGGACACCATGACATATGAGTCTTCTTTTTAGCAAAATAAAGTTCATACGTTGTTTATGTCCTACATGTTTCACTAATTGTATAACCCACTCTTTTCATTGTGATATGATGTTACATGGTCACATACTTGTCACTTGTCATGCTTATAGTCTTATAGCTCAAATTTTACGACCACCAAAGATTCATATCAAAAGTAATAAGAAGATATATGCATACAGTTGCTACTGTTGGGTGGTATCCCAGGGGTGAAAGAATCACCTAGCATGGGTCAATCCCAGTATTACAGGGGGTATCCCAGGGGTGAAAGGAAAGCCTAGCATGGGTCGATCCTGATATAGATTTACCACTGATCAGCTGGTCATTTGTATTACATGATGTGCACAGATTATACAAGTGATAAGAGTAAAGTAACATAATTGTTATAAGATGCATGACTCCACAATATTCATAAAGGTGGTCTTTTACCTTACAGCAGTGTATGGTTTCATTTGAGCTTTTATCTCATATATAGTACATGTTGCCTTACATATTCAGTACATTATTTCGTACTGACGTCCCTGTTGGGGGACCTGCATTCCATGCTGCAGGTGCAGAAGCTAATAAACCTCCCCAGTAAGAGTACAGGATATCAACTGCAGTCACTGAGCTCCAGGTTGCTTCGGGGCTTTGAGTCTTATCATATCTTTTTGCATTGTATAGTATCTTATAATGAGGCGGGGCCTGTCCCGACCCTTATAAGATAATGTTTCTTGTCTAGAGGCTTTGTAGACTATGTAAAGTATAGTATGGTCATGTATCGTATCGTAGACATTGTGGCTCCAACGGCCTAGTCATACAACATCTTTTGGCTTGCTAGTTCCATTTATCTTTTGAGGGAATGTTTAGTATAAAAGTAACTTATAATGTTCATAGGTAATGTATTGCTACAGGTTGGTTCTCCCGAGCCTTACCGGCAACGGGTGCCAGTCCGCCTTAATAGGATTTTGGGGCGTGACAGAAGTGGTATCAGAGCGGTTTGTCCTAGGGAGTCTACAAAGCCGTGTCTATGTAGAATCATGTTTATCGATGTGTTGTGCACCACATTTATAAACAAGAGGCTACGTGGCATTTAGGAGTTATCACTTCTTTTCATTCTTTAGATCGTGCCATAGAGCCAAATATTATAAGTGTACCATGTCTAATCCCTGAATTATTTTGTACAGTAAGTATGCCAGAGACAAGGAAGAGTAAAGGTAAAGGAAAGGAAGTAGAAGTGGTAGTTGGTATACCCAATCGGGCAAGACGACAGAGTGAGGCTCTAGATGAGTCTCTATCACAGACATCTCTAACCCCTCCATCTGTTGATGCACCAGGAAGTAGTGAAAACCCCCGAGAACCACCTGTTGATGCTTCTGTGCAGGATTTGAGAAATGCAGTTCAACTGTTGACTTGTATAGTTGCTGGCCAAGGTCAAAGACAAGAAGGCCCAGTTGCAGGTGCAGTTGGTGCAGGTAGGGCAGCCAGTACGAGATTACGTGATTTCCTCAACTTAGACCCCCCATCATTCACTGGGACAGATCCAAATGAAGATCCACAGGATTTTATTGATCAGATCCAACGCACCTTAGATGTTATGCATGTAAGTGGTTCGGAAGCTGCTGAGTTGGCAATATATAGATTGAAGGGTGTGGCTATACTGTGGTACGAAGCCTGGAAGCATTCCAAAGGCATAGATATATCTCCAACTACTTGGGAGGAGTTCAAAATGGCCTTTCTTGATCATTACTTGCCATTAGAGATCCAAGAGGCCCGTGCAGATCAGTTCCTGAACCTCCATCAGGGGAATATGAGCGTGAGGGAATATAGTCTTAAATTTAATTCTCTGGCCAGGTACGCTCCTAATGTTGTTCCTACTATGGCAGATAGAGTCCATCGGTATGTCGATAGGTTGGATTCATATTTGGTTAGAGATTGTACCATTGCCTCTTTAAATAAAGACATGGATATAGCGAGGATGCAAGCTTTTGCACAGAAACTGGAGGATCAGAGACAAAGAAGGAGGGCACAAGAAATAGAAAGGGGGCAATTCAAGAGGGCCAGATCTACAGGACAGTTTACACCACCCCAGGGTGAGTTTAGGCCACGATTTTCCCATAGGCCACCCAGGCCATCATCCTCTTACTCTACAGCTAGTGCTCCACCACCACTTCAAGGGTCTAGAAATGATCAATTTGGGCAGAGAAGTGAGGGCCAAGGTACACGGACAACAGGATATTCGGGAAGCCAGCAAATGCCTCCTAGGCAGCCTTGCAGACAATGTGGGAGATATCATATAGGTGCGTGTCGCAGGGGAACAGATGTTTGTTATTGGTGTGGTATGCCAGGGCATGTAATAAAAGATTGCCCAAGAAGACGCAGGGGTGATATGGCACAACCTACTAGATCAGTTGTTGTATCATCATCATCAGTGCCTCCATCAGGTAGAGGTGAGCAATTTCCCATAGGTCGCGGCAGAGGTATTAGAGGGGCAGCTAGTTCCAGCGTGGCCCAAAATCGCACATATGCTCTAGGGACTCGACAGAACCTGGAAGCTTCACCCGATGTGGTTATAGGTACATTGTCCATCTTCTCATATAAAGTGTATGCATTAATTGACCCTGGTTCTACATTGTCATATATTACTCCATTAGTTGTTGGGAAGCTTGGTAGAACACCTAAATTATTGAATAAACCACTTGCGGTGTCTACACCAACTGGGGAGTCAATTATAGTTAGAAGAGTCTATTGTGACTGCATAGTGACTGTCTGCGACCGAGATACATTAGCTGATCTTATCGAGTTAGAAATGGTAGAATTTGATGTTATAATGGGTATGGATTGGTTGGCTTCTTGCTATGCCACCGTTGACTGCCGAACCAAGAGGATGTACTTTCACTTTCCAAATGAAGCAGTCCTTGAATGGGAAGGCAATATTGGGGCACCAAAAGGAAGGTTTATCTCTTATTTTAAAGCCAGAAAAATGATATCAAAGGGATATATATGTCATCTCGTTAGAGTGAGAGACATGGAGGCAGAATCACCAACTATCCAGTCTGTTCCAATAGTGAATGAATTTATTGATGTCTTTCCTGAGGAACTCCCTGGTTTGCCTCCAGAATGAGAAATAGATTTTGGTATTGACTTATTACCAGGCACCGAGCCTATCTCTATTCCTCCATATAGAATGGCCCCGGCAGAATTACGTGAATTAAAGGAGCAACTGAAAGACTTGTTAGAAAAGGGTTTTATAAGACCTAGTGTGTCCCCTTGGGGGGCACCGGTTTTATTTGTGCGTAAAAAGGATGGCACATTGAGGATGTGTATTGACTACCGACAACTGAATAGGGTGACAATTAAGAATAAATATCCCCTCCCCAGAATTGATGACTTGTTTGATCAGTTACAGGGTGCTAAATACTTTTCAAAGATCGATTTGAGATCAGGTTATCATCAGGTGAGAGTGCAGGAAAAAGATATACCTAAGACAGCTTTCCGAACCAGATATGGTCATTTTGAATTTCTTGTTATGTCGTTTGGGCTAACGAATGCACCAGCAGTTTTTATGGATTTGATGAATAGGGTATTCAAGCCTTTCCTGGATGTGTTCGTGATAGTATTTATAGATGATATTCTAGTGTATTCAAGGTCAAACAAGGACCACGCAAATCATTTACGACTAGTACTACAAGTTCTCCGTGATCGCCGGTTGTATGCTAAGTTTTCCAAATGTGAATTTTGGTTAAAATCAGTGGCATTTTTGGGCCATATTGTATCGGCTGAAGGAATAAGGGTGGATTCACAAAAGATAGAGGCTGTGAAAGATTGGCCAAGGCCAACGACACCTACAGAAGTTCGAAGCTTCCTCGGATTGGCAGGTTAATACAGAAGGTTTGTTGAAGGTTTTTCTTCTATGTCTGCACCTCTTACTAAGTTAACTCACAAGGAAACCAAATTCCAATGGAATGATGCATGTGAAAGGAGCTTCCAAGAGTTGAAAAGCAGGCTAACCTCAGCACCTGTACTAGTGCTTCCAGAAGGCTCAGAGGGATATGCAGTGTATTGTGATGCTTCCGGAGTTGGTTTGGGGTGTGTACTAACACAACACGGTAAGGTGATTGCTTATGCCTCGAGACAATTGAGACCACACGAGAAAAACTACCCAACACATGATCTTGAGCTAGCAGCGGTTGTATTTGCTTTAAAGATATGGCGCCACTATTTGTATGGGGTGCACGTGGACATATATACAGATCATAAGAGTTTACAGTATATTTTCAAGCAGAAAGATCTAAATTTGAGGCAGCGGAGGTGGCTAGAGTTAATAAAGGATTATGATATTGATATATTATACCATCCAGGGAAAGCAAATGTGGTGGCTGATGCTCTAAGTCGTAAGACACTCTTGGGTACCAGTGATCAGAAAGGGGTAAAGCAAGGCATGGCTAAGGATCTGCGTCAACTAGCCAATCTGGGTGTTCGTCTACTCGAAACTCCAAGAAAGGACATTATTGTACATAATGCTGCCGATTCTTCATTGATAAGGGAAGTGAAAGAAAAACAGTATTATGATCCTATTCTACAATGCCTTAAGGAGAAAGTAAGTCAAGGTATAATGAAGGAGTTTAGGCTTACACAAGATGGAGTACTTTATTGCCAAAGTAGATTGTGTGTTCCTGATGTTAACAGACTCAGAAAGAGAATAATGGAAGAAGCCCATCATTCAAGATATTCCATCCACCCAGGATCTACTAAGATGTATCATGACCTAAAGGGAGTGTTTTGGTGGGGAGGCATGAAAAAGGACCTTGCAGAGTTTGTGGCTCAATGTCCTACTTGTCAACAAGTCAAAGTAGAGCACCAAAAGCCAGGTGGTTACATGCAATGTATAGAGATTCCAACTTGGAAGTGGGATATGACTAATATGGATTTTGTAACTGGTTTGCCTCGTTCAGTTAATAAGTTTGACTCCATATGGGTGATAGTTGATAGACTCACGAAGTCAGCGCACTTCCTGCCAGTTAGAAGTGATTATACAGCTGAAGAATATGCCAAATTATACCTCAAAGAGATAGTTAGGCTACATGGGGTCCCACTCTCTATTATATCTGATCGAGGAGCTCAATTCACGGCAAAATTTTGGAAGTCCTTTCAAAGGAGTTTAGGGACGCAAGTGAATTTGAGTACAGCCTTCCATCCCCAAACAGACGGCCAGGCAGAGCGTACTATTCAAACACTTGAGGATATGTTGCGAACCTGTGCATTAGATTTTAAAAGTAGCTGGGTAGAACACTTGCCCCTTATTGAATTTGCCTATAATAACAGCTACCATTCGAGCATCAAGATGGCGCCTTACGAAGCTTTGTATGGGAGGAAATGTAGGTCACCAATTGGTTGGTTCGAAGTGGGTGAAACCACCTTTCTCGGGCCAGATTTAGTCCAACAAGCCATGGAAAAAGTTAAGGTGATACAACAACGGTTAAAAACAGCCCAAAGTCGTCATAAATCATATGCAGATATGCGGAGAAGAGGGCTGGAATTCTCTATTGGAGATTGGGTATTTTTAAAGGTATCACCGATGAAAGGAGTTATGAGATTTGGTAAGAAAGGGAAACTAAGCCCACGTTACATAGGGCCATATAAGATTACTAAGAGAGTCGGACAAGTTGCATATGAATTAGAGCTACCCCAGGAACTTTCAATGGTTCATCCAGTGTTTCATGTGTCAATGCTTCGAAAATGCATAGGTGACCCCTCTCGTATCACTCCTATAGAAGATGTACAGGTCACAGAGGATCTTACTTATGAAGAGGTACCGGTTGCTATTCTAGATCGCCAAATTAAAAAGTTAAGGAACAAAGAAATTGCATCAGTAAAGGTACTCTGGAGAAACAACCAAGTAGAAGAAATAACGTGGGAACCGGAGGAAGTAATGATATCCAAATACCCTCATCTATTTGAAGACAAGGAGGGACTAAAAGATACAGAGGAAGAACATTAATAGGTATGTGTTTGAATACTAGTTATGTTATTAACAGTTGTGTGACCAGAAATTCAAACCTGCCTAGACTATACAGTTATGTTAACATTCGGGACGAATGTTCCTAAGGGGGGGAGGATGTAACACCCCACATTTTACATGTACTAGTAATGTTCACATAAAATGACATATGGCTTGATTTAATTACTACCAAAACTTTTTTTCAAGTGTTCAAGTGTTAGATTGGGGCACTATATGGAAGTCTATTTAGAGACTGTGGCCTTAAACGGAGAAAAATCATTGACGTGCTTATGGAACTTAGGAAGCTAGCAGGTGAGTCACCTGTGTGTTTGGCTTAAAAAAAAATGTATATATACATGAGGGAGAATAATTCATTCATAAGTGAACTCACTTGAAGTCTAGACGTTAGTAAAAAGAAAGGGGAACGAAGACAAGGCTTAACGCCGAAACTTTCCAAGTCTTGCGACAAACGAAGCCCAAGTTAGGGAGGCTATTAAAGCCAATGGTTTAGCATTATATTGGGCCAAGATGTTCAGCCCAAGATTTTTATATAATAGGCCCAACTACATTCATTCACTACTAACAAAATTGGGCCCAAACAAAGTGCAAGAAAGATTAAGGAAAATGGGCCGCTAAAGCCCATTGATTTAGAGATCCAAAAGGCCCAAGTGAAAGGGGAAAATTGGTCATTGACCAACTTGAGTTAATCAGTTGCAAATATTAGGAGAAATTCGGTCTAAGGCCCCTTTAAAAAGGGACCAAAACCGAGCTCCTTAGGTTAACTAGTAGGAGACCAAAAAAAGTTTCAGCTTTTCTCTCTAAGTTTCTCTTGGCATTTCTTCACCTTGGAAGGCAACCAAAGGCTACTTTTTGAGTTCTTGAATTAGACTTACACCTTGGGAGTTAAGTTATGTAAAAATAACCATATACTTGATATGAATTTTCCATGGAAAACAAGATAAGTTGGCTGGTGTACTGTGCAGGAATTTCTGGACAGCTTGTGTCCTGAAAGTTGTTGTTTGATTTTCTTGGCTTTGGAACGATTCTTACCCTGATTTTTGACTTTGATATGATATAAAGTTGAGGTTATTAATATGTTATAGTGTGTATATGGTTGCCAAGGTTGCTGGACTGTTTTGCTAGTTCTTTGGAAACAAGTATCCTTATATGATCTTATGTGCTTCCAAAATGGTATTGGACTGTTTTGATGAGGGGGATGATGTTTCACGTTTTCCCCCCTGTGTTTTGAGCTATTTTGTGACTGTGTTAAGGTTTATTTGATGTATATATATGTTGGGAGCATCTGGTTCAAAGTTGGGACAAGTATGAATTGTTAACGACGAAATGTAGGGAGACGACGAGATGTTGTGCTTCTTAGTTGAGCGTTTTGTAAAATGGTTCTGTGTTGTAGTTATGGACTGTTGCCAGCATGTTGTAGAGCTGATATAGGCTTTGTACATCATGTATATGATAATGTGTACTGGTTGAAGACAGTTAGAATTGAGAAAGTCGGAATAACACCATTGAGTCGATGGTTATACGTTTGTTGCCAAAGTGTTGTGTTTTGTGAGATTGGGCTGTCCAGATGCATTGATTAGCTGCTAATACTAGCTTTAAAACATGATATTGTAGATAAATAGTTGGAAGAAAAGAAGTCGTTTCGAGGTAAAAACAAGTTGATATGTCGAGGTATGTAAGGCTATTCGATCTCTTATTATTTGGCATGGAATCCAAAGTCTTTATTGGCACATAGAGATCTTTACAAACTTCGATATAACCACTCCAATCTTTCACATGTATTTGTGTGTCCAGATTCGAGCCTTGTCACTGCTGCATACATACATTGGACACCATGACATATGAGTCTTCTTTTTAGCAAAATAAAGTTCATACGTTGTTTATGTCCTACATGTTTCACTAATTGTATAACCCACTCTTTTCATTGTGATATGATGTTACATGGTCACATACTTGTCACTTGTCATGCTTATAGTCTTATAGCTCAAATTTTACGACCACCAAAGATTCATATCAAAAGTAATAAGAAGATATATGCATACAGTTGCTACTGTTGGGTGGTATCCCAGGGGTGAAAGAATCACCTAGCATGGGTCAATCCCAGTATTACAGGGGGTATCCCAGGGGTGAAAGGAAAGCCTAGCATGGGTCGATCCTGATATAGATTTACCACTGATCAGCTGGTCATTTGTATTACATGATGTGCACAGATTATACAAGTGATAAGAGTAAAGTAACATAATTGTTATAAGATGCATGACTCCACAATATTCATAAAGGTGGTCTTTTACCTTACAGCAGTGTATGGTTTCATTTAAGCTTTTATCTCATATATAGTACATGTTGCCTTACATATTCAGTACATTATTTCGTACTGACGTCCCTGTTGGGGGACCTGCATTCCATGCTGCAGGTGCAGAAGCTAATAAACCTCCCCAGTAAGAGTACAGGATATCAACTGCAGTCACTGAGCTCCAGGTTGCTTCGGGGCTTTGAGTCTTATCATATCTTTTTGCATTGTATAGTATCTTATCATGAGGCGGGGCCTGTCCCGACCCTTATAAGATAATGTTTCTTGTCTAGAGGCTTTGTAGACTATGTAAAGTATAGTATGGTCATGTATCGTATCGTAGACATTGTGGCTCCAACGGCCTAGTCATACAACATCTTTTGGCTTGCTAGTTCCATTTATCTTTTGAGGGCATGTTTAGTATAAAAGTAACTTATAATGTTCATAGGTAATGTATTGCTACAGGTTGGTTCTCCCGAGCCTTACCGGCAACGGGTGCCAGTCCGCCTTAATAGGATTTTGGGGCGTGACAGGTTAGGCGCCGCCTATGCCATTTACTATGCTCATTGCCTCACATAGGTGATAGGATAGGCGCCGAGTATGTTAACATAGGGCGATAGGTTAGGCACCGCCTATGCCAACCTAGGCAATAGGTTAGGCGCTGCCTATGCCATTGCCTATGCTCACTGCCTCACATGGGCGATAGGTTAGTTGCCACCTATTTCAACATAGATGATAGATTAGGCGCCGCATATGTCAACATAGGCGATAGGTTAGCCACCGCCTATGTCAACATTGGCGATAGGTTAGGTGTCGCCTATGCTCACTTCCTCACATAGGCTATAGGTTAGGCGCCAACGATGTCAACATAGGCTATAGGTTAGGCGCCTCCTATATCAACATAGGCGATAGGTTAGGCGCCACCTATGTCAACATAGGCGATAGGTTAGGTGCCGCCTATGCCATCGCCTATGCTCATCTCCTCACATAGGCGATAGGTTAAGCGCCACCTTTGTAAACATAGGCGATAGGTTAGGCACCGCCTATGTCAACATAGGCGATAGGTTAGGCGTCGCCTATGCTCACTACCTCACATAGGCTATAGGTTAGGCTCAACCTATGTCAACATAGGCGATAGCTTAGGCGCCTCATATGTCAACATAGGCGATAGGTTAGGTGCCGCCTATGTCAACATAGACGATAGGTTAAGCACCGCCTATGTCAACATAGGAGATAGGTTAGACGCCACCTATGCCATTGTCTATAATCACTGCCTCACATAGGCGATAGGTTAGGCGCCGCCTATGCTATTGCCTATGCTCCCTGCCTCACATAGGCTAAAGGTTAGGCGCCACCTATGTCAACATAGGCGATAGGTTAGGAGTCTCCTATGTTAACATAGGCGATAGGTTAGGCGCCGCCTATGCCATCGCCTATGTTCATCGCCTCACATAGGCGATAGGTTAAGCGCCACCTATGTAAACATAGGCGACAGGTTAGGCGCCGCCTATGTCAACATAGGCGATAGGTTAGGCGTCGCCTATGCTCACTACCTCACATAGGCTATAGGTTAGGCGCAACCTATGTCAACATAGGCGATAGGTTAGGCACCTCCTATGTCAACATAGGCTATAGGTTAGGCGCCGTCTTTGCCATTGCCTATGTTTACTGCCTCACATAGGCGATTGGTTAGGTGCCACCTATGTCAACATAGGAGATATGTTAGGTGCCACCTATGTCAACATAGGAGATAGGTTAGGTGCCACCTATGTCATTGCCTATACTCACTACCTCCCATAGGCGATAGGTTAAGCTCCACCTATGTCAACATAGACGATAGGTTAGGCACCGCCTATGTCAACATAGGCGATAGGTTAAGCACCGCCTATGCCATTGCCTATGCTCATTGCCTCACATAGATGATAGGGTAGGTGCCACCTATGTCAACATAGGAGATAGGTTAGGCACCGCCTATAGAAACATACGCGATAGGTTAGGCGCCTCCTATGGCAACATAGGCGATAGATTAGGCGCCGCCTATGTCAACATAGGCGATAGGTTAGACGCCGCCTATGCCATTTCCTATGCTCACTGCCTCACATAGGTGATAGGTTGGGCGTCGCCTATGTCAACATAGGCGATAGGTTAGGCACAACCTATGTCAACATAGGCGATAGGTTAGGTGCCGCCTATGCCATCACCTATGCTTATCTCCTCACATAGGCGATAGGTTAAGCGCCACCTTTGTAAACATAGGCGATAGGTTAGGCACCGCCTATGTCAACATAGGCGATAGGTTAGGCGTCGCCTATGCTCACTACCTCACATAGGCTATAGGTTAGGCTCAACATATGTCAACATAGGCGATAGCTTAGGCGCCTCATATGTCAACATAGGCGATAGGTTAGGTGCCGCCTATGTCAACATAGACGATAGGTTAAGCACCGCCTATGTCAACATAGGAGATAGGTTAGACGCCACCTATGCCATTGTCTATAATCACTGCCTCACATAGGCGATAGGTTAGGCGCCGCCTATGCTATTGCCTATGCTCCCTGCCTCACATAGGCTAAAGGTTAGGCGCCACCTATGTCAACATAGGCGATAGGTTAGGAGTCTCCTATGTTAACATAGGCGATAGGTTAGGCGCCGCCTATGCCATCGCCTATGTTCATCGCCTCACATAGGCGATAGGTTAAGCGCCACTTATGTAAACATAGGCGACAGGTTAGGCGCCGCCTATGTCAACATAGGCGATAGGTTAGGCGTCGCCTATGCTCACTACCTCACATAGGCTATAGGTTAGGCGCAACCTATGTCAACATAGGCGATAGGTTAGGCACCTCCTATGTCAACATAGGCTATGGGTTAGGCGCCGTCTTTGCCATTGCCTATGTTTACTGCCTCACATAGGCGATTGGTTAGGTGCCACCTATGTCAACATAGGAGATATGTTAGGTGCCACCTATGTCAACATAGGAGATAGGTTAGGTGCCACCTATGTCATTGCCTATACTCACTACCTCCCATAGGCGATAGGTTAAGCTCCACCTATGTCAACATAAACGATAGGTTAGGCACCGCCTATGTCAACATAGGCGATAGGTTAAGCACCGCCTATGCCATTGCCTATGCTCATTGCCTCACATAGATGATAGGGTAGGTGCCACCTATGTCAACATAGGAGATAGGTTAGGCACCGCCTATAGAAACATACGCGATAGGTTAGGCGCCTCCTATGGCAACATAGGCGATAGATTAGGCGCCGCCTATGTCAACATAGGTGATAGGTTAGACGCCGCCTATGCCATTTCCTATGCTCACTGCCTCACATAGGTGATAGGTTGGGCGTCGCCTATGTCAACATAGGCGAAAGGTTAGGCGCCGCCTATGCCATTCCCTATGCATACTGCCTCACATAGGCGAAAGGTTGGGCGCCACCTATGTCAACATAGGGGATAGGTTAAGCGCCGCCTATGTCAACATAAGTGATAGGTTAGGCGCCGCCTATGTCAACATAGGCGTTAGGTTAGGTACCGCCAATGTCAACATAGGCGGTAGGTTAGGCGACGCCTATGCCATTGCCTATGCTCATCGCCTCACATAGGCGATAGGTTAGGCGCCACCTATGTAAACATACGCGATAGCTTAGGCGCCGCCTATGTCAACATAGGCGATAGGTTAGGCGTCGCCTATGCTCACTGCCTCACATAGGCTATAGGTTAGGCGCAATCTATGTCAACATAGGCGATAGGTTAGGCACCTCCTATGTCAACATAGGCTATAGGTTAGGCGCCGTCTTTGCCATTGCCTATGTTTACTGCCTCACATAGGCGATTGGTTAGGTGCCACCTATGTCAACATAGGAGATATGTTAGGTGCCACCTATGTCAACATAGGAGATAGGTTAGGTGCCACCTATGTCATTGCCTATACTCACTACCTCCCATAGGCGATAGGTTAAGCTCCACCTATGTCAACATAAACGATAAGTTAGGCACCGCCTATGTCAACATAGGCGATAGGTTAAGCACCGCCTATGCCATTGCCTATGCTCATTGCCTCACATAGATGATAGGGTAGGTGCCACCTATGTCAACATAGGAGATAGGTTAGGCACCGCCTATAGAAACATACGCGATAGGTTAGGCGCCTCCTATGGCAACATAGGCGATAGATTAGGCGCCGCCTATGTCGACATAGGTGATAGGTTAGACGCCGCCTATGCCATTTCCTATGCTCACTGCCTCACATAGGTGATAGGTTGGGCGTCGCCTATGTCAACATAGGCGAAAGGTTAGGCGCCGCCTATGCCATTCCCTATGCATACTGCCTCACATAGGCGATAGGTTGGGCGCCACCTATGTCAACATAGGGGATAGGTTAAGCGCCGCCTATGTCAACATAAGTGATAGGTTAGGCGCCGCCTATGTCAACATAGGCGTTAGGTTAGGTACCGCCAATGTCAACATAGGCGGTAGGTTAGGCGACGCCTATGCTATTGCCTATGCTCATCGCCTCACATAGGCGATAGGTTAGGCGCCACCTATGTAAACATACGCGATAGCTTAGGCGCCGCCTATGTCAACATAGGCGATAGGTTAGGCGTCGCCTATGCTCACTGCCTCACATAGGCTATAGGTTAGGCGCAACCTATGTCAACATAGGCGATAGGTTAGGCACCTCCTATGTCAACATAGGCTATAGGTTAGGCGCCGTCTTTGCCATTGCCTATGTTTACTGCCTCACATAGGCGATTGGTTAGGTGCCACCTATGTCAACATAGGAGATATGTTAGGTGCCACCTATGTCAACATAGGAGATAGGTTAGGTGCCACCTATGTCATTGCCTATACTCACTACCTCCCATAGGCGATAGGTTAAGCTCCACCTATGTCAACATAAACGATAGGTTAGGCACCGCCTATGTCAACATAGGCGATAGGTTAAGCACCGCCTATGCCATTGCCTATGCTCATTGCCTCACATAGATGATAGGGTAGGTGCCACCTATGTCAACATAGGAGATAGGTTAGGCACCGCCTATAGAAACATACGCGATAGGTTAGGCGCCTCCTATGGCAACATAGGTGATAGATTAGGCGCCGCCTATGTCAACATAGGTGATAGGTTAGACGCCGCCTATGCCATTTCCTATGCTCACTGCCTCACATAGGTGATAGGTTGGGCGTCGCCTATGTCAACATAGGCAAAAGGTTAGGCGCCGCCTATGCCATTCCCTATGCATACTGCCTCACATAGGCGATAGGTTGGGCGCCACCTATGTCAACATAGGGGATAGGTTAAGCGCCGCCTATGTCAACATAAGTGATAGGTTAGGCGCCGCCTATGTCAACATAGGCGTTAGGTTAGGTACCGCCAATGTCAACATAGGCGGTAGGTTAGGCGACGCCTATGCCATTGCCTATGCTCATCGCCTCACATAGGCGATAGGTTAGGCGCCACCTATGTAAACATACGCGATAGCTTAGGCGCCGCCTATGTCAACATAGGCGATAGGTTAGGCGTCGCCTATGCTCACTGCCTCACATAGGCTATAGGTTAGGCGCCATCTATGTCAACATAGGCGATAGGTTAGGCACGTCCTATGTCAACAAAGGCGATAGGTTAGGCGCCGCCTATGTCATCATAGGCGATAGGTTAGGCGCATCCTATGCTATTCCCTATGCATACTGCCTCACATAGGCGATAGGTTAGGTGCCACCTATCTCAACATAGGCGATAGGTTAGGCGCCGCCTATGTCCACATAGGTGACTGGTTAGGCGCCGCCTATTTCAACATAGGCGATAGGTTAGGCTCCGCCTATGCCAGTCCCTATGCATATTGCCTCACATAGGCGATAGGTTAGGCGTCGCCTATGTTAACATAGGCCATAGGTTAAGCGCCGCCTATGTCAACATAGGCGTTAGGTTAGGTACCGCCTATGTCAACATAGGCGATAAGTTAGGCAACGCCTATGCCATTGCCTATGCTCATCGTCTCACATATGCGATAGGTTAGGCGCCACCTATGTAAACATAGGCGATAGGTTAGGCCCCGCCTATGTCAACATAGGCGATAGGTTAGGCGTCGCCTATGCTCACTGCCTCACATAGGCTATAGGTTAGGCGCCACTTATGTCAACATAGGAGATAGGTTAGGCGCTGCCTTTTCCATTGCCTATGCTTACTGCCTCACATAGGCGATAGGTTAGGTGCCACCTATGTCAACATAGGCGATAGGTTAGGCTCTCCCTATGTCAACATAGGAGATAGGTTAGACGCCACCAATTCCATTGCCAATACTCACAGCCTCACATAGGCGATAGGTTAGGCGCCACCCATGTAAACATACGCGATAGCTTAGGCGCCGCCTATGTCAACATAGGCGATAGGTTAGGCGTCGCTTATGCTCACTGCCTCACATAGGCTATAAGTTAGGCGCCATCTATGTCAACATAGGCGATAGGTTAGGCACCTCCTATGCCAATAAAGGCGATAGGATAGGCGCCGCCTATGTCATCATAGGCGATAGGTTAGGCGCATCCCATGCCATTCCCTATGCATACTGCCTCACATAGGCGATAGGTTAGGCGCCACCTATGTCAACATAGCCGATAGGTTAGGCGCCTCCTATGTCCACATAGGTGATTGGTTAGGCACCGCCTATGTCAACATAGGCGATAGGTTAGGCTCCGCCTATGCCATTCCCTATGCATACTGCCTCACATAGGCGATAGGTTAGGCGTCGCCTATGTTAACATAGGCGATAGGTTAAGCGCCGCATATGTCAACATAGGCGTTAGGTTAGGTACCGCCTAAGTCAAGATAGGCGATAGGTTAGGCAACGCCTATGCCATTGCCTATGCTCATCGCCTCACATATGCGATAGGTTAGGCGCCACCTATGTAAATATAGGCGATAGGTTAGGCCCCGCCTATGTCAACATAGGTGATAGGTTAGGCGTCGCCTATGCTCACTGCCTCACATAGGCTATAGGTTAGGCGCAACCTATGTCAACAATGGCCTATGTTGACATTGGCGGCACCTCACCTATTGCCTATGTTGACACAGGTGTCGCCTAACCTATCGCCTATATGAGACGGTGAGCATAGGCAATGGCATAGGCGGCGCCTAACCTATCGCCTATGTTGACATAGGCGGCGCCTAACCTATCGCCTATGTTGCCATAGGAGGCGCCTAACCTATCGCGTATGTTTCTATAGGCGGTGCCTAACCTATCTCCTATGTTGACATAGGTGGCACCTACCCTATCATCTATGTGAGGCAATGAGCATAGGCAATGGCATAGGCGGTGCTTAACCTATCGCCTATGTTGACATAGGCGGTGCCTAACCTATCGTTTATGTTGACATAGGTGGAGCTTAACCTATCGCCTATGGGAGGTAGTGAGTATAGGCAATGACATAGGTGGCACCTAACCTATCTCCTATGTTGACATAGGTGGCACCTAACATATCTCCTATGTTGACATAGGTGGCACCTAACCAATCGCCTATGTGAGGCAGTAAACATAGGCAATGGCAAAGACGGCGGCTAACCTATAGCCTATGTTGACATAGGAGGTGCCTAACCTATCGCCTATGTTGACATAGGTTGCGCCTAACCTATAGCCTATGTGAGGCAGTGAGCATAGGCGATGCCTAACCTATCGCCTATGTTGACATAGGCGGCGCCTAAGCTATCGCGTATGTTTACATAGGTGGCGCCTAACCTATCGCCTATGTGAGGCGATGAGCATAGGCAATGGCATAGGCGTCGCCTAACCTACCGCCTATGTTGACATTTGCGGTACCTAACCTAACGCCTATGTTGACATAGGCGGCGCCTAACCTATCACTTATGTTGACATAGGCGGCGCTTAACCTATCCCCTATGTTGACATAGGTGGCGCCCAACCTATCGCCTATGTGAGGCAGTATGCATAGGGAATGGCATAGGCGGCGCCTAACCTTTCGCCTATGTTGACATAGGCGACGCCCAACCTATCACCTATGTGAGGCAGTGAGCATAGGAAATGGCATAGGCGGCGTCTAACCTATCACCTATGTTGACATAGGCGGCGCCTAATCTATCGCCTATGTTGCCATAGGAGGCGCCTAACCTATCGCGTATGTTTCTATAGGCGGTGCCTAACCTATCTCCTATGTTGACATAGGTGGCACCTACCCTATCATCTATGTGAGGCAATGAGCATAGGCAATGGCATAGGCGGTGCTTAACCTATCGCCTATGTTGACATAGGCGGTGCCTAACCTATCGTTTATGTTGACATAGGTGGAGCTTAACCTATCGCCTATGGGAGGTAGTGAGTATAGGCAATGACATAGGTGGCACCTAACCTATCTCCTATGTTGACATAGGTGGCACCTAACATATCTCCTATGTTGACATAGGTGGCACCTAACCAATCGCCTATGTGAGGCAGTAAACATAGGCAATGGCAAAGACGGCGCCTAACCTATAGCCTATGTTGACATAGGAGGTGCCTAACCTATCGCCTATGTTGACATAGGTTGCGCCTAACCTATAGCCTATGTGAGGTAGTGAGCATAGGCGACGCCTAACCTATCGCCTATGTTGACATAGGCGGCGCCTAACCTGTCGCCTATGTTTACATAAGTGGCGCTTAACCTATCGCCTATGTGAGGCGATGAACATAGGCGATGGCATAGGCGGCGCCTAACCTATCGCCTATGTTAACATAGGAGACTCCTAACCTATCGCCTATGTTGACATAGGTGGCGCCTAACCTTTAGCCTATGTGAGGCAGGGAGCATAGGCAATAGCATAGGCGGCGCCAAACCTATCGCCTATGTGAGGCAGTGATTATAGACAATGGCATAGGTGGCGTCTAACCTATCTCCTATGTTGACATAGGCGGTGCTTAACCTATCGTCTATGTTGACATAGGCGGCACCTAACCTATCGCCTATGTTGACATATGAGGCGCCTAAGCTATCGCCTATGTTGACATATGTTGAGCCTAACCTATAGCCTATGTGAGGTAGTGAGCATAGGCGACGCCTAACCTATCGCCTATGTTGACATAGGCGGTGCCTAACCTATCGCCTATGTTTACAAAGGTGGCGCTTAACCTATCGCCTATGTGAGGAGATAAGCATAGGCGATGGCATAGGCGGCACCTAACCTATCGCCTATGTTGACATAGGTTGTGCCTAACCTATCGCCTATGTTGACATAGGCGATGCCCAACCTATCACCTATGTGAGGCAGTGAGCATAGGAAATGGCATAGGCGGCGTCTAACCTATCGCCTATGTTGACATAGGCGGCGCCTAATCTATCGCCTATGTTGCCATAGGAGGCGCCTAACCTATCGCGTATGTTTCTATAGGCGGTGCCTAACCTATCTCCTATGTTGACATAGGTGGCACCTACCCTATCATCTATGTGAGGCAATGAGCATAGGCAATGGCATAGGCGGTGCTTAACCTATCGCCTATGTTGACATAGGCGGTGCCTAACCTATCATCTATGTTGACATAGGTGGAGCTTAACCTATCGCCTATGGGAGGTAGTGAGTATAGGCAATGACATAGGTGACACCTAACCTATCTCCTATGTTGACATAGGTGGCACCTAACATATCTCCTATGTTGACATAGGTGGCACCTAACCAATCGCCTATGTGAGGCAGTAAACATAGGCAATGGCAAAGACGGCGCCTAACCTATAGCCTATGTTGACATAGGAGGTGCCTAACCTATCGCCTATGTTGACATAGGTTGCACCTAACCTATAGCCTATGTGAAGTAGTGAGCATAGGCGACGCCTAACCTATCGCCTATGTTGACATAGGCGGCGCCTAACCAGTCGCCTATGTTTACATAGGTGGCGCTTAACCTATCGCCTATGTGAGGCGATGAACATAGGCGATGGCATAGGCGGCGCCTAACCTATCGCCTATGTTAACATAAGAGACTCCTAACCTATCGCCTATGTTGACATAGGTGGCGCCTAACCTTTAGCCTATGTGAGGCAGGGAGCATAGGCAATAGCATAGGCGGCGCCTAACCTATCGCCTATGTGAGGCAGTGATTATAGACAATGGCATAGGTGGCGTGTAACCTATCTCCTATGTTGACATAGGCGGTGCTTAACCTATCGTCTATGTTGACATAGGTGGCACCTAACCTATCGCCTATGTTGACATATGAGGCGCCTAAGCTATCGCCTATGTTGACATAGGTTGAGCCTAACCTATAGCCTATGTGAGGTAGTGAGCATAGGCGACGCCTAACCTATCGCCTATGTTGACATAGGCGGTGCCTAACCTATCGCCTATGTTTACAAAGGTGGCACTTAACCTATCGCCTATGTGAGGAGATGAGCATAGGCGATGGCATAGGCGGCACCTAACCTATCGCCTATGTTGACATAGGTGGCGCCTAGCCTATCGCCTATGTTGAGATAGGAGGCGCCTAACCTATAGCCTATGTTGACATCGTTGGCGCCTAACCTATAGCCTATGTGAGGAAGTGAGCATAGGCGACACCTAACCTATCGCCAATGTTGACATAGGCGGTGGCTAACCTATCGCCTATGTTGACATATGCGGCGCCTAATCTATCATCTATGTTGAAATAGGTGGCAACAAACCTATCGCCCATGTGAGGCAGTGAGCATAGGCAATGGCATAGGCAGCGCCTAACCTATTGCCTAGGTTGGCATAGGCGGTGCCTAACATATCGCCCTATGTTAACATACTCGACGCCTATCCTATCACCTATGTGAGGCAATGAGCATAGTAAATGGCATAGGCGGCGCCTAACCTATCGCCTATGTTGCCATAGGAGGCCCCACACCGATCGCATATGTTTTTATAGGCGGCGCCTAACCTATCGCCTATGTTGACATAGGTGGCTCCTAACCTATCGTCTATGTGAGGCAATGAGCATAGGCAATGGAAAAGGCGGTGCCTAACCTATCGCCTACGTTGACCTAGGCGGTGCCAAACCTATCGCCTATGTTGACATAGGTGGCGCTTAACCTATAGCCTATGTGAGGCAGTGAGCTTTGGCAATGGCATAGGCGGCGCCTAAACTATCGCCTATGAGAGGCAGTGAGCATAGTCAATGGCATAGGCGGCGCCTAACCTATCGCCTATGTTGACATTAGCGGCACCTAACCTATCGCCTATGTTGACATATGAGGCGCCAAACCTATCGCCTATGTTGACATAGGTTGAGCCTAACCTATAGCCTATGTGAGGTAGTGAGCATAGGCGACGCCTAACCTATCGCCTAAGTCGACATAGGCGGTGCCTAACCTACCGCCTATGTTTACATAGGTGGCGCTTAACCTATCGCCTATGTGAGGAGATGAGCATAGGCGATGGCATAGACGGCGCCTAACCTATCTCCTATGTTGACATAGATGGCGCCTAACCTATAGCCTATGTGAGGCAGTGAGCATAGGCGACGCCTAACCTATCGCCTATGTTGACATAGGCGGCGCCTAAGCTATCGCGTATGTTTACATAGGTGGCGCCTAACCTATCGCCTATGTGAGGCGATGAGCATAGGCAATGGCATAGGTGGCGCCTAACCTATCGCCTAATTGAGCCGGTGAGCATAGGCAATCGCATAGGCGGTACCTAACCATCTACTATGTTGACATAGACGGCGCCTAACCTATCTCCTATGTTGACATAGGTGGCTCCTAACCTATCGTCTATGTGAGGCAGTGAGCATAAGCAATGGCAAAGGTGGTGCCTAACCTATCGCCTATGTTAACCTAGGCGGCGCCAAACCTATCACCTATGTTGACATAGGTGGCGCCTAACCTATAGACTATGTGAGGCAGTAAGCATAGGCAATGGGAAAGGCGGTGCCTAACCTAATTCCTATGTTGACATAGGGGACGCCTAACTTATCGCCTATGTTTACATATGTGGTGCCTAACCTATCGCCTATGTGAGGCGGTGAGCATAGGCAATGGCATAGGCGGCACCTAACCAATCGCCGATGTTGACATAGGCGGCGCCTAACCTATCACCTATGTTGACATAGGCAGCGCCTAACCAATCGCCTATGTTGACATAGGGGGCACCTAACCTATCGCCTATGTGAGGCAGTATGCATAGGGAATGGCATAGGTGGCGCCTAACCTATCGCCTATGATGACATAGGTTGTGCCTAACCTATCGCCTATGTTGACATAGGAGGTGCCTAACCTATCGCCTTTGTTGACATAGGTGGCGCCTAACCTATAGCCTATGTGAGGCAGTGAGCATAGGCGACGCCTAACCTATCGCCTATGTTGACATAAGCGGTGCCTAACATATCCCCTATGTTTACATCGGTGGCGCCTAACCTATTGCCTATATGAGGCGATGAGCATAGGCAATGGCATAGGATTTGCATAACCTACCGCCTATTTTGACATAGGCGGTACCTAACCGAACCCCTATGTTGACATAGGCGGCGCCTAACCTATTACCTATGTGAGGCAGTATACATAGGGAATGGCATAGACGGAGCCTAACCTATCGCCTATGTTGACATAGGCGGCGCCTAACCTATCACCTATATTGACATAGGCGGCACCTAACCTATCGCCTATGTTGACATAGGTGGTGCCTAACCTATCGCTTATGTGAGGCAGTATGCATAGGGAATGGCATAGGCGACGCCTAACCTATCGCCTATGTTGACATAGGCGGTGCCCAACCTATCGCCTATGTGAGGCAGTCAGCATAGGAAATGGCATAGGCAGCGTCTAGCCTATCGCCTATGTTGACATAGGCGGTGCCTAATCTATCATCTATGTTGCCATAAGAGGCGCCTAACCTATCGCGTATATTTCTATAGGCGGTGCCTAACCTATCCCCTATGTTGACATAGATGACGCCTAACCTATCGCCTATGTGAGGCGGTGAGCATAGACAATGGCATAGGCGGTGCCTAACCCATTACCTATGTTGACATAGGCGGCGCCTAACCTATCACCTATGTTGACATAGGCGGCACCTAACCAATCGCCTATGTTGACATAGGGGGCGCCTAACCTATCGCCTATGAGAGGCAGTATGCATAGGCAATGGCATAGGTTATGCCTAACCCATCACCTATGTTGACATAGGTGGTGGCTAACCTATCGCCCATGTGAGGCAACGAGCGTAGGCAATGGCATAGTCGGCGCGTAACCCATCGCCTTTGTTAACATAAGCGGCGCCTAACCTATCGCCTATGTTGACATAGGTTGCGTCTAACATATCGCTTATGTAAGGCAGGGAGTATCGGCAATGGCATAGGCGGCGCCTAACCTATCGCCTATGTTGACATAGGCGCAGTCTAACCTATCGCCTATGCTGACATAGGTGGCACCTAACCTATCGCCTATGTGAGGCAGTAAGCATAGGCAATGGCAAAGGCAGCGCTTAACCTATCTCCTATGTTGACATAGGCGGTGCCTAACCTATCTCCTATGTTTACATAGGGGCACCTAACCTATCGCCTATGTGAGGCAGTGAGCATAGGCAATGGCATTGGCGGCTCCTAACCTATCGCTTATGTTGACATAGGCGGCACCCAACCTAACGCCTATATTGACATAGGCGGCACCTAACCTATCGCCTATGTTGACATAGGAGGCGCCTAACCTATCGTCTATGTTGACATAGGTGGCACCTAAACTATAGCCTATGTGAGGCAGTGAGCATAGGCAATGGCATAGGCGGCGCCTAACATATCGCCTATGTTGACATAGGCTGCGCCTAACCAATCGCCTATATTGACATAGGTGGCGCATAACCTATCGCCTATGTTGACATAGGCGGTGCCTAACCTATCGCCTATGTTGACATAGGTGGCGCCAAACCAATAACCTATGTTGACATAGGCGGCGCCTAACCTATCATCTATGTTGAAATAGGTGGCGCCAAACCATATCGCCTATGTTGACATAGGCTGCGCCAAACCAATCGCCTATATTGACATAGGTGGCGCATAACCTATCGCCTAGGTTGACATAGGCGGCGTCTAACCTATCATCTATGTTGACATAGGTGGCGCCTAACCTATCGCCTATGTTGACATAGCCGGCGCCTAACCTAGCGTCTATATTGACATAGGCGGCGCCTAACCTATCGCCTATGTTGACATAGGTGGCGCCAAACCAATAACCTATGTTGACATAGGCGGCGCCTAACCTATCATCTATGTTGAAATAGGTGGCTACTAACCTATCGCCTATGTGAGACAGTGAGCATAGGCAATGGCATAGGCGGCGCCTAACTTATCGCCTAAGTTGACATAGGCGGCGCCTAACCTATCGCCTATGTTAACATAGTCTGCGCCTATCCTATCGCCTATGTGAGGCAATGAGCATAGGAAATGGCATAGGCGGCGATTAACCTATCGCCTATATTGACCTAGGCGGTGCCTAACCTAACGCCTATTTTGCCATAGGAGGCGCCAAACCGATCGCATATGTTTTTATAGGCGGCGCCTAACCTATTGCCTATGTAGACATAGGCGGCGCCTAACCTATCCCCTATGTTAACATAGGAGGCGCCTAACCTATCGCCTATGTGAGGTAGTGAGCATAGTCAATGGCATAGGCGGCGCATAACCTATCGCCTATGTTGACATTAGCGACGCCTAACCTATCTCCTTTGTTGACATAGGTGACGCCTAACCTATCGCCTATATTTACATAGGTGGCGCCTAACCTATCGCCTAAGTGAGGCGGTGAGCATAGGCAATAGCATAGAGGGTGCCTTAACCATCTCCTATGTTGACATAGGCGGCGCCTAACCTATCACCTATGTTGACATAGGTGGCGCCTAACCTATCGTCTATGTTGACATAGGTGGCGCCTAAACTACAGCCTATGTGAGGCAGTTAGCATAAGCAATGGCATAGGCGGCGCCTAACCTATCGCCAATGTTGACATAGGCGGTGCCAAACCTATAACCTATGTTGACATAGACGGCGCCTAACCTATCGCCTATGCTGACATAGGTGACGCCTAACCTATCGCCTATGTGAGGCAGTATGCATAGGGAATGGCATAGGCAGCGCCTAACCTATCGCCTATGTTGACATAGGCGGCGCCTAACCTATCGCCTATGTTAACATAGGAGGCGCCTAACCTATCGCCTATGTGAGGCAGTGAGCATAGTCAATGGCATAGGCGGCACCTAACCTATCGCCTATGTTGACATTAGCGGCACCTAACCTATCTCCTATGTTGACATAGGTGACGCCTAACCTATTGCCTATATTTACATAGGTGGCGCCTAACCTATCACCTAAGTGAGGCGGTGAGCATAGGCAATAGCATAAGGGGTGCCTAACCCATCTCCTATGTTGACATAGGCGGCGCCTAACCTATCACCTATGTTGACATAGGCGGCGCCTAACCTATCGCCTATGTTGACATAGGTGGAGCCTAACCTATCACCTATGTGAGGCATTATGCACAGGGAATGGCATAGGCGGTGCCTAACCTATCGCCTATGTTGACACAGGCGGCACCTAATCTATCGTTTATTTTGACATATGAGGCGCCTAACCTATCGCCTATGTTTACATAGGTTGCATCTAACCTATAGCCTATGTGAGCTAGTGAGCATAGGCGACGCCTAACCTATCGCCTATGTTGACATAGGCGGCGCCTAACCTATCGCCTATGTTGACATAGGTGGTGCCTAACCTATCGCATATCTGAGGCAGTATGCATAGGGAATGGCATAGGAGACGCCTAACCTATCGCCTATGTTGACATAGGCGGTGCCCAACCTATCGCCTATGTAAGGCAGTCAGCATAGGAAATGGCATAGGCGGCGTTTAGCCTATCGCCTATGTTAACATAGGCGGCGCCTAATCTATCATCCATGTTGCCATAAGAGGCGCCTAACCTATTGCGTATGTTTCTATAGGCTGTGCCTAACATATCTCGTATGTTGACATAGATGGCGCCTAACCTATCGTCTATGTGAGGCAATGAGCATAGGCAAGGGCATAGGCGTTGCCTAATCTATCGCCTATGTTGACATAGGCGGAACCTAACCTAACGCCTATATTGACAAAGCCGGCCCCTAACCTATCGCCTATGTTAACATAGGCGACGCATAACATATCGCTTATGTGAGGCAGTATGCATTAGGAATGGCATAGGCGGATCCTAACCTATCACCTATGTTGACATAGGCGGCGCCTAACCTATCGCCTATGTTGACATAGGTTGCGTCTAACCTATCGCTTATGTAAGGCAGGGAGTATCGGCAATGGCATCGGCGGCGCCTACCCTATCGCCTATGTTGACATAGGCGGAGTCTGACCTATCGCCTATGTTAACATAGGTGGTACCTAACCTATCGCCTATGTGAGGCAGTAAGCATAGGCAATGGCAAAGGCAGCACTTAACCTATCTCCTATGTTGACATAGGCGGTGCCTAACCTATCTCCTATGTTTACATAGGGGCACCTAACCTATCGCCTATGTGAGGCAGTGAGCACAGGCAATGGCATAGGCGGCGCCTAACCTATCGCCTATGTTGACATAGGCGGCACCCAACCTAACACCTATGTTGACATAGGCGGAACCTAACTTATCGCCTATGTTGACATAGGAGGCGCCTAACCTATCGTCTATGTTGACATAGGTGGCACCTAAACTATAGCCTATGTGAGGCAGTGAGCATAGGCAATGGCATAGGCGGCGCCTAACATATCGCCTATGTTGACATAGGCTGCGCCTAACCAATCGCCTATATTGACATAGGTGGCGCATAACCTATCGCCTATGTTGACATAGGCGGTGCCTAACCTATCGTCTATGTTGACATAGGTGGCGCCTAAACTACCGCCTATGTGAGGCAGTTAGCATAGGCAATGGCATAGGCGGCGCCTAACCTATCGCCTATGTTTACATAGGAGGTACCAAACCTATAACCTATGTTGACAAGGACGGCGCCTAACCTATCGCCTATGTTGACATAGGTGGCACCTAACCTATCGCCTATGTGAGGCAGTATGCATAGGGAATGGCATAGGCGGCGCCTAACCTATTGCCTATGTAGACATAGGCGGCGCCTAACCTATCGCCTATGTTAACATAGGAGGCGCCTAACCTATCGCCTATGTGAGGTAGTGAGCATAGTCAATGGCATAGGTGGCGCATACCCTATCGCCTATGTTGACATTAGCGACGCCTAACCTATCTCCTTTGTTGACATAGGTGACGCCTAACCTATCGCCTATATTTACATAGGTGGCGCCTAACCTATCGCCTAAGTGAGGCGGTGAGCATAGGCAATAGCATAGAGGGTGCCTAACCCATCTCCTATGTTGACATGGGCGACGCCTAACCTATCACCTATGTTGACATAGGTGGCGCCTAACCTATCGTCTATGTTGACATAGGTGGCGCCTAAACTACAGCCTATGTGAGGAAGTTAGCATAGGCAATGGCATAGGCGGCGCCTAACCTATTGCCAATGTTGACATAGGCGGTGCCAAACCTATAACCTATGTTGACATAGACGGCGCCTAACCTATTGCCTATGCTGACATAGGTGACGCCTAACCTATCGCCTATGTGAGGCAGTATGCATAGGGAATGGCATAGGCAGCGCCTAACCTATCGCCTATGTTGACATAGGTGGCGCCTAACCTATCGCCTATGTTAACATAGGAGGCACCTAACCTATCGCCTATGTGAGGCAGTGAGCATAGTCAATGGCATAGGCGGCGCCTAACCTATCGCCTATGTTGACATTAGCGGCGCCTAACCTATCTCCTATGTTGACATAGGTGACGCCTAACCTATCGCCTATATTTACATAGGTGGCGCCTAACCTATCACCTAAGTGAGGCGGTGAGCATAGGCAATAGCATAAGGGGTGCCTAACCCATCTCCTATGTTGACATAGGCGGCGCCTAACCTATCACCTATGTTGACATAGGCGGCGCCTAACCTATCGCCTATGTTGACATAGGTGGAGCCTAACCTATCACCTATGTGAGGCATTATGCACAGGGAATGGCATAGGCGGTGCCTAACCTATCGCCTATGTTGACACAGGCGGCACCTAATCTATCGTTTATTTTGACATATGAGGCGCCTAACCTATCGCCTATGTTGACATAGGTTGCATCTAACCTATAGCCTATGTGAGCTAGTGAGCATAGGCGACGCCTAACATATCGCCTATGTTGACATAGGCGGCGCCTAACCTATCGCCTATGTTGACATAGGTGGTGCCTAACCTATCGCATATCTGAGGCAGTATGCATAGGGAATGGCATAGGAGACGCCTAACCTATCGCCTATGTTGACATAGGCGGTGCCCAACGTATCGCCTATGTAAGGCAGTCAGCATAGGAAATGGCATAGGCGGCGTTTAGCCTATCGCCTATGTTAACATAGGCGGCGCCTAATCTATCATCCATGTTGCCATAAGAGGCGCCTAACCTATTGCGTATGTTTCTATAGGCGGTGCCTAACATATCTCGTATGTTCACATCGATGGCGCCTAACCTATCGTCTATGTGAGGCAATGAGCATAGGCAAGGGCATAGGCGTTGCCTAATCTATCGCCTATGTTGACATAGGCGGAACCTAACCTAACGCCTATATTGACAAAGCCGGCCCCTAACCTATCGCCTATGTTAACATAGGCGACGCATAACATATCGCTTATGTGAGGCAGTATGCATTAGGAATGGCATAGGCGGATCCTAACCTATCACCTATGTTGACATAGGCGGCGCCTAACCTATCGCCTATGTTGACATAGGTTGCGTCTAACCTATCGCTTATGTAAGGCAGGGAGTATCGGCAATGGCATCGGCGGCGCCTACCCTATCGCCTATGTTGACATAGGCGGAGTCTAACCTATCGCCTATGTTAACATAGGTGGTACCTAACCTATCGCCTATGTGAGGCAGTAAGCATAGGCAATGGCAAAGACAGCACTTAACCTATCTCCTATGTTGACATAGGTGGTGCCTAACCTATCTCCTATGTTTACATAGGGGCACCTAACCTATCGCCTATGTGAGGCAATGAGCATAGGCAATGGCATAGGCGGCGCCTAACCCATCGCCTATGTTGACATAGGCGGCACCCAACCTAACACCTATGTTGACATAGGCGGAACCTAACCTATCGCCTATGTTGACATAGGAGGCGCCTAACCTATCGTCTATGTTGACATAGGTGGCACCTAAACTATAGCCTATGTGAGGCAGTGAGCATAGGCAATGGCATAGGCGGCGCCTAACATATCGCCTATGTTGACATAGGCTGCGCCTAACCAATCGCCTATATTGACATAGGTGGCGCATAACCTATCGCCTATGTTGACATAGGCGGTGCCTAACCTATCGTCTATGTTGACATAGGTGGCGCCTAAACTACAGCCTATGTGAGGCAGTTAGCATAGGCAATGGCATAGGCGGCGCCTAACCTATCGCCTATGTTTACATAGGAGGTGCCAAACCTATAACCTATGTTGACAAGGACGGCGCCTAACCTATCGCCTATGTTGACATAGGTGGCACCTAACCTATCGCCTATGTGAGGCAGTATGCATAGGGAATGGCATAGGCGGCGCCTAACCTATTGCCTATGTAGACATAGGCGGCGCCTAACCTATCGCCTATGTTAACATAGGAGGCGCCTAACCTATCGCCTATGTGAGGTAGTGAGCATAGTCAATGGCATAGGCGGCACATAACCTATCGCCTATGTTGACATTAGCGACGCCTAACCTATCTCCTTTGTTGACATAGGTGACGCCTAACCTATCGCCTATATTTACATAGATGGCGCCTAACCTATCGCCTAAGTGAGGCGGTGAGCATAGGCAATAGCATAGAGGGTGCCTAACCCATCTCCTATGTTGACATAGGCGGCGCCTAACCTATCACCTATGTTGACATAGGTGGTGCCTAACCTATCGTCTATGTTGACATAGGTGGCGCCTAAACTACAGCCTATGTGAGGCAGTTAGCATAGGCAATGGCATAGGCGGCGCCTAACCTATCGCCAATGTTGACATAGGCGGTGCCAAACCTATAACCTATGTTGACATAGACGGCGCCTAACCTATCGCCTATGCTGACATAGGTGACGCCTAACCTATCGCCTATGTGAGGCAGTATGCATAGGGAATGGCATAGGCAGCGCCTAACCTATCGCCTATGTTGACATAGGCGGCGCCTAACCTATCGCCTATGTTAACATAGGAGGTGCCTAACCTATTGCCTATGTGAGGCAGTGAGCATAGTCAATGGCATAGGCGGCGCCTAACCTATCGCCTATGTTGACATTAGCGGCGCCTAACCTATCTCCTATGTTGACATAGGTGACGCCTAACCTATCGCCTATATTTACATAGGTGGCGCCTAACCTATCACCTAAGTGAGGCGGTGAGCATAGGCAATAGCATAAGGGGTGCCTAACCCATCTCCTATGTTGACATAGGCGGCGCCTAACCTATCACCTATGTTGACATAGGCGGCGCCTAACCTATCGCCTATGTTGACATAGGTGGTGCCTAACCTATCGCTTATGTGAGGCAGTATGCATAGGGAATGGCATAGGCGACGCCTAACCTATCGCCTATGTTGACATAGGCGGTGCCTAACCTATCGCCTATGTTGACATATGCGGCGCCTAATCTATCATCTATGTTGAAATAGGTGGCAGCTAACCTATCGCCTATGTGAGGCAGTAAGCATAGGAAATGGCATAGGCGGCGCCTAACCTATCGCCTAGGTTGGCATAGGCGGCGCCTAACCTATCGCTCTATGTTAACTTAGTCGGCGCCTATCCTATCGCCTATGTGAGGCAATGAGCATAGGAAATGGCATAGTCGGCGCCTAACCTATCGCCTATATTGACCTAGGCGGCGCCTAACCTATCGCTTATGTTGCCATAGGAGGCGCCACACCGATCGCATATGTTTTTATAGGCGGCGCCTAACCTATCGCCTATGTTGACATAGGTGGCTCCTAACCTATCGTCTATGTGAGGCAGTGAGCATAGGAAATGGCAAAGGCGGTGCCTAACCTATCGCCTATGTTGACCTAGGCGGCGCCAAACCTATCGCCTATGTTGACATAGTTTGCGCCTAACCTACAGCCTATGTGAGGCACTGAGCATTGGCAAGGGCATAGGCGGTGCCTAAACTATCGCCTATGTGAGGCAGGGAGCATAGTCAATGTCATAGGAGGTGCCTAACCTATCGCCTATGTTCACATTAGCGGCGCCTAACCTATCTCCTATGTTGACATTGGTGACGCCTAACCTATCGCCTATATTTACATAGGTGGTGCCTAAACTATCGCCTAATTGAGGCGGTGAGCATAGGCAATGGCATAGGCGGTGCCTAACCATCTCCTATGTTGACATATTGCGGCGCCCAACCTATCACCTATGTTGACATAGGCGGTGCCTAACCTATCACCTATGTTGACATAGGTGGAACCTAACCTATCCCCTATGTGAGGCATTATGCACAGGGAATGGCAAAGGCGGCGCCTAACCTATCGCCTATGTTGACATATGAGGCGCCTAACCTATCGCCTATGTTGACATAGGCTGCGCCTAACCTATAGCCTATGTGAGGTAGTGAGCATAGGCGACGCCTAACCTATTGCCTATGTTGACATAGGTGGCGCCTAACCTATCGCCTATGTTTACATAGGTGGTGCTTTACCTATCGCCTATGTGGGGAGATGAGCATAGGCGATGGCATAGGCGGCGCCTAACCTATCGCCTATATTAACATAGTAGATGCCTAACCTATCGCCTATGTTGACATATGTGGCGCCTAACCTATAGCCTATGTGAGGCAGGAAGCATAGGAAATGGCAAAGGCGGCGCATAACCTATCGCCTATGTGAGGCAGTGAGTATAGGCAATGGCATAGGTGGCGTCTAACCTATCGCCTATGTTGACATTAGCGGCGCCTAACCTATCTCCTATGTTGACATAGGTTGCATCTAACCTATAGCCTATGTGAGCTAGTGAGCATAGGCGACGCCTAACCTATCGCCTATGTTGACATAGGCGGCGCCTAACCTATCGCCTATGTTGACATAGGTGGTGCCTAACCTATCGCATATCTGAGGCAGTATGCATAGGGAATGGCATAGGAGACGCCTAACCTATCGCCTATGTTGACATAGGCGGTGCCCAACCTATCGCCTATGTAAGGCAGTCAGCATAGGAAATGGCATAGGCGGCGTTTAGCCTATCGCCTATGTTAACATAGGCGGCGCCTAATCTATCATCCATGTTGCCATAAGAGGCGCCTAACCTATTGCGTATGTTTCTATAGGCGGTGCCTAACATATCTCGTATGTTGACATAGATGGCGCCTAACCTATCGTCTATGTGAGGCAATGAGCATAGGCAAGGGCATAGGCGTTGCCTAATCTATCGCCTATGTTGACATAGGCGGAACCTAACCTAACGCCTATATTGACAAAGCCGGCCCCTAACCTATCGCCTATGTTAACATAGGCGACGCATAACATATCGCTTATGTGAGGCAGTATGCATTAGGAATGGCATAGGCGGATCCTAACCTATCACCTATGTTGACATAGGCGGCGCCTAACCTATCGCCTATGTTGACATAGGTTGCGTCTAACCTATCGCTTATGTAAGGCAGGGAGTATCGGCAATGGCATCGGCGGCGCCTACCCTATCGCCTATGTTGACATAGGCGGAGTCTAACCTATCGCCTATGTTAACATAGGTGGTACCTAACCTATCGCCTATGTGAGGCAGTAAGCATAGGCAATGGCAAAGGCAGCACTTAACCTATCTCCTATGTTGACATAGGCGGTGCCTAACCTATCTCCTATGTTTACATAGGGGCACCTAACCTATCGCCTATGTGAGGCAGTGAGCATAGGCGGCGCCTAACCCATCGCCTATGTTGACATAGGCGGCACCCAACCTAACACCTATGTTGACATAGGCGGAACCTAACCTATCGCCTATGTTGACATAGGAGGCGCCTAACCTATCGTCTATGTTGACATAGGTGGCACCTAAACTATAGCCTATGTGAGGCAGTGAGCATAGGCAATGGCATAGGCGGCGCCTAACATATCGCCTATGTTGACATAGGCTGCGTCTAACCAATCGCCTATATTGACATAGGTGGCGCATAACCTATCGCCTATGTTGACATAGGCGGTGCCTAACCTATCGTCTATGTTGACATAGGTGGCGCCTAAACTACAGCCTATGTGAGGCAGTTAGCATAGGCAATGGCATAGGTGGCGCCTAACCTATCGCCTATGTTTACATAGGAGGTGCCAAACCTATAACCTATGTTGACAAGGACGGCGCCTAACCTATCGCCTATGTTGACATAGGTGGCACCTAACCTATCGCCTATGTGAGGCAGTATGCATAGGGAATGGCATAGGCGGCGCCTAACCTATTGCCTATGTAGACATAGGCGGCGCCTAACCTATCGCCTATGTTAACATAGGAGGCGCCTAACCTATCGCCTATGTGAGGTAGTGAGCATAGTCAATGGCATAGGCGGCGCATAACCTATCGCCTATGTTGACATTAGCGACGCCTAACCTATCTCCTTTGTTGACATAGGTGACGCCTAACCTATCGCATATATTTACATAGGTGGCGCCTAACCTATCGCCTAAGTGAGGCGGTGAGCATAGGCAATAGCATAGAGGGTGCCTAACCCATCTCCTATGTTGACATAGGCGGCGCCTAACCTATCACCTATGTTGACATAGGTGGCGCCTAACCTATCGTCTATGTTGACATAGGTGGCGCCTAAACTACAGCCTATGTGAGGCAGTTAGCATAGGCAATGGCATAGGCGGCGCCTAACCTATCGCCAATGTTGACATAGGCGGTGCCAAACCTATAACCTATGTTGACATAGACGGCGCCTAACCTATCGCCTATGCTGACATAGGTGACGCCTAACCTATCGCCTATGTGAGGCAGTATGCATAGGGAATGGCATAGGCAGCGCCTAACCTATCGCCTATGTTGACATAGGCGGCGCCTAACCTATCGCCTATGTTAACATAGGAGGCGCCTAACCTATCGCCTATGTGAGGCAGTGAGCATAGTCAATGGCATAGGCGGCACCTAACCTATCGCCTATGTTGACATTAGCGGCGCCTAACCTATCTCCTATGTTGACATAGGTGACGCCGAACCTATCGCCTATATTTACATAGGTGGCGCCTAACCTATCACCTAAGTGAGGCGGTGAGCATAGGCAATAGCATAAGGGGTGCCGAACCCATCTCCTATGTTGACATAGGCGGTGCCTAGCCTATCACCTATGTTGACATAGGCGGCGCCTAACCTATCGCCTATGTTGACATAGGTGGTGCCTAACCTATCGCTTATGTGAGGCAGTATGCATAGGGAATGGCATAGGCGACGCCTAACCTATCGCCTATGTTGACATAGGCGGTGCCTAACCTATCGCCTATGTTGACATATGCGGCGCCTAATCTATCATCTATGTTGAAATAGGTGGCAGCTAACCTATCGCCTATATGAGGCAGTAAGCATAGGAAATGGCATAGGCGGCGCCTAACCTATCGCCTAGGTTGGCATAGGCGGCGCCTAACCTATCGCTCTATGTTAACTTAGTCGGCGCCTATCCTATCGCCTATGTGAGGCAATGAGCATAGGAAATGGCATAGTCGGCGCCTAACCTATCGCCTATATTGACCTAGGCGGCGCCTAACCTATCGCCTATGTTGCCATAGGAGGCGCCACACCGATCGCATATGTTTTTATAGGCGGCGCCTAACCTATCGCCTATGTTGACATAGGTGGCTCCTAACCTATCGTCTATGTGAGGCAGTGAGCATAGGAAATGGCAAAGGCGGTGCCTAACCTATCGCCTATGTTGACCTAGGCGGCGCCAAACCTATCGCCTATGTTGACATAGTTGGCGCCTAACCTACAGCCTATGTGAGGCACTGAGCATTGGCAAGGGCATAGGCGGTGCCTAAACTATCGCCTATGTGAGGCAGGGAGCATAGTCAATGTCATAGGAGGTGCCTAACCTATCGCCTATGTTCACATTAGCGGCGCCTAACCTATCTCCTATGTTGACATTGGTGACGCCTAACCTATCGCCTATATTTACATAGGTGGTGCCTAAACTATCGCCTAATTGAGGCGGTGAGCATAGGCAATGGCATAGGCGGTGCCTAACCCATCTCCTATGTTGACATATTGCGGCGCCCAACCTATCACCTATGTTGACATAGGCGGTGCCTAACCTATCACCTATGTTGACATAGGTGGAACCTAACCTATCCCCTATGTGAGGCATTATGCACAGGGAATGGCAAAGGCGGCACCTAACCTATCGCCTATGTTGACATATGAGGCGCCTAACCTATCGCCTATGTTGACATAGGCTGCGCCTAACCTATAGCCTATGTGAGGTAGTGAGCATAGGCGACGCCTAACCTATTGCCTATGTTGACATAGGTGGCGCCTAACCTATCGCCTATGTTTACATAGGTGGTGCTTTACCTATCGCCTATGTGGGGAGATGAGCATAGGCGATGGCATAGGCGGCGCCTAACCTATCGCCTATATTAACATAGTAGATGCCTAACCTATCGCCTATGTTGACATAGGTGGCGCCTAACCTATAGCCTATGTGAGGCAGGAAGCATAGGAAATGGCAAAGGCGGCGCATAACCTATCGCCTATGTGAGGCAGTGAGTATAGGCAATGGCATAGGTGGCGTCTAACCTATCGCCTATGTTGACATTAGCGGCGCCTAACCTATCTCCTATGTTGACATAGGTGACGCCTAACGTATCGCCTATATTTACATAGGTGGCGCCTAAGCTATCGCCTAAGTGAGGCGGTGAGCATAGGAAATAGTATAGGGGGTGCCTAACCCATCTCCTATGTTGACATAGGCGGCGCCTAACCTATCACCTATGTTGACATAGGCGGTGCCTAACCTATCGCCTATGTTGACATAGGTGGTGCCTAACCTATCGCCTATGTGAGGCAGTATGCATAGGGAATGGCATAGGCGACGCCTAACCTATCGCCTATGTTGACATAGGCGGTGCCTAACCTATCGCCTATGTTGACATATGCGGCGCCTAATCTATCATCTATGTTGAAATAGGTGGCAGCTAACCTATCGCCTATGTGAGGCAGTAAGCATAGGAAATGGCATAGGATAGGCGGCGCCTAAACTATCGCCCTATGTTAACATAGTCAGCGCCTATCCTATCGCCTATGTGAGGCAATGAGCATAGGAAATGGCATAGTCGGCGCCTAACCTATTGCCTATATTGACCTAGGCGGCGCCTAACCTATCGCCTATGTTGCCATAGGAGGCGCCACACCGATCGCATATGTTTTTATAGGCGGCGCCTAACCTATCGCCTATGTTGACATAGGTGGCTCCTAACCTATCGTCTATGTGAGGCAGTGAGCATAGGCAATGGCAAAGGCGGTGCCTAACCTATCGCCTTTGCTGACCTAGGCGGCGCCAAACCTATCGCCTATGTTGACATAGGTGGCGCCTAACCTATAGCCTAAGTGAGGCGGTGAGCATAGGAAATAGTATAGGGGGTGCCTAACCCATCTCCTATGTTGACATAGGCGGCGCCTAACCTATCACCTATGTTGACATAGGCGGTGCCTAACCTATCGCCTATGTTGACATAGGTGGTGCCTAACCTATCGCCTATGTGAGGCAGTATGCATAGGGAATGGCATAGGCGACGCCTAACCTATCGCCTATGTTGACATAGGCGGTGCCTAACCTATCGCCTATGTTGACATATGCGGCGCCTAATCTATCATCTATGTTGAAATAGGTGGCAGCTAACCTATCGCCTATGTGAGGCAGTAAGCATAGGAAATGGCATAGGATAGGCGGCGCCTAAACTATCGCCCTATGTTAACATAGTCAGCGCCTATCCTATCGCCTATGTGAGGCAATGAGCATAGGAAATGGCATAGTCGGCGCCTAACCTATTGCCTATATTGACCTAGGCGGCGCCTAACCTATCGCCTATGTTGCCATAGGAGGCGCCACACCGATCGCATATGTTTTTATAGGCGGCGCCTAACCTATCGCCTATGTTGACATAGGTGGCTCCTAACCTATCGTCTATGTGAGGCAGTGAGCATAGGCAATGGCAAAGGCGGTGCCTAACCTATCGCCTATGTTGACCTAGGCGGCGCCAAACCTATCGCCTATGTTGACATAGGTGGCGCCTAACCTATAGCCTATGTGAGGCAGTGAGCATTGCCAATGGCATAGGCGGCACCTAAACTATCGCCTATGTGAGGCAGTGAGCATAGTCAATGTCATAGGCGGCGCCTAACCTATCGCCTATGTTTACATTAGCAGCGCCTAACCTATCTCCTATGTTGACATTGGTGACGCCTAACCTATCGCCTATATTTACATAGGTGGTGCCTAAACTATCGCCTAATTGAGGCGGTGAGCATAGGCAATGGCATTGGCGGTGCCTAACCCATCTCCTATGTTGACATATTGTGGCGCCCAACCTATCACCTATGTTGACATAGGCGGCGCCTAACCTATCGCCTATGTTGACATAGGTGGAACCTAACTTATCCCCTATGTGAGGCATTATGCACACGGAATGGCAAAGGCGGCGCCTAACCTATCGCCTATGTTGACATATGAGGCGCCTAACCTATCGCCTATGTTGACATAGGCTGCACCTAACCTATAGCCTATGTGAGGTAGTGAACATAGGCGACGCCTAACCTATTGCCTATGTTGACATAGGTGGCGCCTAACCTATCGCCTGTGTTTACATAGGTGGCGCTTAACCTATCGCCTATGTGGGGAGATGAGCATAGGTGATGGCATAGGCGGCGCGTAACCTATCGCCTATATTAACATAGGCGATGCCTAACCTATCGCCTATGTTGACATAGGCGGCGCCTAACCTATCGCCTATGTTGACATAGGTGGAACCTAACCTATCCCCTAGGTGAGGCATTATGCATAGGGAATGGCAAAGGCGGCGCCTAACCTATCGCCTATGTTGACATATGAGGCGCCTAACCTATCGCCTATGTTGACATAGGCTGCGCCTAACGTATAGCCTATATGAGGTAGTGAGCATAGGCGACGCCTAACCTATTGCCTATGTTGACATAGGTGGCGCCTAACCTATCGCCTATGTTTACATAGGTTGTGCTTTACCTATCGCCTATGTGGGGAGATGAGCATAGGCGATGGCATAGGCGGCGCCTAACCTATCGCCTATGTTGACATAGGTGGCGCCTAACCTATAGCCTATGTGAGGCAGGGAGAATAGGAAATGGCAAAGGCGGCGCATAACCTATCGCATATGTGAGGCAGTGAGTATAGGCAATGGCATAGGTGGCGTCTAACCTATCGCCTATGTTGACATTAGCGGCGCCTAACCTATCTCCTATGTTGACATAGGTGACGCCTAACCTATCGCCTATATTTACATAGGTGGCGCCTAACCTATCGCCTAAGTGAGGCGGTGAGCATAGGAAATAGTATAGGGGGTGCCTAACCCATCTCCTATGTTGACATAGGCGGCGCCTAACCTATCACCTATGTTGACATAGGCGGTGCCTAACCTATCGCCTATGTTGACATAGGTGGTGCCTAACCTATCGCTTATGTGAGGCAGTATGCACAGGGAATGGCATAGGCGACGCCTAACCTATCGCCTATGTTGACATAGGCGGTGCCTAACCTATCGCCTATGTTGACATATGCGGCGCCTAATCTATCATCTATGTTGAAATAGGTGGCAGCTAACCTATCGCCTATGTGAGGCAGTAAGCATAGCAAATGGCATTGGATAGGCGGCGCCTAAACTATCGCCCTATGTTAACATAATCAGCGCCTATCCTATCGCCTATATGAGGCAATGAGCATAGGAAATGGCATAGTCGGTGCCTAACCTATCGCCTATATTGATCTAGGCGGCGCCTAACCTATTGCCTATGTTGCCATAGGAGGCGCCACACCGATCGCATATGTTTTTATAGGCGGCGCCTAACCTATCGCCTATGTTAACATAGGTGGCTCCTAACCTATCGTCTGTGTGAGGCAGTGAACATAGGCAATGGCAAAGGCGGTGCCTAACCTATCGCCTATGTTGACCTAGGCGGCGCCAAACCTATCGCCTATGTTGACATAGGTGGCGCCTAACCTATAGACTATGTGAGGCAGTGAGCATTGCCAATGGCATAGGCGGCGCCTAAACTATCGCCTAAGTGAGGCAGTGAGCATAGTCAATGTCATAGGCGGCGCCTAACCTATCGCCTATGTTCACATTAGCGGCGCCTAACCTATCTCCTATGTTGACATTGGTGACGCCTAACCTATCGCCTATATTTACATAGGTGGTGCCTAAACTATCGCCTAATTGAGGCGGTGAGCATAGGCAATGGCATTGGCGGTGCCTAACCCATCTCCTATGTTGACATATTGCGGCGCCCAGCCTATCACCTATGTTGACATAGGCGGCGCCTAACCTATCGCCTATGTTGACATAGGTGGAACCTAACCTATCCCCTATGTGAGGCATTATGCACACGGAATGGCAAAGGCGGCGCCTAACCTATCGCCTATGTTGACATATGAGGCGCCTAACCTATCGCCTATGTTGACATAGGCTGCGCCTAACCTATAGCCTATGTGAGGTAGTGAGCATAGGCGACGCCTAACCTATTGCCTATGTTGACATAGGTGGCACCTAACCTATCGCCTATGTTTACATAGGTGGCGCTTAACCTATCGCCTATAAGGGGAGATGAGCATAGGCGATGGGATAGGCGGCGCCTAACCTATCGCCTATATTAACATAGGCGATGCCTAACCTATCGCCTAGGTTGACATAGGTGGCGCCTAACCTATAGCCTATGTGAGGCAGGGAGCATAGGCAATGGCATAGGCGGTGCCTAACCTATCGCCTATGTGAGGCAGTGAGTATAGGCAATGGTATAGGTGGCGTCTAACCTATCGCCTATGTGAGGCGGTGAGCATAGGCAATGGCATAGGTGGTGCCTAACCCATTGCCAATGTTGACGTAGGCGGCGCTTAACCTATCACCTATGTTGACATAGGCGGCGCCTAACCAATCGCCTATGTTGACATAGGGGGCGCCTAACCTATCGCCTATGTGAGGCAGTATGCATAGGGAATGGCATAGGCGGCACCTAACCTATCGCCTATGATGACATAGGCGGCGCCTAACCTATCGCCTATGTTGACATAGGAGGTGCCTAACCTATAGCCTATGTGAGGCAGGGAGCATAGGCAATGGCATAGTCGGCGCCTAACCTATTGCCTATGTGAGGCAGTGAATATAGGCAATGGCATAGCTGGCATTTAACCTATCTCCTATGTTGACATAGGCATAGCCTAACCTATCGCCTATGTTGACATAGGTGGCACCTAACCTATTGCTATGTTAACATAGGTGGCACCTAACCTATTGCCTATGTGAGGTAGTAAGCATAGGCATTGGCAAAGGCGGTGCCTAACCTATCTCCTATGTTGACATAGGCGACGCCTAACCTATCGCCTATAAATACATAGGGGGCGCCTAACCTATCACCTATGTGAGGCGGTGAGCATAGGCAATGGCATAGGCGGTGCCTAACCCATCGCCTATGTTTACATAGGCGGCGCCTAACCTATCACCTATGTTGACATAGGCGTCGCCTAACCTATCGCCTATGTTGACATAGGTGGCGCCTAACCTATCGCCTATGTGAGGTAGTATGTATAAGGAATGGCATAGGCGGCGCCTAAACTATCGCCAATGATGACATAGGTGGCGCCTAACCAATAGACTATGTGAGGCAGTGAACATAGGCGACGCCTAACCTATCGCCTATGTTGACATAGGCGGCGCATAACCTATCGCCTATGTTTACATAGGTGGAGCCTAACATATCGCCAATGTTGACATTGGTGGCGCCTAACCTATAGCCTATGTGAGGCAGGGAGCATAGGCAATGGCATAGGCGGCGCCTAACCTATCGCCTATGTGAGGCTGTGAGTATAGGCAATGGCATAGGTTGCGTCTAACCTATCTCCTATGTTGACATAGGCAGAGCCTAACCTATCGCCTATGTTGACATAGGTGGCACCTAACCTATCGCCCATGTGAGGCAGTAAGCATAGGCAATGTCAAAGGCGGTGCCTAACCTATCTCATATATTGACATAAGCGACGCCTAACCTATCGCCTATGTTTACACAGGTAGCGCCTAACCTATTGCCTATGTGACGCGGTGAGCATAGGCAATGGCATAGGCGGTGCCTAACCCATCGCCTATTTTGACATAGGCGGTGCCTAACCTATCACCTATGTTGACATAGGCGGCGCCTAACCTATCGCCTATGTTGACATAGGTGGTGCCTAACCTATCGCTTATGTGAGGCAGTATGCATAGGGAATGGCATAGGCGGCGCCTAACCTATTGCCTATGATGACATAGGCGGCACCTAACCTATCACCTATGTTGACATAGGCGGTGCCTAACCTATCGCCTATGTTGACATAGGTGGTGCCTAACCTATCGCCTATGTGAGGCAGTATGCATAGGGAATGGAATAGGCGGCGCCTAACCTATCGCCTATGATGACATAGGCGACGCCTAACCAATCGCCTATTTTGACATAGGAGGTGCCTAACCTATCACCTATGTTGACATAGGTGGCGCTTAACCTATAGCCTATGTGAGGAAGTGAGCATAGGCGACGCCTAACCTATCGCCTATGTTGACGTAGGCGGGGCCTAACCTATCGCCTATGTTTACATATGTGGCGCCTAACCTATCGCATATGTGAGGCGATGAGCATAGGCAATGGCATAGGCGTTGCCTAACCTATCGTCTATGCTGACATAGGCGGTACCTAACCTATCTCCTATGTTGACATAGGCGACGCCTAACCTATCGCCTATAATTACATAGGTGGCACCTAACCTATCGCCTATGTGAGGCGGTGAGCATAGGCAATGGCATAGGCGGTGCCTAACCCATCGCCTATGTTGACATAGGCGGCGCCTAACCTATCACCTATGTTGACATAGGCGGCGCCTAACCTATCGCCTATGTTGACATAGGTGGAGCCTAACCTATCGCCTATGTGAGGTAGTATGTATAAGGAATGGCATAGGCGGGGCCTAACCTATCGCCTATGATGACATAGGCGGCGCCTAACCTATCGCCTATGTTGAAATAGGAGGTGCCTAACCTATCGCCTATGTTGACATAGGTGGCGCCTAACCAATAGCCTATGTGAGGCAGTGAACATAGGCGACGCCTAACCTATCGCCTATGTTGACATACGCGGCGCCTAACCTATCGCCTATGTTTACATAGGTGGCGCCTAACCTATCGCCAATGTTGACATTGGTGGCGCTTAACTTATAGCCTATGTGAGGCAGGGAGCATAGGCAATGGCATAGGCGGCGCCTAACCTATCGCCTATGTGAGGCTGTGAGTATAGGCAATGGCATTGGTTGCGTCTAACCTATCTCCTATGTTGACATAGGCAGAGCCTCACCTATCGCCTATGTTGACATAGGTGGCACCTAACCTATCGCCCATGTGAGGAAGTAAGCATAGGCAATGGCAAAGGCGGTGCCTAACCTATCTCCTATGTTGACAGAGGCGACGCCTAACCTATTGCCTATGTTTACACAGGTGGCGCCTAACCTATTGCCTATGTGACGCGGTGAGCATAGGCAATGGCATAGGCGGTGCTTAACCCATCGCCTATGTTGACATAGGCGGTGCCTAACCTATCACATATGTTGACATAGGCGGCACCTAACCTATCGCCTATGTTGACATAGGTGGCGCCTAACCTATCGCTTATGTGAGGCAGTATTCATAGGGAATGGCATAGGCGGCGCCTATCCTATCGCCTATGATGACATAGGCGGTGCCTAACCTATCACCTATGTTGACATGGGCGGCGCCTAACCTATCGCCTATGTTGACAAAGGTGGCGCCTAACCTATCGCCTATGTGAGGCAATATGCATAGGGAATGGCATAGACGGCGCCTAACCTATCGCCTATGATGACATTGGCGGCGCCTAACCAATCGCCTATTTTGACATAGGAGGTGCCTAACCTATCGCCTATGTTGACATAGGTGGCGCCTAACCTATAGCCTATGTGAGGCAGTGAGCATAGGCGACGCCTAACCTATCGCCTATGTTGACGTAGGCGGGGCCTAACCTATCGCCTATGTTTACATAGGTGGCACCTAACCTATCGCATATGTGAGGTAATAAGCATAGGCAATGGCATAGGCGTTGCCTAACCTATCGTCTATGATGACATAGGCGGTACCTAACCTAACGCCTATGTTGACATAGGCGGCGCTTAACCTATCGCCTATGTTAACATAGGCGACGCCTAACCTATTGCCTATGTGAGGCAGTATGCATAGGGAATGGCATAGGCGGAGCCTAACCTATCGCCTATGTTGACATAGGCGGCGCCTAACCTATCGCCAATGATGACATAGGTGGCGCCTAACCAATAGACTATGTGAGGCAGTGAACATAGGCGACGCCTAACCTATCACCTATGTTGACATAGGCGGCGCATAACCTATCGCCTATGTTTACATAGGTGGCGCCTAACCTATCGCCAATGTTGACATTGGTGGCGCCTAACCTATAGCCTATGTGAGGCAGGGAGCATAGGCAATGGCATAGGCGGCGCCTAACTTATCGCCTATGTGAGGCTGTGAGTATAGGCAATGGCATAGGTTGCGTCTAACCTATCTCCTATGTTGACATAGGCAGAGCCTAACCTATCGCCTATGTTGACATAAGTGGCACCTAACCTATCGCCCATGTGAGGCAGTAAGCATAGGCAATGTCAAAGGCGGTGCCTAACCTATCTCCTATATTGACATAAGCGACGCCTAACCTATCGCCTATGTTTACACAGGTAGCGCCTAACCTATTGCCTATGTGACGCGGTGAGCATAGGCAATGGCATTGGCGGTGCCTAACCCATCGCCTATTTTGACATAGGTGGTGCCTAACCTATCACCTATGTTGACATAGGCGGCGCCTAACCTATCGCCTATGTTGACATAGGTGGTGCCTAACCTATCGCTTATGTGAGGCAGTATGCATAGGGAATGGCATAGGCGGCGCCTAACCTATTGCCTATGATGACATAGGCGGCACCTAACCTATCACCTATGTTGACATAGGCGGTGCGTAACCTATCACCTATGTTGACATAGGTGGTGCCTAACCTATCGTCTATGTGAGGCAGTATGCATAGGGAATGGAATAGGCGGCGCCTAACCTATCGCCTATGATGACATAGGCGACGCCTAACCAATCGCCTATTTTGACATAGGAGGTGCCTAACCTATCACCTATGTTGACATAGGTGGCGCTTAACCTATAGCCTATGTGAGGAAGTGAGCATAGGCGACGCCTAACCTATCGCCTATGTTGACGTAGGCGGGGCCTAACCTATCGCCTATGTTTACATATGTGGCGCCTAACCTATCGCATATGTGAGGCGATGAGCATAGGCAATGGCATAGGCGTTGCCTAACCTATCATCTATGCTGACATAGGCGGTACCTAACCTATCTCCTATGTTGACATAGGCGACGCCTAACCTATCGCCTATAATTACATAGGTGGCGCCTAACCTATCGCCTATGTGAGGCGCTGAGCATAGGCAATGGCATAGGCGGTGCATAACCCATCGCCTATGTTGACATAGGCGGCGCCTAACCTATCACCTATGTTGACATAGGCGGCGCCTAACCTATCGCCTATGTTGACATAGGTGGCGCCTAACCTATCACCTATGTGAGGTAGTATGTATAAGGAATGGCATAGGCGGCGCCTAACCTATCGCCTATGATGACATAGGCGGCGCCTAACCTATCGCCTATGTTGAAATAGGAGGTGCCTAACCTATCGCCTATGTTGACATAGGTGGCGCCTAACCAATAGCCTATGTGAGGCAGTGAACATAGGCGACGCCTAACCTATCGCCTATGTTGACATACGCGGCGCCTAACCTATCGCCTATGTTTACATAGGTGGCGCCTAACCTATCGCCAATGTTGACATTGGTGGCGCTTAACCTATAGCCTATGTGAGGCAGGGAGCATAGGCAATGGCATAGGCGGCGCCTAACCTATCGCCTATGTGAGGCTGTGAGTATAGGCAATGGCATAGGTTGCGTCTAACCTATCACCTATGTTGACATAGGCAGAGCCTCACCTATCGCCTATGTTGACATAGGTGGCACCTAACCTATCGCCCATGTGAGGAAGTAAGCATAGGCAATGGCAAAGGCGGTGCCTAACCTATCTCCTATGTTGACAGAGGCGACGCCTAACCTATTGCCTATGTTTACACAGGTGGCGCCTAACCTATTGCCTATGTGACGCGGTGAGCATAGGCAATGGCATAGGCGGTGCTTAACCCATCGCCTATGTTGACATAGGCGGTGCCTAACCTATCACATATGTTGACATAGGCGGCACCTAACCTATCGCCTATGTTGACATAGGTGGCGGCTAACCTATCGCTTATGTGAGGCAGTATTCATAGGGAATGGCATAGGCGGCGCCTAACCTATCGCCTATGATGACATAGGCAGTGCCTAACCTATCACCTATGTTGACATGGGTGGCGCCTAACCTATCGCCTATGTTGACAAAGGTGGCGCCTAACCTATCGCCTATGTGAGGCAATATGCATAGGGAATGGCATAGGCGGCGCCTAACCTATCGCCTATGATGACATAGGCGGCGCCTAACCAATCGCCTATTTTGACATAGGAGGTGCCCTAACCTATCGCCTATGTTGACATAGGTGGCGCCTAACCTATAGCCTATGTGAGGCAGTGAGCATAGGCGATGCCTAACCTATCGCCTATGTTGACGTAGGCGGGGCCTAACCTATCGCCTATGTTTACATAGGTGGCGCCTAACCTATCGCATATGTGAGGCGATGAGCATAGGCAATGGCATAGGCGTTGCCTAACCTATCGTCTATGATGACATAGGCGGTACCTAACCTAACGCCTATGTTGACATAGGCGGCGCTTAACCTATCGCCTATGTTAACATAGGCGACGCCTAACCTATTGCCTATGTGAGGCAGTATGCATAGGGAATGGCATAGGCGGAGCCTAACCTATCGCCTATGTTGACATAGGCGGCGCCTAACCTATCGCCAATGATGACATAGGTGGCGCCTAACCAATAGACTATGTGAGGCAGTGAACCTAGGCGACGCCTAACCTATCACCTATGTTGACATAGGCGGCGCATAACCTATCGCCTATGTTTACATAGGTGGCGCCTAACCTATCGCCAATGTTGACATTGGTGGCGCCTAACCTATAGCCTATGTGAGGCAGGGAGCATAGGCAATGGCATAGGCGGCGCCTAACTTATCGCCTATGTGAGGCTGTTAGTATAGGCAATGGCATAGGTTGCGTCTAACCTATCTCCTATGTTGACATAGGCAGAGCCTAACCTATCGCCTATGTTGACATAAGTGGCACCTAACCTATCGCCCATGTGAGGCAGTAAGCATAGGCAATGTCAAAGGCGGTGCCTAACCTATCTCCTATATTGACATAAGCGACGCCTAACCTATCGCCTATGTTTACACAGGTAGCGCCTAACCTATTGCCTATGTGACGCGGTGAGCATAGGCAATGGCATTGGCGGTGCCTAACCCATCGCCTATTTTGACATAGGTGGTGCCTAACCTATCACCTATGTTGACATAGGCGGCGCCTAACCTATCGCCTATGTTGACATAGGTGGTGCCTAACCTATCGCTTATGTGAGGCAGTATGCATAGGGAATGGCATAGGCGGCGCCTAACCTATTGCCTATGATGACATAGGCGGCACCTAACCTATCACCTATGTTGACATAGGCGGTGCGTAACCTATCACCTATGTTGACATAGGTGGTGCCTAACCTATCGTCTATGTGAGGCAGTATGCATAGGGAATGGAATAGGCGGCGCCTAACCTATCGCCTATGATGACATAGGCGACGCCTAACCAATCGCCTATTTTGACATAGGAGGTGCCTAACCTATCACCTATGTTGACATAGGTGGCGCTTAACCTATAGCCTATGTGAGGAAGTGAGCATAGGCGACGCCTAACCTATCGCCTATGTTGACGTAGGCGGGGCCTAACCTATCGCCTATGTTTACATATGTGGCGCCTAACCTATCGCATATGTGAGGCGATGAGCATAGGCAATGGCATAGGCGTTGCCTAACCTATCATCTATGCTGACATAGGCGGTACCTAACCTATCTCCTATGTTGACATAGGCGACGCCTAACCTATCGCCTATAATTACATAGGTGGCGCCTAACCTATCGCCTATGTGAGGCGCTGAGCATAGGCAATGGCATAGGCGGTGCATAACCCATCGCCTATGTTGACATAGGCGGCGCCTAACCTATCACCTATGTTGACATAGGCGGCGCCTAACCTATCGCCTATGTTGACATAGGTGGCGCCTAACCTATCACCTATGTGAGGTAGTATGTATAAGGAATGGCATAGGCGGCGCCTAACCTATCGCCTATGATGACATAGGCGGCGCCTAACCTATCGCCTATGTTGAAATAGGAGGTGCCTAACCTATCGCCTATGTTGACATAGGTGGCGCCTAACCAATAGCCTATGTGAGGCAGTGAACATAGGCGACGCCTAACCTATCGCCTATGTTGACATACGCGGCGCCTAACCTATCGCCTATGTTTACATAGGTGGCGCCTAACCTATCGCCAATGTTGACATTGGTGGCGCTTAACCTATAGCCTATGTGAGGCAGGGAGCATAGGCAATGGCATAGGCGGCGCCTAACCTATCGCCTATGTGAGGCTGTGAGTATAGGCAATGGCATAGGTTGCGTCTAACCTATCACCTATGTTGACATAGGCAGAGCCTCACCTATCGCCTATGTTGACATAGGTGGCACCTAACCTATCGCCCATGTGAGGAAGTAAGCATAGGCAATGGCAAAGGCGGTGCCTAACCTATCTCCTATGTTGACAGAGGCGACGCCTAACCTATTGCCTATGTTTACACAGGTGGCGCCTAACCTATTGCC
>CM061554.1:38684821-38759821 GCA_030864225.1 Capsicum baccatum var. pendulum
GATGATAGATTAGGCGCCGCATATGTCAACATAGGCGATAGGTTAGGCACCGCCTATGTCAACATAGGCGATAGGTTAGGCGTCGCCTATGCCATTCCCTATGCATACTGCCTCACATAAGCGATAGGTTAGGCACCACCTATGTCAACATAGGCGATAGGTTAGGCGCCGCCTATGTCAACATAGGTGATAGGTTAGGCGCCGCCTATGTCAACATAGGAGATGGGTTAGGCACCCCTTATGCTATTGCCTATGCTCACCGCCTCACTTAGGTGATAGGTTAGGCGCCACCTATGTAAATATAGGCGATAGGTTAGGCGTCACCTATGTCAACATAGGAGATAGGTTAGGCGCCGCTAATGTCAACATAGGCGATAGGTTAGGCGCCGCCTATGCCATTGACTATGCTCACTGCCTCACATAGGCAATAGGTTAGGCACCTCCTATGTTAACATAGGCGATAGGTTAGGCGCCGCCTATGTCAACATAGGCGATAGGTTAGGCGCTGCCTATGCCATTCCCTATGCATACTGCCTCACATAGGCGATAGGTTAGGCGTCACCTATGTCAGCATAGGCGATAGGTTAGGCGCCGTCTATGTCAACATAGGTTATAGGTTTGGCACCGCCTATGTCAACATTGGCGATAGGTTAGGCGCCGCCTATGCCATTGCCTATGCTAACTGCCTCACATAGGCTGTAGTTTAGGCGCCACCTATGTCAACATAGACGATAGGTTAGGCACCACCTATGTCAACATAGGTGATAGGTTAGGCGCCGCCTATGTCAACATAGGAGATGGGTTAGGCACCCTCTATGCTATTGCCTATGCTCACCGCCTCACTTAGGCGATAGGTTAGGCGCCACCTATGTAAATATAGGCGATAGGTTAGGCGTCACCTATGTCAACAAAGGAGATAGGTTAGGCGTCGCTAATGTCAACATAGGCGATAGGTTATGCGCCACCTATGCCATTGAATATGCTCACTACCTCACATAGGCGATAGGTTAGGCGCCTCCTATGTTAACATAGGCGATAGGTTAGGCGCCGCCTATGTCTACATAGGCAATAGGTTAGGCGCCGCCTATGCCATTCCCTATGCATACTGCCTCACATAGGCGATAGGTTAGGTGCCACCTATGTCAACATAGGCGATAGGTTAGGCGCCGTCCTTGTCAACATAGGTTATAGGTTTGGTACCTCCTATGTAAACATAGGCGATAGGTTAGGCGCCGCCTATGCCATTGCCTATGCTAACTGCCTCACATAGGCTGTAGTTTAGGCGCCACCTATGTCAACATAGACGATAGGTTAGGCACCGCCTATGTCAACATAGGCGATAGGTTATGCGCCACCTATGTCAATATAGGCGATTGGTTAGGCGCAGCCTATGTCAACATAGGCGATATGTTAGGCGCCGCCTATGCCATTGCCTATGCTCACTGCCTCACATAGGCTATAGTTTAGGTGCCACCTATGTCAACATAGACGATAGGTTAGGCGCCTCCTATGTCAACATAGGCGATAAGTTAGGTTCCGCCTATGTCAACATAGGTGTTAGGTTGGGTGCCGCCTATGTCAACATAGGCGATAGGTTAGGCGCCGCCTATGCCATTGCCTATGCTCACTGCCTCACATAGGCGATAGGTTAGGTGCCCCTATGTAAACATAGGAGATAGGTTAGGCACCACCTATGTCAACATAGGAGATAGGTTAAGTGCTGCCTTTGCCATTGCCTATGCTTACTGCCTCACATAGGCGATAGGTTAGGTACCACCTATGTTAACATAGGCGATAGGTTAGACTCCGCCTATGTCAACATAGGCGATAGGGTAGGCGCCGCCGATGCCATTGCCGATACTCCCTGCCTTACATAAGCGATAGGTTAGACGCAACCTATGTCAACATAGGCGATAGGTTAGGCGCCGCCTATGTCAACATAGGTGATAGGTTAGGATCCGCCTATGCCATTCCTAATGCATACTGCCTCACATAAGCGATATGTTATGCGTCGCCTATGTTAACATAGGCGATAGGTTAGGGGCCGGCTTTGTCAATATAGGCGTTAGGTTAGGTTCCGCCTATGTCAACATAGGCGATAGATTAGGCAACGCCTATGCCCTTGCCTATGCTCATTGCCTCACATAGACGATAGGTTAGGCGCCATCTATGTCAACATACGAGATATGTTAGGCACCGCCTATAGAAACATACGCAATAGGTTAGGCGCCTCTTATGGCAACATGGATGATAGATTAGGCGCCGCCTATGTTAACATAGGCGATAGGCTAAACGCCGCCTATGCCATTTCCTATGCTGACTGCCTTACATAGGCGATAGGTTGGGCACCGCCAATGTCAACATAGGCGATAGGTTAGGCGTCTCCTATGCCATTCCCTATGCATACTGCCTCAGATATGCGATAGGTTAGGCACCACCTATGTCAACATAGGCGATAGGTTAGGCGCCGCATATGTCAACATAGGCGATAGGTTAGGCGTCGCCTATGCTCACTAGCTCACATAGGCTATAGGTTAGATGCAACCTATGTAAACATAGGCGATAGGTTAGGCGCCTCATATGTCAAAATAAACGATAGATTAGGTGCCGCCTGTGTCAACATAGGCGATAGGTTAGGCACCGCCTATGCCATTCCCTGTGCATAATGCCTCACATAGGTGATAGGTTAGGCTCCACCTATGTCAACATAGGCGATAGGTTAGGCGCCGCCTATGTCAACATAGGTGATAGGTTAGGCTCCGCCTATGTCAACATAGGAGATGGGTTAGGCACCCCTTATGCTATTGCCTATGCTCACCGCCTCACTTAGGTGATAGGTTAGGCGCCACCTATGTAAATATAGGCGATAGGTTAGGCGTCACCTATGTCAACATAGGAGATAGGTTAGGTGCCGCTAATGTCAACATAGGCGATAGGTTAGGCGCCGCCTATGCCATTGACTATGCTCACTGCCTCACATAGGCGATAGGTTAGGCGCCTCCTATGTTAACATAGGCGATAGGTTAGGCGCCGCCTATGTCAACATAGGCGATAGGTTAGGCGCTGCCTATGCCATTCCCTATGCATACTGCCTCACATAGGCGATAGGTTAGGCGTCACCTATGTCAGCATAGGCGATAGGTTAGGCGTCACCTATGTCAGCATAGGCGATAGGTTAGGCGCCGTCTATGTCAACATAGGTTATAGGTTTGGCACCGCCTATGTCAACATTGGCGATAGGTTAGGCGCCGCCTATGCCATTGCCTATGCTAACTGCCTCACATAGGCTGTAGTTTAGGCGCCACCTATGTCAACATAGACGATAGGTTAGGCGCCACCTATGTCAACATAGGTGATAGGTTAGGCGCCGCCTATGTCAACATAGGAGATGGGTTAGGCACCCTCTATGCTATTGCCTATGCTCACCGCCTCACTTAGGCGATAGGTTAGGCGCCACCTATGTAAATATAGGCGATAGGTTAGGCGTCACCTATGTCAACAAAGGAGATAGGTTAGGCGTCGCTAATGTCAACATAGGCGATAGGTTATGCGCCGCCTATGCCATTGACTATGCTCACTACCTCACATAGGCGATAGGTTAGGCGCCTCCTATGTTAACATAGGGGATAGGTTAGGCGCCGCCTAGGTCTACATAGGCAATAGGTTAGGCGCCGCCTATGCCATTCCCTATGCATACTGCCTCACATAGGCGATAGGTTAGGTGCCACCTATGTCAACATAGGCGATAGGTTAGGCGCCGTCCTTGTCAACATAGGTTATAGGTTTGGCACCTCCTATGTAAACATAGGCGATAGGTTAGGCGCCGCCTATGCCATTGCCTATGCTAACTGCCTCACATAGGCTGTAGTTTAGGCGCCACCTATGTCAACATAGACGATAGGTTAGGCACCGCCTATGTCAACATAGGCGATAGGTTATGCGCACCCTATGTCAATATAGCCGATTGGTTAGGCGCAGCCTATGTCAACATAGGCGATATGTTAGGCGCCGCCTATGCCATTGCCTATGCTCACTGCCTCACATAGGCTATAGTTTAGGTGCCACCTATGTCAACATAGATGATAGGTTAGGCACCTCCTATGTCAACATAGGCGATAGGTTAGGTTCCGCCTATGTCAACATAGGTGTTAGGTTGGGTGCCGCCTATGTCAACATAGGCGATGGGTTAGGCGCCGCCTATGCCATTGCCTATGCTCACTGCCTCACATAGGCGATAGGTTAGGTGCCCCTATGTAAACATAGGAGATAGGTTAGGCACCGCCTATGTCAACATAGGAGATAGGTTAAGTGCTGCCTTTGCCATTGCCTATGCTTACTGCCTCACATAGGCGATAGGTTAGGTACCACCTATGTTAACATAGGCGATAGGTTAGACTCCGCCTATGTCAACATAGGCGATAGGGTAGGCGCCGCCGATGCCATTGCCGATACTCCCTGCCTTACATAAGCGATAGGTTAGACGCAACCTATGTCAACATAGGCGATAGGTTAGGCGCCGCCTATGTCAACATAGGTGATAGGTTAGGATCCGCCTATGCCATTCCTAATGCATACTGCCTCACATAAGCGATATGTTATGCGTCGCCTATGTTAACATAGGCGATAGGTTAGGGGCCGGCTTTGTCAATATAGGCGTTAGGTTAGGTTCCACCTATGTCAACATAGGCGATAGATTAGGCAACGCCTATGCCCTTGCCTATGCTCATTGCCTCACATAGACGATAGGTTAGGCGCCATCTATGTCAACATACGAGATATGTTAGGCACCGCCTATAGAAACATACGCAATAGGTTAGGCGCCTCTTATGGAAACATGGATGATAGATTAGGCGCCGCCTATGTTAACATAGGCGATAGGCTAAACGCCGCCTATGCCATTTCCTATGCTGACTGCCTTACATAGGCGATAGGTTGGGCACCGCCTATGTCAACATAGGTGATAGGTTAGGCGTCTCCTATGCCATTCCCTATGCATACTGCCTCAGATATGCGATAGGTTAGGCACCACCTATGTCAACATAGGCGATAGGTTAGGCGCCGCCTATGTCAACATAGGCGATAGGTTAGGCGTCGCCTATGCTCACTAGCTCACATAGGCTATAGGTTAGATGCAACCTATGTCAACATAGGCGATAGGTTAGGCGCCTCATATGTCAAAATAAACGATAGATTAGGTGCCGCCTGTGTCAACATAGGCGATAGGTTAGGCACCGCCTATGCCATTCCCTGTGCATAATGCCTCACATAGGTGATAGGTTAGGCTCCACCTATGTCAACATTGGCGATAGCTTAGGCGCCGCCTATGTCAACAAAGGTGATAGGTTAGGCACCGCCTATGTCAACATAGGAGATGGGTTAGGCACCCCCTATGCTATTTCCTATGCTCACCGCCTCACTTATGCGATAGGTTAGGCGCCACCTATGTAAATATAGGCAATTGGTTAGGCGTCACCTATGTCAATATAGGAGAAAGGTTAGGCGCCGCTAATGTCAACATAGGCGATAGGTTAGGCGCCGCCTATGCCATTGACTATGCTCACTGCCTCATATAGGCGATAGTTTAGGCGCCGCCTATGCCATTGCCAATGCTCAGTGCCTCACATAGGCTATAGGATAGGCGCGACCTATGTCAACATAGGGGATAGGTTTGGCGCCGTCTAGGTCAACATAAGCGATAGGTTAGGCACCGCCTTTGCCATTGCCTATGATCACTGCCTCACATAGACGATCGGTTAGGAGCCACCTATGTCAACATAGGCGATAGGTTAAGCGCCGCCTATAAAAACATATGCGATCGGTTTGGCGCCTCCTATGGCAACATAGGCGATAGGTTAGGCACCGCCTAGGTCAATATAGGCGATAGGTTAATCGCCGCCTCTGCCATTTCCTATGCTCATTGCCTCACATAGGCGATAGGATAGGCGCCGACTATGTTAACATAGGCGATAGGTTAGGCGCCGCCTATGTCAACTTAGGCGATAGGTTAGGCGCCGCCTATGCCATTGCCTATGCTCACTGTCTCACATAGGCGATAGGTTAGTAGCCACCTATTTCAACATAGATGATAGGTTAGGCGCCGCCTATGTCAACATAGGTTATTGGTTTGGCGCCACCTATGTCAACATAGGCGATAGGTTAGGCGCCGCGCTTAGGTGTAAGAAAAAATAAGTGAGGTTTACGGGTAGAGGATATATTTAAAAGATGAGACATGGGTCGGGTTGGTCCTTTGAAAAATGGATTTTTAGGCAAAACTTACGTTGATAGGCGGCGCCCATGGACTCGTCTAAGCATAAGAAGGCGGCGCCTAACCTATTGCCTATGTTAACATAGGCGGCGCCTAACCTATAGCCTATGTTGACATAGTGGCACCTAACCTATCGCCTATGTGAGGCAGTGAGCAGAGGGAATGGCATAGTCGGCGCCAAACCTATCGCCTATATTGTCATAGGCGGCGCCTAACCTATCGCCTATGTTGACATAGGCGGCGCCTAATCTATCGCCTATGTTGACATAGGTGGCGCCTAACATATCGCCTATGTTGACATAGGCGGCGCCTAACCTATCGCCTATGTTGACATAGGCGGTGCCTAACCTGTCACCTATGTGCGGCAGTGAGCATAGGAAATGGCATAGGCGGCGTCTAACCTATCGCCTAAGTGAGGTAGTGAGCATAGGCGATTGAAAATGCGGGGCACTCTTGGTCGAAAAGGTCCTTTCACTCAATGAGATGTATTTTTCCAAAATCATAACAAACTAACCATACTCTTATCACCAAGCACTACTACAAAATCCTATTCACCATTATGAGCGTAGCAGTCAAAAAAACTACGGAACATGAAAGAACAACTCACTTGGTGATAAATTCGGGAAGGTGAGCCTGCAAAATTAGATGAGAACAGAGAAGGGCTTCGAAAGGAAAAGGTTGTTTGGGCCGCGCTTAGGTTTAAGATAAAATAAGTGAGGTTTACGGGTAGAGGATATATTTAAAAGATGAGACATGGGTCGGGTTGGTCCTTTGAAAAATGGATTTTTAGGCAAAACTTACGTTGATAAGCGGCGCCCATGGACTCGCCTAAGCATAAGAATGCGGCGCCTAACCTATTGCCTATGTTAACATAGGCGGCGCCTAACCTATCGCCTATGTTGACATAGTGGCACCTAACCTATCGCCTATGCGAGGCAGTGAGCATAGGCAATGGCATAGGCGGCGCCAAACCTATCGTCTATATTGTCATAGGCGGCGCCTAACCTATCGCCTATGTTGACATAGGCGGCGCCTAATCTATCGCTTACGTTGAAATAGGATGCACCTAACCTATTGCCTATGTGAGGCAGTGAGCAAAGGTAATAGCTTAGGCGGCGCCTAACCTATCGCCTATGTTGACATAGGCGGTGCCTAACCTATCGCCTATGTGAGGTAGTGAGCATAGGCAATGGCATAGGCGGCGCCTAACCTATCTCCTACGTTGACATAGGCAGCGCCAAACATCTCACCTATATTGACATAGGCAGCGCCTAACCTATCGCCTATGTAAGGCGGTGAGCAAAGGCAATGGCATAGGCGGCGCCTAACCTATTGCCTATGTTAATAAAGGCGGCGCCTAACCTATCGCCTATGTTGATATAGGCGGCGCCTAACCTATATCCTATGTCAGGCAGTGACAATAGAAAATGGTATAGGCGGCGCCTAACCTATCGCCTAAGTGAGGCAGTGAGCATAGGAGATTGAAAATGCGGGGCACTTTTGGTCGAAAAGGTCCTTTCACTCAAAGAGATGCATTTTTCCAAAATCATAACAAACTAAGCATACTCTTATCACCAAGCACTACTACAAAATCCATTTAACCATTATGAGCGTAGCAATGAAAAAAAACTAGGGAACATGAAAGAAAAACTTACTTAGTGATAAATTCCGAAAGGTGAGCCTACAAAATTAGATGAGACAAGAGAACGGCTTGGAAAGAGAAAGGTTGTTTGGGCGTCACTTAGGTTTAAGAAAAATTAAGTGGGGTTTAAGGGTAGAGGATATATTTAAAAGATGCGACAAGGTTCCGGCTAGTCCATTCAAAAATTGGGTTATTAGGCAAAACTTACATTGATAGGTTGCCTAAGCGTAAGTAGGTGGCACCTAACCTATTGCCTATGTTGACATAGGCGGCACCTAACCTATCGCCTATATTGACATTGGCGGCGCCTAACCTATTGCCTATATTGACATAGGCGGCACCTAACCTATCGCCTATGTGCGGCAGTTAGCATAGGAAATGGATTAGGCGGCGCCTAACCTATCGCCTAAGAGAGGAAGTGAGCACAGGCGATTTAAAATGCGGGGCATTCTTGGTAAAAAAGGTCCTTTCACTCAATGAGATGTATTTTTTCCAAAATCATAACAAACAAAGTATACTCTTATCACCAAGCACTACTACAAAATCCATTTAACCATTATGAGTGTAGCAATGAAAAAAAAACTAGGGAACATGAAAGAACAACTTACTTAGTGATAAATTCCAGAAGGTGAGCCTGCAAAATTAGATGAGACAAGAGAAGGGCTTGGAAAGGGAAAGGTTGTTTGGGCGGCACTTAGGTTTAAGAAAAATTAGGTGGGGTTTAAGGGTAGAGGATATATTTAAAAGATGAGACATGGGTTGCGTTGGTCCTTTAAAAAATGACTTAATAGGCAAAACTTACGTTGATAGGCGGCACCCATGGAATTGCCGAATCATAAGTAGGCGGCGCCCAATGAATCGCCTAATCATAAGTAGCATACAAGATTACATGTTAAAAGAGAAGGGCTTGGAAAGGGAAAGGTTGTTTGGGCGGCACTTAGGTTTTACAAAAATTGAGTGGGATTTCAGGGCAAAGGATATATTTAAAAGATGAGAAATGGGTCATGTTGGTCCATTCAAAAATAGTTTATTAGGCAAAACATACGTTCATAGGCGGCGCCCATGGACTCACCTAAGCATAAGTAGGTGGCGCCTAACCTATCGCCTATGTTGACATAGTTGGCGCCTAACCTATCGCCTATGTTGACATAGGTGGCACCTAACCTATCGCCTATGTGAGGCAGTGACATAGGCAAAGGCATAGGTGGTGCCTAACCTATCGCCTATATTGACATAGGCGGCGCCTAACCTATCGCCTATATTGTCATAGGCGGCGCCTAACCTATCGCCTATGTGGACATAGGCGGTGCCTAATCTATCGCCTATGTTGACATAGGTGGCGGCTAACCTATCGCCTATGTGAGGCAATGAGCAAAGGTAATAGCTTAGGCGGCGCCTAACCTATCGCCTGTGTTGACATAGGCGGTGCCTAACCTATCGCCTATGTGAGGCAGTGAGCATAGGCAATGGCATAGGCGGCGCCTAACCTATCACCTATGTTGACATAGGCGGCGCCAAACATCTCACATATATTGACATAGGCAGCGCCTAACCTATCGCCTATATGAGGCAGTGAGCATAGGTAATGGCATAGGCGGCGCCTAACCTATCGCCTAAGTGAGGTAGTGAGCATAGGGGATTGAAAATGAGGCGTACTCTTGGTCAAAAAGGTCCTTTCACTCAATGAGATGTATTTTTTCAAAATCATAAAAAAGTAACCATACTTTTATCGCCAAGCACTACAACAAAATCCTGTTAACTATTATGAGATAGCTATGAAACAACTACGGAACACGAAATAACAACTTACTTGGTGATAAATTTGTGATGAATCGGGATGGTGAGCCTGCAAGATTAGATATTAAAAGAGAAGGGCTTGGAAAGGGAAAGGTTGTTTGGGCGGCGCTTAGGCTTAAGAAAAATAGAGTGGGGTTTAAAGGTAGAGGATATATTTAAAAGATGAGACATTGGTCGGATTAGTCCATTCAAAACTGGTTTATAAAGCAAAACTTACGTTTATAGGCGGCGCCCAATGGACTCGCCAAAGCATTAGTAGGTGGTGCCTAACCTATCATCTATGTGAGACGCAACGCATAGGAAATGGCATAGGCGGCGCCTAACCTATCGCCTATGTTGACATAGGCGGCGCCTAACCTATCGCGTGTGTTGACATAGGCGCCGCCTAACCTATAGCCTATGTTGACATAGGCAGCGCCTAACCTATCGCCTATGTTGGCATAGGCGGCGTCTAACCTATCGCCTATGTTGCCATAGGCGGCGCCTAACCTATCGCCTATGTTGACATAGGCGGCGCCTAACCTATTGCCTATGTTGACATAGACGACGCCTAACATATCGCCTATGTTGACATAAGAGGCGCCTAACCTATAGCCTATGTCAGGTAGTGAGCATAGGAAATGGCATGGGCGGCACCTAACCTATAGCCTAAGTGAGGCAGTGAGCATAGGCGATTGAGGCGCACCTATGCCATTGCCTATGCTCACTGCCTCACATAGGCGGTAGGTTAGGTGCAACTTCTGTCAATATAGGGGATAGGTTAGGCGCCACCTATTTCAACATAGGCGATAGGTTAGGCGCTGCCTTTGCCATTGCATATGCTCACTACCTCACATAGGCGATAGGATAGGCGCCGCCTATGTCAACAAAGGCGATAGGTTAGGCGCCGCCTATGTATACATAGGTTATACGTTAGGTGCCGCCTATGCCATTGCCTATGCTCACTGCCTCACATAGGCGATAGGATAGGCGCCACCTATGTCAACATAGGAGTTAGGTTAGGCGTCGCCTATGTCAACATAGGTGATAGGTTAGGCACCGCCTATATCAACAGAGGCGATAGGTTAGGAGTCGCCTATGCCATTTCCTATGCTCACTACCACACATAGGCAATAGGTTAGGCGCCACCTATGTCAACATAGATGATAGGTTAGGGGCCGCCTATGTCAACATGGGCAATAGGTTAGGCACCGCCTACTTATGCTTAGCCAAGTCCATAGTCGCCGCCTATCAACGTAAGTTTTGCCTAATAACCCATTTTTGAATGGACCAACCCGACACATGTCTCATCTTTTAAATATATCCTCTACCCTTAAACCCCTCTCAATTTTTCTTAAACCTAAGCACCGCCCAAACAACCTTTCCCTTTCCAAGCCGTACTCTTTTCTAATCTAATCTTGCAGGCTCACCTTCCCGATTTGTCACGAATTTATCACCAAGTAAGTTGTTCTTTCATATTCCATAGTTGTTTCATTGCTTCGCTCAAAATGGTTAAATGGATTTTGTAGTAGTGCTTGGTGATAAGAGTATGGTTAGTTTGTTATGATTTTTAAAAAATACATCTCATTGAGTGGATTGACCTTTTCGACCAAGAGTGCACCGCATTTCCAATTGCCTATGCTCACTGCCTTACTTAGGCGCCGCCTATGACATTGCCTATGCTCACTGCCTTACACAGGCGATAGGTCAGGCGCCACCTATATCAACATAGGCGATAGGTTAGGCGCAGCCTATGCCATTACCTATGCTCACAGCCTCACATAGGCGATAGGTTAGGCGCCACCTATATCAACATAGGCGATAGGTTAGGCACCGCCGATGTCAACATAGGCAATAGGTTAGGCCCCGTCTTTGCCATTGCCTATACTCACTACCTCACATAGACGATAGGTTAGGCACCACCTATGTCAACATAGGCGATAGGTTAGGCGCCGCCTATGTCAACATAGGCAAGAGGTCAGGCGCTGCCTACTTACGCTTAGGTGAGTCCATGGGTGCCGCCCATCAACGTAAGTTTTGCCTAATAACCCATTTTTGAATGGACTAACCCAAGCCATGTCTCATCTTTTAAATATATCCTCTACCCTTAAACCCCACTCAATTTTTCTTAAAACTAAGCGTCGCCCAAACAACCTTTTCCTTTCCAAGACCTTCTCTTTTCTCATCTAATCTTGGAGGCTCACCTTCCCGATTCGTCATGAATTTATCACCAACTAACTTGTTCTTTAATTTTCTGTAGTTATTTCATTGCTACGCTCATAATTGTTAACTAGATTTTGTAGTAGTTCTTGGTGATAAGAGTATGGTTAGTTTGTTATGATTGTGGAAAAACACATGTCATTGAGTGAAAGGACCTTTTCGACCAAGAGTGTGCCGCATTTCCAATTGCCTATGCTTACTGCCTCACTTAGATGATAGGTTAGGCGCCGCCTATGCTCACTGTCTCACATAGGCGATAGGTTAGGTGCCGCCAAATTCAACATAGGAGATAGGTTGAAGCGGCGCCTATGTCAACATAGGCGATAGGTTAGGCGCCGACTATGCCATTGCCTATGCTCACTGCCTCACATAGGCGATAGGTTAGGCGCCGCCTATGTCAACATAGACGATAGGTTAGGCGCCACCTATGTTAACATAGGCTATAGGTTAGGCGCCGCCTATGTCAACATAGGCGATAGGTTAGGCACCGCGTATGCCATTTCCTATTCTCACTACCTCACATAGGCAATAGGTTAGGCACCACCTATGTCAATACAGGCGATAGGTTAGGCACCACCTTTGTCAACATAGGTAATAGGTTAGGCGCCACGTACTTATGCTTAAGCGAGTCCATGGACTTTGCCTTTCAACATAAGTTTTGTCTAATAACCCGTTTTTGAACAGACCAACCCGACCCATGTCTCATCTTTTAAATATATCCTCTAACCTTAAACCCCACTCAATCTTTCTTAAACCTAAGCGATGCCTAAACAACATTTCCCTTTCAAAGCCATTCTCTTTTCTAATCTAATCCTGCAGGCTCACCTTCCCGATTCGTCATGAATTTATCACCCAGTAAGTTGTTCTTTCATGTTTCGTAGTTGTTTCATTGCTACACTCATAATGGTTAAATCAATTTTTTAGTAGTGCTTGGTGATAAGAGTATGGTTAATTTGTTATGATTTTGGAAAAATACATCTCATTGAATAAAAGGACCTTTTCGACCAAGAGTGCGCCGCATTTCCAATCGCCTATGCTCACTGCCTCATTTAGGCGATAAATTAGGAGCTGTCTATGCCATTACCTATGCTCACTGCCTCACATAGGCGATAGGTTAGGTGCTCCCTATGTCAACATAGGCGATAGATTAGGCGGCGCCTATGTCAACATAGGCGATAGGTTAGGCGCCGCCTATGCCATTGCCTATGCTCACTGCCTCACATAGGCTATAGGTTAGGTGCCACCTATGTCAACATAGGGGATAGGTTAGGCGCCGGCTATGTCAACATAGGCGATAGATTAGGCACCGCCTATATCAATATAGGCGATAGGTTAGGCGCCGCCTATGCCTTTGCCTATGCTCACTGCCTCACATAGGCGATCGGATAGGCGCCGCCTATGTCAACATAGGCGATAGGTTAGGCGCCGCCTCTGTATACATAGGCTATAGGTTAGGCGCCGCCTATGCCATTGCCTATTCTCACTGCCTCACATAGGCAATAGGATAGGCGCCACCTATGTCAACATAGGAGTTAGGTTAGGTGCCGCCTATGTCAACATAGGCGATTGGTTAGGCGCCGCCTATGTCAATATAGGCGATAGGTTAGGAGCCGCCTATGCCATTTCCTATGCTCACTTCCTGATGTTAGGCGTAATTACACGCCTAAAGCACCTTAATTTACCCATATTTTAGCTAAGTTTTAAGGACAAAATATATAATTCCTGCACTTTTAGTCCATTTTCCTGTAAGTGAGCTAAGCAACGTGATTAGCAAGTTTTCAGGTATTTATGATGAAGATTTCAGCACTTTGTGGACTTTTCTGTAGCAAGGGAAACTTAACATCAGAGGGAAGGCGGCTTCTGGAAGCTTGTGGACTGAAAGTGATGCATGAAAAATTTGTCCCGAGCAAAAACAGTATTTCTAAAGACTTTGGCATGAGCAGTAACCTAGTAGGATTAGGAGAAGTATGCAGTAACTTCGTAGGAATAGGATATGGATCTTATAAAAAACCTATTTTGCTGAACTTTTCAGCATTCATTCACTCATTCATTAATTCAAGTCTTATTCATTCGACTTATGCTCCTAATTCATGTTACGATTATTGATAGAGCACACGGCTCTCTTGAAAACAACGGACCAAGAGCAAAATGTCCAACCCTAGTTAGCGTCTAAACCATCTCCATCGCCAAGATTATTCTAGGTTGTGGTATGATGATTGTATCTGTTGAGATCTCCGTTGTAATCATGAGTAGCTAAACTTCTCTGTTAGGGTTAAGGAAGCCTTATGATTTACAATCTATTACTATGAGTTTGTGAATTCGTGATGCGCATGCTACTTATATCATTACTCTCTTCATCTTAATTTAAATTCTTGTGGTTGCAAACAAATAGAATATGCTAGTATAGCATTAACTTGTTCGAGAGAAAAGTTACAGGTCTGGAAAAAGAGAATGACAAGGAAATAGGGCTACCAACACCTGTTTAAAAGTTAGTGCCGTAACTGGATTAACCTCTTGGAGAGTTCGTACCATTAGTTATACGCTTTAAGCTCGAGAGAGTTAAAGTGAGATAATCCTTGATGGTCGAGAGACACTAGGATTTACCATAGAATACGAATCTCTATAAGTGCATGCATGTCTGAATTCCGCATAACTCATAGTTAATAGATACGTAGAACTCATAAGGTGGACATAACCCTAACTTACAATTCTCATTGATTAAAACCTACTAAACAAAGCATTCCGTTTTTACGTTACAATTCTAAATTCACGCCAAACCCAAAATCCCCCCTTTCCTTAGAATTTTCGACCAAAAGTCTAATAATAGTTGCAACACTTAGTGACCGAGTATTCCTTGTGTGATTCGACACCCAACCCAGGTGGGTTCTATGTTTGACAACGACCGCTTACACTATTACGAGAGCTGTAGTTTGAGCGTTATCACTGCCTCACATAGGCGATAGGTTAGGTGCCACCTATGTCAACATAGGCGATAGCTTAGGGGCCGCCATTGTCAACATAGGCAATAGGTTAGGCGCCTCCTACTTATGCTTAGGCAAGTCCATGGGCGCCGCCTATCAACGTAAGTTTTACCTAATAACCCATTTTTGAATGGACCAACCCGACCCATATCTCATCTTTTAAATATATCCTCTACCCTTAAACCCCACTCAATTTTTCTTAAACATAAGCGCCACCCAAACAACCTTTCCCTTTCTAAGCCCTACTCTTTTCTCATCTAATCTTGCAGGCTCACCTTCCCAATTTGTCACGAATTTATCACCAAGTAAGATGTTCTTACATGTTCCATAGTTGTTTCATTGCTATGCTCATAATGGTTAACTGGATATTGTAGTAGTACTTGGTGATAAGAGTATGGTTAGTTTTTTATAATTTTGGAAAAATACATCTCATTGAATGAAATGACCTTTTCGACCAAGTGTGTGCCGCATTTTCAATCCTTTATGCTCACTGCCTCGATTAGGCGATAGGTTAGGCGCCCCCTATGCCATTGCCTATGCTTACTGCCTCACATAGGCGATAGTTTAGGCTCCGCCTATGTCAACAGAGGCGATAGGTTAGGCACCACCTATGTCAACATAGGCGATAGGTTAGGTGCCGCCTATGTCAACATAGGCAATAGGTTAGGCGCCACCAACTTACACTTAGGTGAGTCCATGGGCGCCGCCTATCAACGTAAGTTTTGCCTAATAACCCATTTTTGAATTGACTAACCCGACCAATGTCTCATATTTTAAATATATTCTCTACCCTTAAACCCCACTCTATTTTTCTTGAAACTAAGCGCCACCCAAACAACCTTTCCCTTTCCAAGCCCTTCTCTTTTATCAACTAATCTTGCAAGATCACCTTCCTGATTCGTCACGAATTTATCACCAAGTAAGGTATTCTTTTATGTTCCTTAGTTGTTTCACTTCTACGCTTATAATGGTTAACTGGATTTTGTAGTAGTGCTTGGTTATAAAAGTATGGTTAGTTTGTTATGATTTTGGAAAAATACATATCATTGAGTGAAAGGACCTTTTCGACCAAGAGTGCGCCGCATTTCCGATCGCCTATGCTCACTGCCTCACTTAGGAGATAGGTTAGGCGCCGCCTATGCCATTTCCTATGCTCACTATCTCACATAGGCGATAGGTTTGGCACTGCCTATGTCAACATAGGCAATAGTTAAGACGCCCCATATGTCAACATAGGCAATAGGTTAGGAACCACCTACTTACACTTAGGCGAGTCCATGGGCGCCGCCTATCAACGTAAGTTTTGCCTAATATCCCAATTTTGAATGGAACAACCCGACCCATGTCTCACCTTTTAAATATATCCTCTACCCTTAAACTCCACTTAATTTATCTTAAACCTAAGCGCCACCCAAACAACCTTTCCCTTTCCAAGCGCTTCTCTTTTCTCATCTGATCTTGCAGACTCACCTTCCCAATTCGTCACGAATTTATCACCAAGTAAATTCTTCTTTCATGTTTCGTTGTTGTTTCATTGCTAAGATTATAATGGTTAACTGGATTTTATAGTAGTGCTTGGTGATAAGAGTATGGTTAGTTTGTTATGATTTTGGAAAAATACATCTCATTGAGTGAAAGGACCTTTTCCACCAAGAGTGCGCCATATTTCAAATTGACTATGCTCACTGTCTCACTTAGGCGATAGGTTAGGTGTCGCGTATGCCATTTCCTATGCTCACTGCCTCACATAGGCGATAGGTTAGGAGCCGCCTATGTCAACATAGGCGATAGGTTAGGTGCCGCCTATGTCAACATAGGCGATAGGTTAGGCGCCGCCTATTCCATTGCCTATGCTCACTTCCTCACATAGGCGATAGGTTAGGCGCCACCTATGTCAACATAGGCGATAGGTTAGGCGCCGCCTAAGTCAACATAGGCGATAGTTTAGGTGCCGCCTATAAATGTAAGTTTTGCCTAATAAACTATTTTTGAATGGACCAACACGACCCATTTCTCACTTTTTAAATATATCCTCTACCCTTAAATCCCACTCAATTTGTCTAAAATCTAAGCGCCCCCCAAACAACCTTTCCCTTTCCAAGCCCTTCTCTTTTTTCATCTAATCTTGCAGGCTCACCTTCCCGATTCGTCATGAATTTATCACCAAGTAAGTTGTTATTTTATGTTCCGTAGTTGTTTCATTGCTACGCTCATAATGGTTAACATGATTTTGTAGTAGTGCTTGGTGATATGAGTATGGTTAGTTTGTTATGATTTTTGAAAAATACATCTCATTGAGTGAAAGGACCTTTTCGACCAAGATTGTGCCGCATTTTCAATCCCCTATACTCATTGCCTCACTTAGGTGATAGGTTAGGTCCCGCCTATTCCATTTCCTATGCTTACTGCCTTACATAGGCGATAGGTTAGGCACCGCCTATGTCAATATAGGTGATAGGTTAGGTGCCGCCTATGTCAATATAGCTGATAGGTTAGGCGCTGCCTATGCCATTGCCTATGCTCACTACCTCACATAGGCGATAGGTTAGGCGCCGCCTATGTTAGCATAGGCGATAGGTTAGGCGCCGCCTAAGCCATTGCCTTTGCTCCCTGCCTTACATAGGTGATAGGTTAGGCGCCACCTATGTCAACATAGGCGATAGGTTAGGCGCCGCCTATGTCAACATAGGCGATAGGCTAGGCGCCGCCTATGTCAAAATAGGCGATAGGTTAGGCGCCGCCTATGCCATTGCCTATGCTCACTGCCTCACATAGGCAATAGGTTAGGTGCATCTTATGTCAACATAGGCGATAGGTTAGGCGCCCCCTATGTCAACATAGGCGATAGGTTAGACGCCGCTGATGTCAACATAGGTCAGAGGTTACGCGCCGACTATGCCATTTCCTATGCTCACTGCCTCACATAGGCGATAGGTTAGGTGCCACCTATGTCAACATAGGCGATAGGTTAGGCGCCGCCTATGTCAACATAGGCAATAGGTTGGGCGCTGCCTACTTATGCTTAGGCGAGTCCATGGGCACCGCCGATCAACGTAGGTTTTGCCTAAAAATCCATTTATGAAAGGACTAACCCGACCCATTTCTCATCTTATAAATATATCCACTACCCTTAAACCTCACTTAATTTTTCTTAAACCTAAGCTCCGCCCAATCAACCTTTCCATTTCCAAGCCCTTCTCTTTTCTCATCTAATTTTGCAGGCTCACCTTCCCGAATTTATTACCAAGTAAGTTGTTCTTTCATGTTCCGTAGTTTTGTTTCATTGCTATTCTAATAATGGTTAACTGGATTTTGTAGTAGTGCTTGGTGATAAAAGTATGGTTAATTTTTTATGATTTTGGAAAAATACATCTCATTGAGTGAAAGGACCTTTTCGACCAAGAGTGCCCCGCATTTTCAATCGCCTATGCTCACTGCCTCACTTAGGCGATAGGTTAGGCGCCGCCTATGCCATTTCTTATGCTCACTGCCGCACATAGGCGATAGGTTAGGCTCCGCCTATGTCAACATTGGCAATAGGTTAGGCGCTGCCTATGTCAACATAGGCGATAGGTTAGGTGCCGCCTATGTCAACATAGGCAATAGGTTAGGTGCCACTTACTTACGCTTAGGCGAGTCCATGGGCGTAGCCTATCAACGTAAGTTTTGCCTAATAACCCATTTTTGAATGGACTAACCCAACCCATGTCTCATCTTTTAAGTATATCCTCTACCCTTAAACCCCACTCTATTTTTCTTAAACCGGAGCACCGCCCAGACAACCTTTCCCTTTTGAAGCCCTTCTCTTTTATCATCTAATCTTGCAAGATCACCTTCCTGTTTCTTCACGAATTTATCACCAAGTAAGTTATTCTTTCATGTTCCTTAGTTATTTCATTTCTATGCTCATAATGATTAAATGGAATTTGTAGTTGTGCTTAGTGATAAGAGTATGGTTAGTTTGTTATGATTTTGGAAAAATACATCTCATTGATTGAAAGACCTTTTTGACCAAGAGTGCACCGCATTTCCAATCGCCTATGCTCACTGCCTCACTTAGGCAATAGGTTAGGTGTCGCCTATGCCATTTCCTATGCTCACTGCCTCACATAGACGATAGGTTAGGGGACACCTATGACAACTTAGGCGATAGGTTAGGCGCCGCCTATGTCAACATAGGGGATAGGCTAGGCGGTTAGGCGCCGCCTATGCCATTTCCAATGCTCAATGCCTCGCTTAGGCGATAGGTTAGGCAGCGTCTATGCCCTTGGCTATGCTCACTGCCTCACATAAGCGATTGGTTAGGTGCTGCCTATGTCAACATAGGCGATAGGTTAGGCGCCGCCTATACCATTGACTATGCTCACTGCCTCACATAGGTGATATGTTAGGTGCCACCTATGTCAACATAGGGGATAGGTTAGGCACCGCCTATGTCAACATAAGCGATAGGTTAGGCGCAGCCTATATCAACCTAGGCGATAGGTTAGGCGCCGCGTATGCCATTTCCTATGCTCACTACCTCACATAGGCGATAGGTTAGGTGCCGCCTATGTCAACATAGGCGATAGGTTAGGCGCCGCCTATGCCATTGCCTATGCTCAATTCCTCACATAGGCGATAGGTTAGGCGCCACCTATGTCAACATAGGCGATAGGTTAGGCGCCGCCTAAGTCAACATAGGCGATAGTTTAGGTGCCGCCTATTTATGCTTAGGCTTGTCCATGGGCGCCGCCTATAAATGTAAGTTTTGCCTAATAAACTATTTTTGAATGGACCAACACGACCCATTTCTCACTTTTTAAATATATCCTCTACCCTTAAATCCCACTCAATTTTTCTGAAATCTAAGCGCCCCCCAAACAACCTTTCCCTTTCCAAGCCCTTCTCTTTTTTCATCTAATCTTGCAGGCTCACCTTCCCGATTCGTCATGAATTTATCACCAAGTAAGTTGTTATTTTATGTTCCGTAGTTGTTTCATTGCTACGCTCATAATGGTTAACATGATTTTGTAGTAGTGCTTGGTGATATGAGTATGGTAAGTTTGTTATGATTTTTAAAAAATACATATCATTGAGTGAAAGGACCTTTTCGACCAAGATTGCGCCGCATTTTCAATCCCCTATACTCATTGCCTCACTTAGGTGATAGGTTAGGTCCCGCCTATTCCATTTCCTATGCTTACTGCCTTACATAGGCGATAGGTTAGGCACCGCCTATGTCAATATAGGTGATAGGTTAGGTGTCGCCTATGTCAATATAGCTGATAGGTTAGGCGCTGCCTATGCCATTGCCTATGCTCACTACCTCACATAGGCGATAGGTTAGGCGCCGCCTATGTTAGCATAGGCGATAGGTTAGGCGCCGCCTAAGCTATTGCCTTTGCTCACTGCCTCACATAGGTGATAGGTTAGGCGCCACCTATGTAAACATAGGTGATAGGTTAGGCGCCGCCTATGTCAACATAGGCGATAGGCTAGGCGCCGCCTATGTCAAAATAGGCGATAGGTTAGGCGCCGCCTATGCCATTGCCTATGCTCACTGCCTCACATAGGCAATAGGTTAGGTGCATCTTATGTCAACATAGGCGATAGGTTAGGCGCCCCCTATGTCAACATAGGCGATAGGTTAGACGCCGCCGATGTCAACATAGGTCAGAGGTTACGCGCCGCCTATGCCATTTCCTATGCTCACTGCCTCGCATAGGCGATAGGTTCGGTGCCACCAATGTCAACATAGGTGATACGTTAGGCGCCGCCTATGTCAACATAGTCAATAGGTTGGGCACTGCCTACTTATGCTTAGGCGAGTCCATGGGCACCGCCTATCAACGTAGGTTTTGCCTAAAAATCCATTTATGTAAGGACTAACCCGACCCATTTCTCATCTTATAAATATATCCACTACCCTTAAACCTCACTTAATTTTTCTTAAACCTAAGCTCCGCCCAATCAACCTTTCCATTTCCAAGCCCTTCTCTTTTCTCATCTAATCTTGCAGGCTAACCTTCCCGAATTTATTACCAAGTAAGTTGTTCTTTCATGTTCCGTAGTTTTGTTTCATTGCTATTCTAATAATGGTTAACTGGATTTTGTAGTAGTGCTTGGTGATAAAAGTATGGTTAATTTTTTATGATTTTGGAAAAATACATCTCATTGAGTGAAAGGACCTTTTCGACCAAGAGTGCCCCGCATTTTCAATCACCTATGCTCACTGCCTCACTTAGGCGATAGGTTAGGCGCCGCCTATGCCATTTCCTATGCTCACTGCCGCACATAGGCGATAGGTTAGGCTCCGCCTATGTCAACATAGGCAATAGGTTAGGCGCTGCCTATGTCAACATAGGCGATAGGTTAGGTGCCGCCTATGTCAACATAGGCAATAGGTTAGGTGCCACTTACTTACGCTTAGGCGAGTCCATGGGCGTCGCCTATCAACGTAAGTTTTGCCTAATAACCCATTTTTGAATGGACTAACCCAACCCATGTCTCATCTTTTAAGTATATCCTCTACCCTTAAACCCCACTCAATTTTTCTTAAACCTAACTACCGCCGAAATAACCTTTCCCTTTCCAAGCCCTTCTCTTTTCTCATCTAATCTTGAAGGCCCACCTTCACGATTCATCACAAATTTATTACCAAGTAAGTTGTTTTTTCGTGTTCCGTAGTTGTTTCATTGCTACGCTCATAATGGTTAACTGGATTTTGTAGCAGTACTTGGTGATAAGAGTATGGTTAGTTTGTTATAATTTTGGAAAAATACATCTCATTAAATAAAAGGACCTTTTCGACCAAGAGTGCACCGCATTTTCAATCCCCTATGCTCATTGCCTCTCTTAGGCGATCGGTTAGGCGCCGCCTATGCCATTGCCTATGCTCACTACCTCACATAGGTGATAGTTTAGGGGCCGCCTATTTCAATATTGGTGATAGGTTAGGCGCTGCAAATGTCAACATAGGTGATAGGTTAGGCGCCGCCTATGCCATTGCCAATGCTCACTGCCTCACATATGCGATCGGTTAGGTACCGCCTATCTCAACATAGGCGATAGGTTAGGTGCCGCCTATGCCATTGCCTATGCTTACTTCCTCACATAAGCGATAGGTTAGATGCTGTCTATGTCAATATAGGTGATATGTTAGGCGCTGCCTATGTCAACGTAGGCGTTAGGTTAGGCGCTGGCTACGCCATTGCCTATGCTCACAGCCTCACATAGGCGATAGGTTAGGCACTGACTATGTCAATATAGGTGATAGGTTAGGTGCCGCCTATGTCAACATAGGCGATAGATTTGGCGCCGCCTATGTCAACATAGGCGATAGGTTAGGCACCGCCTATGTCAACATAGGTGATAGGTTAGGCGCTGCTTATGTCAATATGGGCGATAGGTTAGGCGCCGCCTATGACATTGCCTATGCTCACTGCCTCACATAGGCGATAGGTTAGGTGCCACCTATTTCAACATAGGCGATAGGTTAGGCGCCGCCTATGTCAACAAAAGTGATAGGTTAGGCGCCGCCTAACAACGTAAGTTTTGCCAAATAATTCATTTTTGAAAGGACCAACCCAACCCATGTCTCGTCGTTTGCAAAGAGCGTCGTACTGGGAAGATAGGAGTCGATGAAGGCCCCATTCCCTCTGCGTCTGCCGCATTCGAGAATCCGGACCGCCGCTCGCGGACCACGACGTCCCACAACAAATCGAGCAAGGCGTGAGATGCGAGGGCAGACTTTCGATTTGCCCTGTGCACAAAATGCGAGGGGCGAAAGGCGATCGATAAAACTTGATAATGCCTGGGCATTAGGTATGCAGCACAGGAAACCGACTTCGAGCAAGCCTACGTTGCGCTTGCCCCGCGACTGAGATGGCAGGCGGGTCAGGACGTCGCTGCTCGAGTAGGGATCCAACCTGACCGCACGTGCCGAACACAACTCACGCGCCGTGCGTCCAAATGCTCCGTCGATGCGCGCCCAGCACCGGACCCAACACCCGGCAATAGATGTCGTGCTTTGCTGCCCCTGCGGACGTTGCAAGGCTAAAGAAAGTCCCGCTTGACAAGATAGCTTGCCTGTGGGGGGTGCAGAGGAGATGAAGGCACGTTGAGGCTCATGTACGGGCGCCGCCCACGCCGGCCGCCGGCGCTCGTCAGCGGATTGGGCTCGGCCGCATGCGTGCAGCACCTGGAGCTTGCCTCGAGGGCAGCATCCAGTACTCGCCGCTCGCACGATAGCACCACCTCATCCAAATTCAAGCGCCAGCAGCTCCGTCGCGGACGACGCCACCGATAGCCGACATGAGCGTACAATAAAGCGCCGCCGCCGTTGCTACACGGGCACGGACGGCTCGCACAGACTAGCCATGCATGCTACCATGCGCCCACGCTGCTCACCGACATGGCCACTGAGCGCCTATGCCAACTACCGACAGTCGCCTTAAAGTGCCTTCAACACCTCTACCCCCCTTATATATGCTTAAAAAAAACCCAAGTGACAGGAGTAGACATGATTTTGCCAGAGAATCATACTAGACATATGCGGACCCGAACTACACGTTTTGATGTGAGACGGAGCCTGTGCACTCACAAAAAGGTCGCATAATTTGTAAATGATAATTTTCGTCGAGAAAATATTTTTTTTCGAATATCATTTATTAAAATTCAAAAAATATGTAAAAATAAATTAAAAATAGAAGAAATATTTATAAAAATATGAAAAAATTTGGAAAATATTCTCAGCGCATGAACTAACCTTAAACCAACAATCGAGTGCATATTTGTACGTATAACGTAACGATATAAAATATTTAAATTTAAGGATATTGAATAAAAATTTTAAAAAAATTTAGAAATAACGTGGGGACATTAGGAAAATCGCCCAGAATGCAACGGATAAGTGACAACCCCAAAATATGCATATTAGACTGAAGTAGCCTTAAACCAACAATTGAGTGCGTATTTGTACGAATGACGTAACGATATAGAATATTTAAATTTAAGGATATTCAATAAAAATTTTAAAAAAAAGGCGACGGGACATTACGAAAACTTCCACGACATATGAGGTAACATTGAAATATATTTAAAATAAAAAATTAGAGCAGATATGTAGAAAAATGAGTATGCAATGGTGAGGAGGATGGATGAACTTTAGGAAAATATTAGGATGATCGAACGTAGGTTTACGCTCTTTTGATTTTTCCACGGTGCGTTAGTGCCTTCGTGCCTTGGTGCCATGGTGCCACGGTGCCTTGGTGCCACGGTGCCACGGCGCCACGGTGCCTTGGTGCCATGGCGCCATGCTGCCTTGGTGCCATGGTGCCACGGTGCGCTGGTGCCACAGTGCCACGGTGCGTTGGTGCCATGGTGCCATGGTCCCACGGTGCCATGGCACCATGGCAGTGCCTTGGTGCGTTGGTGCCATGGTGCGACGATGCCCCGGTGCCATGGTGACTTGGTGCCACGGTTCCATGGTGCCATGCTGCCTTGGTGCCATGGTGCCACGGTGCCTTGCTGCCGCAGTGCCATGGTGCCTTGGTGCCTTGGTGCCTTGGTGCCATGGCGCCACGGTGCCAAGCTGCCTTGGCACCATTGTGCCATGGAGCCACGGTGCCAAGCTTCCTTGGTGCCATTGTGCCACGGTGCCTGTGTGCCACGGTGCCTGTGTGCCACGATGCCATGGGGCCATGGCGCCGCGCCGCCTTGGTGCCATGGCGCCAAGGTGCCATGGTGCCTTGGTGCCACGGTGCCTTGGTGCCATGGCGCCATGGTGCCTTGGTGCGATAGTGCCACGGTGCCATGGTGCCACGGTGCCATGGTGCCACGGTGCGTTGCTGCCATGGTGCCATAGTTCCATGGTTCCATGGTGCCTTGGCACCGTGGCAGTACCTTAGTGCCATGGTGCCACGATGCCGGGGTGCCATGGTGCCTTGGTGACACGGCGCCACGGTGCCATGATGTCGTGCTGCCTTGGTGCCATGGTGCCACGGTGCCTTGCTGCCGCGGTGCCTTAGTGCTATGGTGCCATGGCACCATGGTGCCTTGGTGCATTGGTGCCATGGTGCCATGGCGCCACGGTGCCTGTGTGCCACGGTGCCATGGTGCCATGGCGCCGCACCGCCTTGGTTCTATGGCGCCACGGTGCCTTGGTGCAATGGGGCCTGATAACGCTCAATCTACAGCTCTCTTAGGAGTGTAAAGCGGTCATTAGCAAATATAGAACCCAACAGGGTTGGGTATCGATCCCTCAGGGAATAGCTTGGTCCACAAGTAAGCAAAATTACTAGACTTTTAGTGCAAGTCACGTAATGAGGGGGGATTGTAATGTGTAACCAAAACAATAAAGTAAAAACTTAAAATAACAAAGTAAAAAGAAAAGAATGTTTCGTGGGTTGTGAAACAATGAAAATTGATGCGTTGGGGTTATGTCCACCTCCTAAGTTATGCGTCTCTATTGACTATGAGTGTGTAGAATTCCGACATGCATGTGCTTATAGAGAATTGTATTCGATGGTAAATCCAGGCGTCTTTCGACCTATTCGAGGATTATTTCACTTTAACTCTTTCGAGCTTAAGGCGTGTCTAACGGTACAAATTCTCCAAGAGGTTAATCCAGTTACGGCACTAACTGTTTAGTAGGGAATTATAGGGGGTGACCCCACTACCTTGACATTATCTCTTTTCCAGACAAATAACCTTTCTTTCGAACAAGTTAAATGTTATACTGGCGTATTCTTGCGTTTGCAACCACAAAGAATGTAGATTAAGATGAAGAGAATAATGATATAAGCATCATATGTGTCACGAACTCACAAACTCATAGCAATAGATAGTATCTCAGTTGGCTTCCATAACCCCAACAGAGAAGTTTAGTTACCCATGAATACGAAGGAGATCACGATTGACATTGTTGTTATACCACAAGATTGAGTAATTTCGTGTAGCACAAGTGGTAGGCGTTTAGGCGTGAATTCCTAGGCAAAGTAACGATTCTCTTGTTGCGGATATTAAGAATTGAATAGATGAATAGAAGAATAGAATTAATGGAAGAATTAGAAGAGTTGTAATTGATGGAAGAAGAATGTATTAGAAGATGTCTTGTTGAAGTGAAGAATGTATCTCTCCACTAAGGGAGGAATTGTCTTTCTAAGTGAAGAATGAATAAAAATCTCTAGCATGATAGGGTATTTATAATACCCATATCCTATTCCTACTAAGCTAATGAAATATCTAACCAAATCCTACTAAAGAAATGAAATACTTAACCCAATTGTACTGGGTTAATGTAATATTCTCCTAATCCAAATAAACAAATGAAATACTTAACCTAATTGTACTAGGTTAATCTATCATTATCCAAATCCAAATAAGTTACTGCAAGTCCCCACAGTCTTCAGAAATGTTGTTTTAGCCCGGGACAGATTTTCCATGTATCACTTTTGGTCCTTTAGGTGTTCAAGCTCCCTTTCCTTCCTTCGTGAGCTTTCTTTGGCGTCAAGTAAGCCATAAAATGCTGATTTCTGCATCATTTATACCTGAAACTTTGCTAATCATGTTCGTTAGCTCACTTACAGGAAAAAGGACTAAAAGTGCATGAAATATATAATTTTTTCTCAAAACGTGGCACAAATATGGGCAAAATATATTGATATAGGTGTGTAAATTCGCCTATCATCAACATCCCACACTTGAAGCTTTGTTCATCCTCGAACAAAATATCATGTCCCTCTACACATCAACTTAGGGTTTCACAACAACAACACAAAATATTCGTCAAGACAAGCACAATAATTATCAACAAAGAGTAGTTTTTCGATCATTAGTAAAAACCATTTAACCTCTAGCATAGACTCGTGATGGTGGTCAACTCATATTCAAAAATTAAGGCACAAGGAATCATATACAACTACCCAAAACTCATCAACCATGTGTGTCTCACAATATATTACCCCTAATCATTCACAAGTATAGCATATTTTCCAAACATGGGTATCATATCCTTGCTCTCACTCTCACAAAGAATTCATATGTAGCAACTGATGACCATAGGCTTGCCCTTAGTATAATACTCCACTAAATGTCAGAATGTTAAGATTAGGATCAAATAGGTCTTTTGATGGTTGTAATGTAGGCTAAGGGACGGATAGGATCAGCTATTTTGGCCAGAAATAGTGACTAAGTTCCTAAGCACTTTAATACATCACATTGTATCATTGACAATTTTTTTATTTCATCCTTTCTTTTTTCATTTATTCTACCACCCTTGTTCTCCTCTTTTTCTTTTCAATTTTAAACATAACTCACTTTTAAGCTTTCTTTTTCCTTCTTCTTTTTATAACATACCTATTATGATAGCACTTTCTTTTTCATAATACATTCAAGCACCATTACAATTTCAAGCATCATACTCACCCAATTTCCTCTTATATTGTCACATGACTTTATACTTTAAAGCACTTCGGAATTTGGATCAAATCACGGTCTTGAAAAAAAATGGATTAGGCTTACATACAAGGTTGTCAAAGAAATAGGCTAAAGGCTCAAAAAGGTTTAACTAGGATGATGTCCAAGGGTAGGTAAAACGAAGGTAAACATATGTAGGTTGCCAAAGAAATGCCTAAATTATCTCCTAAACTTACACGAGCTTTCTTTGGCATCAAGTAAGCCATAAAATGCTGATTTCTGCATCATTTATACCTGAAACTTTGCTAATCATGTTCGTTAGCTCACTTACAGGAAAAAGGACTAAAACTGCATGAAATATATAATTTGTTCTCAAAACGTGGCACAAATATAGGCAAAATATATTGATATAGGAGTGTAAATTCGCCTATCATCAGCGCCACGGTGCCATGATGCCACGGTGCACGAATATCCAACTTGACAAAGACACCACCATGGCAGGCCACTATACGTCCATCGGCATTCATCATTGGAGGAGTCTCCAGCATTGCACTCGAAGGTCACAAAAACCTCTAATTGCGGCATGCCTCGACGCACCGACGTTGTTCTCGGCGCTTCGCTGAGCGTTTGTGCCGCACTCTGAATCGCGGAAAACCTCCAGTTGCTATGCCATTGTTTTTCACGAAAGGCCACTTGATATCGTATGCTTAACTGTTTGGAATGGAACACACGCGACGCTTGAAAAACAAGAGGCTAATTCGGGTGAGGTGAGCTCGCAACACTTAGTGGGATATTTCAAGGACGGATGCACGAACCTCCTTTGGAGACGGACGGCAGGATGGTTGGATTGGATGGGGAGGGACGAACCGGAGCGACAAAGGGCTGAATTTCAGTGGATCGTGGCAGCAAGGCCACTCTGCCACTTCCAATACCCCGTCGCATATTTAAGTCGTCTGCAAAGGATTCTGCCTACCGTTCGATGGAAATTGTACTTCAAGGCGGCCACTGCGACCCTTCCGCCGCGGCGGCTTAGCCAACGACACGTGCCCTTGGGGGCCGAGGCCTCTACTGCAGTTTGGCAAGCGGACGGCGCGCGCATGATCATAGGCGATTGGAAGTATGGCACACTCTTGGTTGAAAAGGTACTTTCACTCAATGAGATATATTTTTAAAAAATAATAAAAAAGTAACCATACTCTTATCACCAAGCACTACTACAAAATCCAGTTAACCATTATGTGAGTAGCAATGAAACAACTACGGAACATGAAAGAAAAACTTACTTGGTAATAAATTCGTGATGAATCGGGTAGGTGAGCACGTAAGATTAGATGAGAAAAGAGAAGGGCTTGGAAAGGGAAAGGTTGTTTGGGCGGCGTTTACGTTTATGAAAAATTGAGTGGGGTTTAAGGGTAGAGGATATATTTAAAAAATGATACATGGGTCAGGTTGGTCCATTCATAATCAGGTTATTAGGTAAAACTTACGTTGATAGGCGGTGCCTATGGACTCACCTAAGCATAAGTAGGCGGCGCCTAACCTATTGCCTATGTTGACATAGGCAGCGCCTAACCTATTGCCTATGTAGAGATAGGTGGCGCCTAATATATCACCTATGTGATGCAATGGCATAGGTGGAAGCAAACCTATCGTCTTTGTTGACATATGCGGTGCCTAACCTATCGCCTATGTTGACATAGGTGGCACCTAACCTATCCCCTATGTGAGGCAGTGAGCATAGGCAATGGCATAGGCGGCGCCTAACCTTTCTCCTATGTTGACATAGGCGGCGCCTAACCTATCACCTATGTTGACATAGGCGGCGCCTACTCTATCGCCTATATTGACATAGGTGGCACATAACCTATCGCCTATGTGAGACAGTGAGCATGGACAATGGCATAGGCGGCGCCTAACCTATCGCCTATGTTGACATAGGCGGATCCTAACCTATCGCCTATGTTGACATAGGCGGCACCTAACCTATCGCCTATGTGAGGCAGTGAGCATAGGCAATGGAATAGGCGGCGCCAAACCTATCGCCAAAGTGAGGTAGTGATCATAGGCGATTGGAAATGCGGAGCACTCTTGGTTGAAAAGGTACTTTCACTCAATGAGATATATTTTTACAAAATAATAAAAAACTAACCATACTCTTATCACCAAGCACTACTACAAAATCCAATTAACCATTATAAGCGTAGCAATGAAACAACTATGGAACATGAAAGAAAAACTTACTTAGTGATAAATTCGTGATGAATCTGGAAGGTGAGCATACAAAATTAGATGAGAAAAGATAAGGGCTTGGAAAGGGAAAGGTTGTTTGGGCGGCGTTTACGTTTAAGAAATATTGAGTGGGTTTTAAGGGTAGAGGATATATTTAAAAGATGAGACATGGATCTGGTTGATCCATTAATAATCAGGTTATTAGGTAAAACTTACGTTGATAGGCGGTGCCCATGGACTCACCTAAGAATAAGTAGGCGGCGCCTAACCTATTGCCTATGTTGACATAGGCAGCGCCTAACCTATTGCCTACGTAGAGATAGGTAGCGCCTAATATATCACCTTTGTAAGGAACTGAGCATAGTCAATGGCATAGGTGGCAGCAAACCTATCGCCTTTGTTGACATATGCGGTGCCTAACCTATCACCTATGTTGACATAGGTGGCGCCTAACCTATCGCCTATGTGAGGCAGTGAGCATAGGCAATGGCATAAGCGGCGCCTAACCTTTCGCCTATGTTGACATAGGCGGTACCTAACCTATTGCGTATGTTGACATAGGTGGCATCTAACCTATTGCGTATGTGAGGCAGTGAGCATAGGAAATGGCATAGACGGCGCCTAATTTATCGCCTAAGTGAGGCAGTCAGCAAAGGCGATCGGAAATGCGGTGAACTCTTGGTCGAAAAGTTCCTTTCATTCAATGAGATGTATTTTTCCGAATTCATAACAACCTAACCATACTCTTATCACCAATCACTACTACAAAATCCAGTTAGTTAACCATTACGAGTGTAGCAATAAAACAACTACAGAACATGATAGAACAACTTACTTGGTCATAAATTCATGACAAATCGGGAAGGTGATCCTGCAAGATTAGATGAGAAATGAGAAGGGCTTGGAAAGGGAAAGGTTGTTTAGGCGTCGCTTAGGTTTAAGAAAAATTAAGTAGGGTTCAAGGGTAGAAGATATATTTAAAAGATGAGACATGGGTTGGATTGGTCCATTAAAAAATAAAATAATAAGCAAAACTTACATAGATATGCGGCGCCAATGGACTCACCTAAGCATAAGTAAAAAGCGCCTAACTTATTGCCTATGTTAACATAGGCGGTGCCTAACCTATCGCCTATGTTGACACAGGTGGTGCATAACCTATCGCCTATGTGAGGCAGAGAGCATAGAAAATGGCATAGGCGGAACCTAACCTATTGCCTATGTTAACATAGGCAGCGCGTAACCTATCGCCTATGTTGACATAGGTAGCGCCTAACCTATCGCCTATGTGAGGCAGTGAGTATAGGCAATGGCATAGACGGCGCCTATCCTTTCGCCTAGGTTGACATAGGCGGCGCTTAACCTATCGCCTATGTTGACATAGGTGGCGCCTAACCTATCACCTATGTTGACATAGGCGGCGCCTAACCTATCGCCTATATTGACATAGGTGGCACATAACCTATCGCCTTTGTGAGGCAGTGAGCATAGGAAATAGCATAGGCGGCGCCTAACCTATCGCCTATGTTGATATAGTTGGCACCTAACCTATCGCCTATGTGAGGTAGTGAGCATAGGTAATAGGAATAGGCGGCGCCTAACCTATCGCCAAAGTAATGTAGTGAGCATAGGCGTTTGGAAATGCGGCACACTCTTGGTCGAAAAGGTACTTTCACTCAATTAGATGTATTTTTCCAAAATCATAAAAAACTAACCATACTCCTATCACCAAGCACTACTACAAAATCTTGTTAACCATTATGAGCGTAGCAATGAAAAAACTACGGAACATGAAAGAACAACTTACTTGGTGATAAATTCGTGACAAATCGGGAAGGTGAGCATGCAAGATTAGATGAGAAAAAAGAAGGGCTTGGAAATGGAAAGGTTGTTTGGGCGGCGTTTAGGTTGAAGAAAAATTAAGTGGGGATTAAGTGTAGAGGATATATTTAAAAGATGAGACATGGGTCAGGTTGGTCCATTCATAATCGGGTAATTAGGAAAAACTTACGTTGATAGGCGGTGACTATGGACTCGCCTAAGCATAAGTAGGCGGCTCCTCACCTATTACCTATGTTGACATAGGCAGCGCCTAATCTATCACCTATGTTGACATAGGTGGCGCCTAAACTATCACCCTTCAGAGGCAGTGAGGATTAGCAATGGCATAGGCTGTGCCAAACCTATCGCCTATATTGACATAGGCGGTGCCTAACCTATTGCCTATGTTAACATAGGTGGCGCGTAACTTATCGCCTGTGTGAGGCGGTGAGCATAGGCAATGGCATAGGCGGCGCCAAACCAATCTCCTATGTTGTTATAGGCGGTGCCTAACCTATCACATATGTTTACATAGGCGGCGCCTAACCTATCCCCTATTTTGACATAGGTGTAACCTAACCTATCGCCTATGTGAGGCATTGAGCATAGGCAATGGCATAGGCGGCGCCTAACCTATCGCCTAAGCGCCGCCTAACCTATTGCCTATGTTGACATAGGCAGCACCTAACCTTTCGCTTATGTGAGGCAGTGAGCATAGGCAATGGCATAGGCGGCGCCAAACCTATCGCCTAAGTGAGGCAGTGAGCATAGGCGATTGGAAATGCGGCGCACTCTTGGTCAAAAAGATCCGTTCACTCAATGAGATGTATTTTTCCAAAATCATAACAAACTAGCCATACTCTTATGACCAAGAACTCATACAAAATCCAGTTAACCATTATGAGCGGAGTAATGAAACAACTACAGAAAATTAAAGAAGAAGTTACTTGGTGATAAATTCGTGACGAATCAGGAAGGTGAGCCTCCAAGATTAGATAAGAAAAGAGAAGGTCTTGGAAAGGGAAAGGTTGTTTAGGCGGCGCATAAGTTTAAGAAAAATTGAGTGGGGTTTGAGGGTAGAGGATATATTGAAAAGATGAGACATAGTTCGGGTTAGACCATTCAAAAATGGGTTATTAGGGTAAACTTACGTTGATAGGCGGCGCCCATGGACTCGCCTAAGCGTAAGTAGGCGGTGCCTCACCTATTTCCTATGTTGACATAGGCGTCGCCTAACCTATCGCCTATATCTACATAGGTGGCACCTAAGCTATCGTCTATTTGAGGTTGTGAGTATAGGCAATGACAAAGACGGCGCCTAACGTATCACCTATGTTGACATAGGCAGCACCTAACCAATCGCCTATGTTGACATAGGCGGCGCCTAACCTATCGCCTATGGTTACATAGGTGGCGCCTAACCTATAGCCTATGTGAGGTAGTGGGCATAGGCAATGGCATAGGAGGCGCCTAACCTATCGCTTATGTTGACATAGGCGGCGCCTAACCTATCGCCTATGTTGACATAGGCGGAGCCTAACCTATCGCCTATGTGAGGCAGTGAGCATAGGCAATGGCATAGGTGGTGCCTAACCTATTGACTAAGTGAGGCAGTCAGCATAGGCGATTAGCAATACGGTGCACTCTTTGTCGAAAAGGTCTTTTCACTCAATGAGATATATTTTTACAAAATCATAACAAACTAACCATACTCTTATCACCAAACACAACTATAAAATCCATTTAAACATTATGAGCATAGCAATGAAACAACTACGAAACAGGAAAGAACAACTTACTTGGTGATAAATTCATGACGAATCGGGAAGGGAAGCCTGCAAGATTAGATGAGAAAAGAAAAGGGCTTGGAAAGGTAATGGTTGTTTGGGTGATGCTTAGGTTTATGAAAAATTGAGGGGTGTTAAAGGGTAGAGGATATATTTAAAAGATGAGACATGGGTCGGGTTGGTCCATTCGTAATCGGGTTATTAGCTAAAACTTACGTTGATAGGAGGCGCCTATGGACTCGCCTAAGCATAAGTAGGCGGCACCTAACCTATTACCTATGTTGACATAGGTAGTGCCTATCCTATCGCCTATGTTAACATAGGTGGTGCCTAACCTAGCCCCCATGTGAGGCATTCAGCATAGGCAATGGCATAGGCTGCGCCAAACCTATCGCCTATGTTGACATAGGCGGTGCCTAACCTATCGCATATGTTGACATAGGTGGCGCCTAACCTATCAACCATGTGAGGCAGTGAGCATAGGCAATGGCATAGACAGCGCCTAACCTCTCCTATGTTGACATAGGCGGCGCCAAACCTATCGCCTATGTGAGGCAGTGAGCATAGGCAGTGGCATAGGCGGCGCCTAACCTATCGCCTATATTGACATAGGGGGTGCCTAACCTGTCGCCTATGTTGACATAGGCGGCGCCTAACCTATCGCCTATGTTGACATAGGTGGCGCCTAACCTATCGCCTATGTTAGGTAGTGAACCTAGGCAATGGCATAGGCGACGCCTAACCTATCTCCTACGTTGACATAGGTGGCGCCTAATCTATCGCCTATGTTGACATAGGTGGCGCCTAACCTATTGGCTATATGAGGCAGTGAGCATAGGCAATGGAATAGGTGGCGCCTAACCTATCTCCTATGTTGTTATAGGCGGTGCCTAACCTATCGCCTATGTTTACATAGGCGGCGCCTAACCTATCCCCTATTTTGATATAGGTGGCACCTAATCTATTGCCTATGTGAGGCAGTGAGCATAGGCAATGGCATAGGCGGCCCCTAACCTATCGCCTAAGTGAGGCAGTGAGCATAGGCGATTGGAAATGCGGTGCACTCTTGGTCAAAAAGATCCTTTCACTTAATGAGATGTATTTTTCCAAAATCATAACAAACTAACCATACTCTTATCACCAAGAACTCATACATAATCCAGTTAACCATTATGAGCATAGCAATGAAACAACTACAGAAAATTAAAGAACATGTTACTTGGTGATAAATTCGTGACGAATGTGTATGGTGAGCAGGGAAGATTAGATGAGAAAGGAGAATTGCTTTGAAACGGAAATATTGATTAGGCGTCGCTTAGATTTAAGTAAAATCGAGTGGTGTTTAATGGTAGAGGATATGTTTAAAAGATGAGACATGGGTCGGGGTGGTCCATTCAAAAATGGGTTATTAGGCAAAACTTATGTTGATAGGCGGCGGCCATGGACTCGCTTAAGCATAAGTAGGCGGCGCCCAACCTATTGCTTATGTTGATATAGGCGGCGCCTAACCTATCCCCTATATTGGCATAGGTGGCACCTAACCTATTTTCTATGTGAGGCAGTGAGCATAGGCAATGGCATAGGCGTCGCCTAACCTATCGCCTATGTGAGGCAGTGAGCATAGGCAATGGCATAGGTGGTGCCTAACCTATCGCCTAAGTGAGGCAGTCAGCATAGGCGATTAGCAATACGGTGCTTTCTTTGTCGAAAAGGTCTTTTCACTCAAAGAGATGTATTTTTACAAAATCATAACAAACTAACCATACTCTTATCACCAATCACTACTACAAAATCCAGTTAGTTAACCATTACGAGTGTAGCAATAAAAGAACTACAGAACATGATAGAACAACTTACTTGGTCATAAATTCATGACAAATCGGGAAAGTGATCCTGCAAGATTAGATGAGAAATGAGAAGGGCTTGGAAAGGGAAAGGTTGTTTAGGCGTCGCTTAGGTTTAATAAAAATTAAGTAGGGTTCAAGGGTAGAAGATATATTTAAAAGATGAGACATGGGTTGGATTGGTCCATTAAAAAATGAAATAATAAGCAAAACATACATAGATATGCGGCGCCAATGGACTCACCTAAGCATAAGTAGGAAGCGCCTAACTTATTGCCTATGTTAACATAGGCGGTGCCTAACCTATCATCTATGTTGACACAGGTGGTGCATAACCTATCGCCTATGTGAGGCAGAGAGCATAGAAAATGGCATAGGCGGAACCTAACCTATTGCCTATGTTGACATAGGCAGCGCGTAACCTATCGCCTATGTTGACATAGGTAGCGCCTAACCTATCGCCTATGTGAGGCAGTGAGTATAGGCAATGGCATAGACGGCGCCTATCCTTTCGCCTAGGTTGACATAGGCTGCGCTTAACCTATCGCCTATGTTGACATAGGTGGCGCCTAACCTATCACCTATGTTGACATAGGCGGCGCCTAACCTATCGCCTATATTGACATAGGTGGCACATAACCTATCGCCTTTGTGAGGCAGTGAGCATAGGAAATAGCATAGGCGGCGCCTAACCTATCGCCTATGTTAACATAGTTGGCACCTAACCTATCGCCTATGTGAGGTAGTGAGCATAGGTAATAGGAATAGGTGGCGCCTAACCTATCGCGAAAGTAATGTAGTGAGCATAGGCGTTTGGAAATGCGGCACACTCTTGGTCGAAAAGGTACTTTCACTCAATTAGATGTATTTTTCCAAAATCATAAAAAACTAACCATACTCCTATCACCAAGCACTACTACAAAATCTTGTTAACCATTATGAGCGTAGCAATGAAACAACTACGGAACATGAAAGAACAACTTACTTGGTGATAAATTCGTGACAAATCGGGAAGGTGAGCATGCAAGATTAGATGAGAAAAAAGAAGGGCTTGGAAATGGAAAGGTTGTTTGGGCGGCGTTTAGGTTGAAGAAAAATTAAGTGGGGATTAAGTGTAGAGGATATATTTAAAAGATGAGACATGGGTCAGGTTGGTCCATTCATAATCGGGTAATTAGGCAAAACTTACGTTGATAGGCGGTGACTATGGACTCGCCTAAGCATAAGTAGGCGGCTCCTCACCTATTACCTATGTTGACATAGGCAGCGCCTAATCTATCACCTATGTTGACATAGGTGGCGCCTAAACTATCACCCTTCAGAGGCAGTGAGGATTAGCAATGGCATAGGCTGTGCCAAACCTATCGCCTATATTGACATAGGCGGTGCCTAACCTATTGCCTATGTTAACATAGGTGGCGCGTAACTTATCGCCTGTGTGAGGCAGTGAGCATAGGCAATGGCATAGGCGGCGCCAAACCTATCTCCTATGTTGTTATAGGCAGTGCCTAACCTATCACATATGTTTACATAGGCGGTGCCTAACCTATCCCCTATTTTGACATAGGTGTAACCTAACCTATCGCCTATGTGAGGCATTGAGCATAGGCAATGGCATAGGCGGCGCCTAACCTATCGCCTAAGCGCCGCCTAACCTATTGCCTATGTTGACATAGGCAGCACCTAACCTATCGCTTATGTGAGGCAGTGAGCATAGGCAATGGCATAGGCGGCGCCAAACCTATCGCCTAAGTGAGGCAGTGAGCATAGGCGATTGGAAATGCGGCGCACTCTTGGTCAAAAAGATCCGTTCACTCAATGAGATGTATTTTTCCAAAATCATAACAAACTAGCCATACTCTTATCACCAAGAACTCATACAAAATCCAGTTAACCATTATGAGAGGAGCAATGAAACAACTACAGAAAATTAAAGAAGAAGTTACTTGGTGATAAATTCATGACGAATCAGGAAGGTGAGCCTCCAAGATTAGATAAGAAAAGAGAAGGTCTTGGAAAGGGAAAGGTTGTTTAGGCGGCGCATAAGTTTAAGAAAAATTGAGTGGGGTTTGAGGGTAGAGGATATATTGAAAAGATGAGACATAGTTCGGGTTAGTCCATTCAAAAATGGGTTATTAGGGTAAACTTACGTTGATAGGCGGCGCCCATGGACTCGCCTAAGCATAAGTAGGCGGTGCCTCACCTATTTCCTATGTTGACATAGGCGTCACCTAACCTATCGCCTATATCTACATAGGTGGCACCTAAGCTATCGTCTATGTGAGGTTGTGAGTATAGGCAATGACAAAGACGGCGCCTAACGTATCACCTATGTTGACATAGGCAGCGCCTAACCAATCGCCTATGTTGACATAGGCGGCGCCTAACCTATCGCTTATGGTTACATAGGTGGCGCCTAACCTATAGCCTATGTGAGGTAGTGGGCATAGGCAATGGCATAGGAGGCGCCTAACCTATCGCTTATGTTGACATAGGCGGCGCCTAACCTATCGCCTATGTTGACATAGGCGGAGCCTAACCTATCGCCTATGTGAGGCAGTGAGCATAGGCAATGGCATAGGTGGTGCCTAACCTATCGACTAAGTGAGGCAGTCAGCATAGGCGATTAGCAATACGGTGCACTCTTTGTCGAAAAGGTCTTTTCACTCAATGAGATATATTTTTACAAAATCATAACAAACTAACCATACTCTTATCACCAAACACAACTATAAAATCCATTTAAACATTATGAGCATAGCAATGAAACAACTACGAAACAGGAAAGAACAACTTACTTGGTGATAAATTCATGACGAATCGGGAAGGGAAGCCTGCAAGATTAGATGAGAAAAGAAAAGGGCTTGGAAAGGTAATGGTTGTTTGGGTGATGCTTAGGTTTATGAAAAATTAAGGGGTGTTTAAGGGTAGAGGATATATTTAAAAGATGAGACATGGGTCGGGTTGGTCCATTCGTAATCGGGTTATTAGCTAAAACTTACGTTGATAGGCGGCGCCTATGGACTCGCCTAAGCATAAGTAGGCGGCACCTAACCTATTACCTATGTTGACATAGGTAGTGCCTATCCTATTACCTATGTTAACATAGGTGGTGCCTAACCTAGCCCCCATGTGAGGCATTGAGCATAGGCAATGGCATAGGCTGCGCCAAACCTATCGCCTATGTTGACATAGGCGGTGCCTAACCTATCGCATATGTTGACATAGGTGGCGCCTAACCTATCAACCATGTGAGGCAGTGAGCATAGGCAATGGCATAGGCAGCGCCTAACCTCTCCTATGTTGACATAGGCGGCGCCTAACCTATCGCCTATGTGAGGCAGTGAGCATAGGCAATGGCATAGGCGGTGCCTAACCTATCGCCTATATTGACATAGGGGGTGCCTAACCTGTCGCCTATGTTGACATAGGCGGCGCCTAACCTATCGCCTATGTTGACATAGGTGGCGCCTAACCTATCGCCTATGTTAGGTAGTGAACCTAGGCAATGGCATAGGCGACGCCTAACCTATCTCCTACGTTGACATAGGTGGCGCCTAATCTATCGCCTATGTTGACATAGGTGGCGCCTAACCTATCGGCTATATGAGGCAGTGAGCATAGGCAATGGAATAGGTGGCGCCTAACCTATCACCTATGTTGTTATAGGCGGTGCCTAACCTATCGCCTATGTTTACATAGGCGGCGCCTAACCTATCCCCTATTTTGATATAAGTGGCACCTAATCTATTGCCTATGTGAGGCAGTGAGCATAGGCAATGGCATAGGCGGCCCCTAACCTATCGCCTAAGTGAGGTAGTGAGCATAGGCGATTGGAAATGCGGTGCACTCTTGGTCAAAAAGATCCTTTCACTTAATGAGATGTATTTTTCCAGAATCATAACAAACTAACCATACTCTTATCACCAAGAACTCATACATAATCCAGTTAACCATTATAAGCATAGCAATGAAACAACTACAGAAAATTAAAGAACATGTTACTTGGTGATAAATTCGTGACGAATGTGTATGGTGAGCAGGGAAGATTAGATGAGAAAAGAGAATTGCTTTGAAACGGAAATATTGATTAGGCGTCGCTTAGATTTAAGTAAAATCGAGTGGTGTTTAATGGTAGAGGATATGTTTAAAAGATGAGACATGGGTCAGGGTGGTCCATTCAAAAATGGGTTATTAGGCAAAACTTATGTCGATAAGCGGCGGCCATGGACTCGCTTAAGCATAAGTAGGCGGCGCCCAACCTATTGCTTATGTTGATATAGGCGGCGCCTAACGTATCCCCTATATTGGCATAGGTGGCACCTAACCTATTTTCTATGTGAGGCAGTGAGCATAGGCAATGGCATAGGCGTCGCCTAACCTATCGCCTATGTGAGGCAGTGAGCATAGGCAATGGCATAGGTGGTGCCTAACCTATCGCCTAACTGAGGCAGTCAGCATAGGCGATTAGCAATACGGTGCACTCTTTGTCGAAAAGGTCTTTTCACTCAAAGAGATGTATTTTTACAAAATCATAACAAACTAACCATACTCTTATCACCAAACACAACTATAAAATCCATTTAAACATTATGAGCATAGCAATGAAACAACTACAAAACAGGAAAGAACAACTTACTTGGTGATAAATTCATGACGAATCGAGAAGGGAAGCCTACAAGATTAGATGAGAAAAGAAAAGGGCTTGGAAAGGTAATGGTTGTTTGGGTGATGCTTAGGTTTATGAAAAATTGAGGGGGGTTTAACGGTAGAGGATATATTTAAAAGATGAGACATGGGTCGGGTTGGTCCATTCGTAATCGGGTTATTAGCTAAAACTTACGTTGATAGGCGGCGCCTATGGACTCGCCTAAGCATAAGTAGGCGGCACCTAACCTATTACCTATGTTGACATAGGTAGTGCCTATCCTATCGCCTATGTTAACATAGGTGGCGCCTAACCTAGCCCCCATGTGAGGTAGTGAGCATAAGCAATGGCATAGGCTGCGCCAAACCTATCGCCTATGTTGACATAGGCGGTGCCTAACCTATCGCATATGTTGACATAGGTGGCGCCTAACCTATCAACCATGTGAGGCAGTGAGCATAGGCAAAGGAATAGGCAACGCTTAACCTCTCCTATGTTGACATAGGCGGCGCCTAACCTATCGCCTATGTGAGGCAGTGAGCATAGGCAATGGCATAGGCGGCGCCTATCCTATCGCCTATATTGACATAGGGGGTGCCTAACCTGTCGTCTATGTTGACATAGGCGGCGCCTAACCTATCGCCTATGTTTACATAGGTGGCGTCTAACCTATCGCCTATGTTAGGTAGTGAGCCTAGGCAATGGCATAGGCGACGCCTAACCTATCTCCTACGTTGACATAGGTGGCGCCTAATCTATCGCCTATGTTGACATAGGTGGCGCCTAACCTATCGTCTATATGAGGCAGTGAGCATAGGCAATAGAATAGGTGGCGCCTAACCTATCTCCTATGTTGTTATAGGTGGTGCCTAACCTATCGCCTATGTTTACATAGGCGGCGCCTAACCTATCCCCTATTTTGATTTAGGTGGCACCTAATCTATTGCCTATGTGAGGCAGTGAGCATAGGCAATGGCATAGGCGGCCCCTAACCTATCCCCTAAGTGAGGCAGTGAGCATTGGCGATTGGAAATGCGGTGCACTCTTGGTCAAAAAGATCCTTTCACTTAATGAGATGTATTTTTCCAAAATCATAACAAACTAACCATACTCTTATCACCAAGAACTCATACATAATCCAGTTAACCATTATGAGCATAGCAATGAAACAACTACAGAAAATTAAAGAACATGTTACTTGGTGATAAATTCGTGACGAATGTGTATGGTGAGCAGGGAAGATTAGATGAGAAAACAGAATTGCTTTGAAACGGAAATATTGATTAGGCGTCGCTTAGATTTAAGTAAAATCGAGTGGTGTTTAATGGTAGAGGATGTGTTTAAAAGATGAGACATGGGTCGGGGTGGTCCATTCAAAAATGGGTTATTAGGCAAAACTTATGTTGATAGGCGGCGGCCATGGACTCGCTTAAGCATAAGAAGGCGGCGCCCAACCTATTGCTTATGTTGATATAGGCGGCGCCTAACGTATCCCCTATATTGGCATAGGTGGCACCTAACCTATTTTCTATGTGAGGCAGTGAGCATAGGCAATGGCATAGGCGTCGCCTAACCTATTGCCCATCTTGACATAGGCGGCGCCTAACCTATAGCCAATGTTAACATAGGTGGCGCCTAACCTATCGCCTATATTGACATAGGCGGCGCCTAACCTATCGCCTATATGAGGCAGTGAGCATAGGCAATGGCATAGGAGGCACCTAACTTATCGCCTTTTATGACATAGGTGGCGCCTAACCTATCACCTATGTTGACTTAGGCGGCACCTAACCTATCGCCTATGTGAGACAGTGAGCATAGGAAATTGCATAGGCGGCGCCTAACCTATCATCTAAGTGAGGCAATGAGCATAGGCAATGGCATAGGCAGCACCTAACCTATCGCCTATGTTGATATAGTCGGCGCATAACCTATCGCCTATGTTGACATAGGCGGTGCCTAACCTATCGCCTATGTGAGGCTGTGAGGATAGGCAATGGCATAGGTGGCGCCTAACCTATCGCCTAAGTGAGGTAGTTAGCATAGGCGATTGGAAATACGGTGCACTCTTTGTCGAAAAGGTCCTTTCACTCAATGAGATGTATTTTTCCTAAATCATAACAAACTAACCATACTCTTATCACCAAGCACTTCTACAAAATCCAGTTAACCATTATGAGTGTAGCAATGAAAGAACTACGGAACAGGAAAGAAAAACTTACTTGGTGATAAATTCATGACGAATCGGGAAGGTAAGCCTGTAAGATAAGATGTGAAATGAAAAGGGCTTGGAAAGGGAAAGTTTATTTGGGTGATGCTTAGGTTTATGAAAATTGAGTAGGGTTTAAGGGTAGAAGATATATTTAAAAGATGAGACATGGGTCGGGTTGGTCCATTCGTAATTGGGTTATTAGCTAAAACTTACATTTATAGGCAGCACCTATGGACTCGCCTAAGCATAAGTAGGCGGCACCTAACCTATTACCTATGTTGACATAGGAAGCACCTAACCTATCGCCTATGTTAACATAGGTGGCGCCTAACCTATCACCCATGTGAGGCAGTGAGCATAGGCAATGGCATAGGCTGTGCCAAACCTATCGCCTATGTTGACATAGGCGGAGCCTAACCTATCGCATATGTTGACATAGGTGGCGCATAACCTATCAACCATGTGAGGCAGTGAGCATAGTAAATGGCATAGGCGGCGCCTAACCTATCGCCTATGTTGACATAGGCGGCGCCTAACCTATCGCCTATGTGAGGCAGTGAGCATAGGCAATGGCATAGGCGGCGCCTAACCTATCGCCTATGTTGACATAGGCGGCGCCTAAACTAACATCTGTGTTGACATGGGCGGCGCCTAACCTATCGCCTATGTGAGGCAGTGAGCATAGCCAATGGCACAGGCGGCGCCTAACCTATCTCCTATGTTGACATAGGCGGCGCCTAACCTATCGCCTATGTTAACATAGGTGGCGCCTAACCTATTGCCTATGTGAGGCAGTGAGCCTAGGGAATGGCATAGGCAACACCTAACCTATCTCCTACGTTGACATAGGCAGCGCCTAACCTATCGCCTATGTTGACATAGGCGGCGCCTAACCTATCGCCTATGTGAGGCAGTTAGCATAGGCAATGGCATAGGCGGTGCCTAACCTATCTCCTATTTTGTTATAGGCGGTGCCTAACCTATCGCCTATGTTTACATAGGCGGCGCCGAACCTATCCCCTATTTTGACATACGTGGCACCTAACCTATCGCCTATGTGAGGCAGTGAGTATAGGCAAGGGCATAGGCGGCGCCTAACCTATCGCCTATGTTGACATAGGTGCTGCCTAACCTATCGCCTATGTTGACATAGGCAGCACCTAACCTATCGCTTATGTGAGGCAGTGAGCATAGTCAATGGCTTAGGCGGCGCCTAACCTATCGTCTAAATGAGGCAGTGAGCATAGGCAATTAGAAATGCGGCGCACTCTTGGTCAAAAAGGTCCTTTTACTCAATGAGATGTATTTTTCCAAAATCAAAACAAACTAACCATACTTTTATCACCAATAACTCATACAAAATCCAGTTAACCATTATGAGCGTAGCAATGAAACAACTACAAAAAATTAAAGAACAAGTTACTTGGTGATAAATTCATGACGAATCGGGAAGGTGAGCATGCAAGATTAGATGAGAAAAGAAAATTTCTTTGAAACACAAATATTGTTTAGGCGTCGCTTATATTTAAGAAAAATCGAGTGGTGTTTAAGGGTAGAGAATATGTTTAAAAGATGAGACATGGGTCGGGTTGGTCCATTCAAAAACGGGTTATTAGGCAAAACTTATGTTGATAGGCAGCGCCCATGGACTCGCTTAAGCATAAGTAGGTGGCGCCTAACCTATTGCCTATATTGACATAGGCGGCGCCTAACCTATCGCATATATTGACATAGGTGGCGCCTAACCAATTGCCTATGTGAGGCAGTGAGCATTCGTAATGGCATAGGCGGCGCCTAACCTATAACCTATGTTGATATAGGCGGCGCCAAACCTATAGCCTATGTTAACATAGGTGGCGCCTAACCTATCGCCTATGTTGACATAGGCGGCGCCTAACCTATCGCCTATGTGAGGCAGTGAGCATAGGCGGCACCTAACCTATCGCCTTTTATGACATAGGTGGCGCCTAACCTATCACCTATGTTGACTTAGGCGGCACCTAACCTATTACCTATGTGAGACAGTGAGCATAGGAAATGGCATAGGCGGCGCCTAACCTATCATCTAAGTGAGGCAATGAGCATAGGCAATTGGAAATGCGGTACACTATTAGTTGAAAAGGTCCTTTCACTCAATGAGATGTGGTTTTCCACAATCATAACAGACTAGCCATACTCTTATCACCAAGAACTCATACAAAATCCAGTTAACCATTATGAGCGTAGCAATGAATCAACTACAGAAAATTAAAGAACAAGTTACTTGGTGATAAATTCGTGACGAATTGGGAAGTTGAGCCCCCAAGATTAGATGAGAAAAGAGAATGTGTTGGAAAGGAAAAGGTTGTTTGGGCGGCGCTTAGGGTTAAGAAAGATTGAGTGGGGTTTTAGGGTAGAGGATATATTGAAAAGATGAGACATGGTTCGGGTTAGTCCATTCAAAAATAGGTTATTAGGCAAAACTTACGTTGATAGGCGGCGCCCATGGACTCGCCTAAGCGTAAGTAGGCGGTGCCTCACCTATTTCCTATGTTGACATAGGCGTCGCCTACCATATCTCCTACGTTGACATAGCCGGCTCCTAACCTATTGCCTATGTTGACATAGGCGGTGCCTAACCTATCGCCTATGTGAGGCAGTGATCATACGCAATGGCATAGGCGGTGCCTAACCTATCTCCTATGTTGTTATAGGCTGTTCCTAACCTATCACATATGTTTACATAGGCGGCGCTGAACCTATCCCCTATTTTGACATAGGTGGCACCTAACCTATCGCCTATGTGAGGCAGTGAGCATAGGCATGGTCATAGGCGGCGCCTAACCTATTGCCTATGTTGACATAGGCGCCGCCTAACCTATCGCCTATGTTGACATAGGTAGCACCTAACCTATCGCTTATGTGAGGCAGTGAGCATAGTCAATGGCATAGGCGGCGCCTAACCTATCGCCTGAATGAGGCAGTGAGCATAGGCGATTAGAAATGCGGCACACTCTTGGTCAAAAAGGTCCTTTCACTCAATGAGATGTATTTTTCCAAAATCATAACAAACTAACCATACTCTTATCACCAAGAACTCATACAAAATCCAGTTAACCATTATGAGCGTAGAAATGAAACAACTTCAGAAAATTAAAGAACAAGTTACTTGGTGATAAATTCGTGACGAATCGGGAAGTTGAGCCTCCAAGATTAGATGAGAAAAGAGAAGTTCTTGGAAAGGGAAAGTTTGTTTGGGAGGCGCTTAGGTTTAAGAAAAATTGAGTGGGGTTTCAGGGTAGAGAATATATTGAAAAGATGAGACATGGTTCGTGTTAGTCTATTCAAAAATGGGTTATTAGGCAAAAATTACGTTGATAGGCGGCGCCCATGGACTCGCCTAAGCGTAAGTAGGCGGTGCCTCACCTATTTCCTATGTTGACATAGGCATCGCCTAACCTATCGCCTATGTTGACATAGGTAGCACCTAACCTATCGTCTATATGAGGAAGTGAGTATAGGCAATGGGAAAGACGGCGCCTAACGTATCGCCTATGTTGACATATGCAGCGCCTAACCAATCGCCTATGTTGATGCAGGCAGCGCCTAACCTATCGCCTATGGTTACATAGGTGGGGTCTAACCTATCACCAATGTGAGGTAGTGGGCATAGGCAATGGCATAGGCGGCGGCTAACCTATCACCTATGTGGACATCGGCGGAACCTAACCTATCGCCTATGTTGACATAGGCGGCGCCTAATCTATCGCATATGTGGGGCAGTGAGCATATGCAATGGCATAGGTGGCGCCTAACCTATCGCCTAAGTGAGGCAGTTAGCATAGACGATTGGAAATACGGTGCACTCTTTGTCGAAAAGGTCCTTTCACTCAATGAGATGTATTTTTCAAAAATCATAACAAACTAACCATACTCTTATCACCAAACACTACTACAAAATCCATTTAAACATTATGAGCATAGCAATGAAACAACTACGGAACAGGAAAGAACAACTTACTTGGTGATAAATTCATCACGAATCGGGAAGGTAAGCCTGCAAGATTAGATAGGAAAAGAAAAGGGCTTGGAAAGGGAAAGTTTGTTTGGGTGATGCTTAGGTTTATGAAAAATTGAGTGGGGTTTCAGGGTAGAGGATATATTTAAAAGATGAGACATGGTTCGGGTTGGTCCATTCGTAATCAGATTATTAGCTAAAACTTACGCTGATAGGCGATAGGTTAGGCGCCTCCTATGCCATTGCCTATGCTCAGAGCCTCACATAGGCGATAGGTTAAGCGCCACCTATGTAAAAATAGGTGATATGTTACGAACTGCATATGTCAACATAGGAGAAAGGTTAGGCTCCGCCTTTGCCATTGCCTATGCTTACTGCATCACATAGGTGATAGGTTAGGTGCCACCTATGTCAACATAGGCGATAGGTTAGGTTCCCCTATGTCAACATAGGTGATAGGTTAGGCGCTGCCTATGCCATTGCCTATACTTACTGCCTCACATAGGCGATAGGTTAGGCGCCACCTATGTCAACATAGGAGATAGGTTAGGAGCCGCCTATGCCATTGCCTATGCTCAGTGCCTCACATAGGCGATAGGTTAGGCGCCGCCTATGTTAACATAGGCGATAGGTTAGGCGCCACCTATGTCAACATAGGCGATAGGTTACGCGCCGCCTATGACATTGCCTATGCCCACTACCTCACATAGGCGATAGGTTAGGCGCCACGTATGTAACCATAGGCGATAGGTTAGGCGCCGCCTATGTCAACATAGGCGATTGGTTACGCGCTGCCTATGTCAACATAGGCGATACTTTAGGCGCCGTCTTTGCCATTGCATATACTCACTACCTCACATAGACGATAGGTTAGGTTCCACCTATGTCAACATAGGCGATAGGTTAGGCGACGCCTATGTCAATATAGGAAATAGGTGAGGCACCGCCTACTTACGCTTAGGCGAGTCCATGGGTGTCGCCTATCAACTTAAGTTTTGCCTAATAACCCGTTTTTGAATTGTTTAACCCGAACCATGTCTCATAATTTCAATGTATCCTCTAACCTTAAACCTCACTCAATTTTTCTTAAACCTAAGCACCGCCCAAACAACATTTCCCTTTCTAAGACCTTCTCTTTTCTCATCTAATCTTTGAGGCTCACCTTCCCGATTCGTCAAGAATTTATCACCAAGTAACTTGTTCTTTAAATGGTTAGTTTGTTATGATTTTGGAAAAATACATCTCATTTAGTGAAAGGACCTTTTCGACAAAGAGTGCACCTCATTTCCAATCGCCTATGTTAACTACCTTTCTTAGGCTTTAGGTTAGGCGCCGCCTATGATATTGCCTATGCTCACTACCTCACATAGGCGATAGGTTTGGGGCCGGCTATGTCAACATAGGTGATAGGTTAGGTGCCACTAATGTCAATATAGGAGATAGGTTAGGCGCCGCCAATGCCATTGTCTATGCTTACTGCCTCACATAGGCGATAGGTTAGGCGCTGCCTATGCCATTGCCTATGCTCACTGCCTCACATAGGCTATAGGTTAGGCGCCACTTATGTCAACATAGGCGATAGTTTAGGCGACGCCTATGTCAATATAGGAAATATGTGAGGCACTGCTTACTTACGCTTAGGCGAGTCCATGGGCGTCGCCTATAAACTTAAGTTTTGCCTAGTAACCCGTTTTTGAATTGACTAACCCGAACCATGTTTCATCTTTTCAATGTATCCTCTACCCTTAAACCTCACTCAATTTTTCTTAAACCTAAGCACCGCCAAAACAACCTTTCCCTTTCCAAGACCTTCTCTTTTCTCATCTAAACTTTGAGGCTCACCTTCCTGATTCGTCAAGAATTTATCACCAAGTAACTTGTTCTTTAAATGGTTAGTTTGTTATGATTTTAGAAAAATACATATCATTTAGTGAAAGAACCTTTTCGACAAAGAGTGCACCTCATTTCCAATAGCCTATGTTCACCACCTTTCTTAGGCATTAGGTTAGGCGCCGCCTATGCCATTGCCTATGCTCACTGCCTCACATAGGCGATAGGATTGGGGCCGGCTATGTCAATATAGGTGATAGGTTAGGCGCCGCTAATGTCAATTTAGGAGATAGTTTAGGCGCCGCCTATGCCATTGAATATGCTCACTACCTCACATAGGCAATAGGTTAGGCGCTACCTATGCTCACTGCCTCACATAGGCTATAGGTTAGGCGCCACTTATGTCAACATAGTTGATAGGTTAGCCGCCGCCTTTGCCTTTGCCTATGCTCACTGCCTCATATAGGCGATAGGTTAGGCGCCACCTATGTAGACATAGGCGATAGGTTAGGCACCGCCTAAAGAAACATAGGCGATAGGTTAGGCGCCGCCTATGGCAACATAGGCGATAGGTTAGGCACTGCCTATGTTAACATAGGTGATAGTTTAGGCACCGCCTATGCCATTGCCTATGCTCACTGCCTCAGATAGGCGATAGGTTAGGCCCCGTGTATGTCAACATAGGCGATAGGTTAGGCACCGCTTATGTCAACATAGAAGATAGGTTAGGCGTCGCCTATGCCATTGCCTATGCTCACTGCTTCACATAGGCGATATGTTAGGAGCCACCTATGTCAACATAGGCGATAGGTTGGGTGTCACCTATGCCAACATAGGATATAGGTTAGGCGCCGCCTATGCCATTGCTTATGCTCACTGCCTCACATAGGCGATATGTTTTGCGCCACATATGTCAACATCGGCGATAGGTTAGGCGCCGCCCATGTCAACATAGGTGATAGGTTAGGTGCCGCCTATGGCAATATAGACGATACATTAGGCGCTACCTATGCCATTGCCTATGCTCACTGCCTGACATAGGCGATAGGTTAGGCGCCACCTATGTTAAGATTGGCGATAGGTTAGGCGCTGCCTATGTCAACACAGGCAATAGGTTACAGGCTGCCTACTTATGCTTAGGCGAGTCCATGTGCGCTGCGTATCAACGTAAATTTTGCCTAATAACCCATTTTTTAATGGACCAATCCCGACCCATGTCTCATCTTTTTAATATATTCTCCACCCGTAAACCCCACTCAATTTTTCTTAAACCTAAGCGTCACCAAAAAAACCTTTCCCTTTCCAAGCCCTTCTCATTTCTCATCTAATCTTGCAGGCTCACCTTCCCGATTCGTCATGAATTTATCACCAAGTAAGTTGTTCTTTCCTGTTCCGTAGTTGTTTCATTGCTCCTCTCATAATGTTTAAATGGATTTTGTAGTAGTGTTTGGTGATAAGAGTATGGTTTGTTTGTTATGATTTTGGGAAAATACATCTCATTGAGTGAAAGAACCTTTTGGACCAAGAGTGTATCGCATTTCCAATCGCCTATGCTCACTCCATCACTTAGGCGATAGGTTGGGCGCCGCGTATGCCATTGCCTAGGATCACTGCCTCAGATACGCGACAGGTTAGGCGCCACCTATGCCAACATATGTGATAGGTTAGGCGCCGCCTATGTCAACATAGGCGATAGGTTAGACGCCGCCTATGCCATTGCCTATGCTCACTGCCTCACATAGGCGATAAGTTAGGCGCCACCTATGTTAACATAGGCGATAGGTTAGGCACCGCCTATGTCAACATAGGCGATAGAGTATCGTTAGTTTTTTATGATTTTGGAAAAATACATCTATTTAAGTGAAAGTACCTTTTCAACCAAGAGTGCGCATCATTTCCAATCGCCTCTGCTCACTACCTCATTTAGGCGATAGGTTAGGCGCCGCCTATTCCTATTGGCTATGCTCGCTACCTTACATATGCGATAGGTTACGCACCACCTATTTCAACATAGGCCATAGGTTAGGCGCCGCTTATGTCAACATAGGCGATAGGTTAGGCGCCGCCTATGTCAACATAGGCGATAGGTTAGGCACCGCCTATGCCATTGCCTATGCTCACTGCCTCACAAAGGCGATAGGTTATGCGCCACCTATGTAAATATAGGCAATAAGTTAGGCGCCGCCTATGTCAACATAGGTGATAGGTTAGGCGCCACCTATGTCACCATAGGCGATAGGTTAGACGCCGCCTATGTCAACATAGGCGATAGTTAGGCGCCGCCTATTCCATTGCCTATGCTCACTGCCTTACATAGGCGATAGGTTAGGCGCCACCTATGTCAACATAGGCGATAGTTTAGGCGCCGCCTATGTCAACATGGGCAATAGGTTAGACGCCGCTTACTTACGCTTAGGCGAGTCCTTGGGCGCCGCCTATCAACGTAAGTTTTGCCTAATAACCCATTTTTGAATGGACTTACGCGACCCATGTCTCATCTTTTAAATATATCCTCTACTCTTAAACCCCACTCTATTTTTCTAAAAGCTAAGCACCACCCAAACAACTTTCCCTTTCCAAGCTCTTCTCTTTCATCATCTAATTTTGCAGGATCACGTTCCTGATTCATCACTAATGTACCACCAAGTAAGTTATTCTTTCATGTTCCTTTGTTGTTTTATTGCTACGTTCATAAGGGTTAAATGGAATTGGTAATAGTATTTGGTGATAAGAGTATGGTTAGTTTTTTATGATTTTGGAAAAATACATCTCATTGAGTGAAAGGATCTTCTTGACCAAGAGTGCGCCGCATTTCTAATCGCCTATGCTCTGTGCCTCACTTAGGTGATAGGTTAGTCGTCGCCTATAACAGTGCCTATGCCCACTGCCTCACATAGGCGATAGGTTAGGCGCCGCCTATGTCAACATCGGCAATACGTTAGGCGCCGTCTATGTCAACATAGGCGATAGGTTAGGCGCCGCCTATGCCACTGCCTATGCTCACCGCCTTACTTTGGCGATAGGTTAGGCGTCACCTATTCCTATTGCCTATGCTCACTACCTAACATAGGCGATAAGTTAGGCGCCGCCTATGTCAACATAGGCGATAGGTTAGGCGTCGCTTATGTCAACATAGGCGATAGGTTAGGCGCCGCCTATGTCAACATTGGCGATAGGTTAGGTGCCGCCAATGCCATTACCTATGCTCACTGCCTCACATAGGCGATAGGTTAGGCGCCACCTATGTAAAAATAGGCGATAAGTTAGGCAATGCCTATGTCAACATAGGAGATAGGTTAGGCGCCGCCTTTGCCATTGCCTATGCTTACTGCCTCAAATAGGCGATAGGTTAGGTGCCACCTATGTCAACATAGGCGATAGGTTAGGATCCGCCTATGTCAATATAGGTGATAGGTTAGGTGCCACCTATGCCATTGCCTATACTCACTGCCTCACATAGGGGATAGGTTAAGTGCCACCTATGTAAAAATAGGCGATAGGTTAGGCAATGCCTATGTCAACATAGGAGATAGGTTAGGCACCGTCTTTGCTATTGCCTATGCTTATTGCCTCACATAGGTGATAGGTTAGGTGCCACCTATGTCAACATATGCGATAGGTTAGGCTCCAACCTATGTCAACATGCGTTAGTTTTTTATGATTTTGGAAAAATACATCTATTTAAGTGAAAGTACCTTTTCAACCAAGAGTGCGCATCATTTCCAATCGCCTCTGCTCACTACCTCATTTAGGCGATAGGTTAGGCGCCGCCTATTCCTATTGGCTATGCTCGCTACCTTACATATGCGATAGGTTACGCACCACCTATTTCAACATAGGCCATAGGTTAGGCGCCGCTTATGTCAACATAGGCGATAGGTTAGGCGCCGCCTATGTCAACATAGGCGATAGGTTAGGCACCGCCTATGCCATTGCCTATGCTCACTGCCTCACAAAGGCGATAGGTTATGCGCCACCTATGTAAATATAGGCAATAAGTTAGGCGCCGCCTATGTCAACATAGGTGATAGGTTAGGCGCCACCTATGTCACCATAGGCGATAGGTTAGACGCCGCCTATGTCAACATAGGCGATAGTTAGGCGCCGCCTATTCCATTGCCTATGCTCACTGCCTTACATAGGCGATAGGTTAGGCGCCACCTATGTCAACATAGGCGATAGTTTAGGCGCCGCCTATGTCAACATGGGCAATAGGTTAGACGCCGCTTACTTACGCTTAGGCGAGTCCTTGGGCGCCGCCTATCAACGTAAGTTTTGCCTAATAACCCATTTTTGAATGGACTTACGCGACCCATGTCTCATCTTTTAAATATATCCTCTACTCTTAAACCCCACTCTATTTTTCTAAAAGCTAAGCACCACCCAAACAACTTTCCCTTTCCAAGCTCTTCTCTTTCATCATCTAATTTTGCAGGATCACGTTCCTGATTCATCACTAATGTACCACCAAGTAAGTTATTCTTTCATGTTCCTTTGTTGTTTTATTGCTACGTTCATAAGGGTTAAATGGAATTGGTAATAGTATTTGGTGATAAGAGTATGGTTAGTTTTTTATGATTTTGGAAAAATACATCTCATTGAGTGAAAGGATCTTCTTGACCAAGAGTGCGCCGCATTTCTAATCGCCTATGCTCTGTGCCTCACTTAGGTGATAGGTTAGTCGTCGCCTATAACAGTGCCTATGCCCACTGCCTCACATAGGCGATAGGTTAGGCGCCGCCTATGTCAACATCGGCAATACGTTAGGCGCCGTCTATGTCAACATAGGCGATAGGTTAGGCGCCGCCTATGCCACTGCCTATGCTCACCGCCTTACTTTGGCGATAGGTTAGGCGTCACCTATTCCTATTGCCTATGCTCACTACCTAACATAGGCGATAAGTTAGGCGCCGCCTATGTCAACATAGGCGATAGGTTAGGCGTCGCTTATGTCAACATAGGCGATAGGTTAGGCGCCGCCTATGTCAACATTGGCGATAGGTTAGGTGCCGCCAATGCCATTACCTATGCTCACTGCCTCACATAGGCGATAGGTTAGGCGCCACCTATGTAAAAATAGGCGATAAGTTAGGCAATGCCTATGTCAACATAGGAGATAGGTTAGGCGCCGCCTTTGCCATTGCCTATGCTTACTGCCTCAAATAGGCGATAGGTTAGGTGCCACCTATGTCAACATAGGCGATAGGTTAGGATCCGCCTATGTCAATATAGGTGATAGGTTAGGTGCCACCTATGCCATTGCCTATACTCACTGCCTCACATAGGGGATAGGTTAAGTGCCACCTATGTAAAAATAGGCGATAGGTTAGGCAATGCCTATGTCAACATAGGAGATAGGTTAGGCACCGTCTTTGCTATTGCCTATGCTTATTGCCTCACATAGGTGATAGGTTAGGTGCCACCTATGTCAACATATGCGATAGGTTAGGCTCCACCTATGTCAACATAGGTGATAGGTTAGGCGCCGCCTAAGCCATTGCCTATACTCACTGCTTCAAATAGGCTATAGGTTAGACGTAACCTATGTCAACATAGGAGATAGGTTAGGCGCCGCCTATGTCAACATAGGCAAGAGGTTAGGCACCGCCTATGCCATTGCCTATGCTCACCGCCTCACATAGGTGATAGGTTAAGCGTCACCTATGTAAAAATAGGCGATTGGTGAGGCACCACCTATGTCAACATAGGAGATAGGTTAGGCGCCGACTTTGCCATTGTCTATTCTTACTTCCTCACATAGGCGATAGGTTAGGTGCCACCTATGTCAACATAGGCGATAGGTTAGGTTCCGACTATGTCAACATATGCAATAGGTTAGGCACCGCCTATGCCATTGCCTATACTCACTACCTCACATAGGCGATAGGTTAGGTGCCACCTATGTCAACATAGGCGATAGCTTAGGCTCCACATATGTCAACATAGGCGATAGGTTAGGCGCCGCCTATGCCATTTCCTATACTCACTGCCTCACATAGAAGATAGGTTAGGCATCACCAATGTCAACATAGGCGATAGGTTAGGCAACCCCTATGTCAACATAGGCAATAGCTTAGGTGCCGCCTACTTATGTTTAGGCGAGTCCATGGGCACTGCCTATCTACGTTAGTTTTGCCTAATAACCCATTTTTGAATGGACCAACCTGACCCAAGTCTCATCTTTTAAATATATCCTCTACCCTTAAACCTCACTCAATTTTCCTTAAATCTAAGCGACGCCCAAACAACCTTTCCCTTTCCAAGCCTTTCTCATTGCTCATCTAATATTGCAGGATCACCTTCCTGATTTGTCACGAATTTATCACCAAGTAAGTTGTTCTTTCATGTTCTATGGTTGTTTCAGTGCTACACTCATAATGGTTAACTGGATTTTGTAGTAGTTCTTGGTAATAAGAGTATGGTTAGTTTTTTATGATTTTAGAAAAATACATCTCATTGAATGAAAGGACCTTTTCGACAAAGAGTGCACCGCATTTCCAATCGCCTATGATGAATTCCTCACTTAGCCGATAGGTTAGGCGCCACCTATGCCATTGCCTATGCTCACTGCCTCACATACGCGATAGTCTAGATGCCACCTATGTCAACATACGCGATAGGTTAGGCGCCGCCTATATCAACATAGGCAAAAGGTTAGGCACCGCCTATGCCATTTCCTATGCTCAGTGCCTCACATTGGCGATAAGTTAGGTTCCATCTATGTCAACATAGCCGATAGGTTAGGCACTTCCTATGTATACATAAGCGATAGGTTTAGCGCCGTCTATGCCATTGCCTATGCTCACTGCCTCACGTAGGTGATAGGTTAGGAGCATCCTATCTCAACATAGGCGATAGGTTAGGTGCTGTCTATGTCAACATAGGCAATAGGTTAGGCACCGCATTCTTATGCTTAGGTGTGTCCATGGGCACCGCCTATCAACATAAGTTTTGCCTAATAACCGGATTATGAATGGACCAACTCGACCCATGTCTCATCTTTTAAATATATCCTCTACCCTTAAACCTTACTCAATTTTCCTTAAATCTAAGCGACGCCCAAACAACCTTTCCCTTTCCAAGACTTTTCTCATCTAATATTGCATGCTCACCTTCCCGATTCATCATGATTTTATCACCAAGTAAGTTTTTCTTTCATGTTCCGTAGTTGTTTCATTGCTACGCTCATAATGGTTAATTGGATTTTGTAGTTGTGCTTGGTGATAAAAGTATGGTTAGTTTATTATTATTTTGTTAAAAAATATCTCATTGAGTGAAAGTACCTTTTCAACCAAGAGTGCGCCGCATTTCCAATCGCCTATGCTCACTACCTCACTTTGGCGATAGGTTTGGCGCCGCCTATTCCATTGCCTATGCTCACTGCCTCACATAGGTGATAGGTTTGGCGCTGCCTATGTCAACATAGGTGATAGGTTAGGCGCAGCGTATGTCAACATAGGCGAGAGTTTAGGCACCGCCTATGCCATTTCCTAAGCTCACTACCTCACATAGGCGATAGGTTAGGCGCCACCTATGTCAACATGGGCGATAGGTTAGGAGCCGCCTATGTAAACATTGGAAATAGGTTGGGCGCCGCGTACTTACGCTTAGAAGAGTCCATGGGCGCCGCCTATCAACGTATGTTTTTCCTCATAACCCATTTTTGAATGGACTAACCCTACCCATATCTTATCTTTTAAATATATCCTCAACCCTTAAACCCCACTCAATTTTTCATAAACCTAAGCACCGCCAAAATAACCTTTCCCTTTCCCAGCCCTTCTATTTTATCATCTAATCTTACAGGATCACCTTCCTGGCTCATCACGAATTTATCTTCAAGTAATTTATTCTTTCATGTTCCTTAGTTGTTTCATTGCAACGCTCATAATGATTTACCGGATTTTGTAGTAGTACTTGCTGATAAGAGTATGGTTAGTTTGTTATGATATGCTCACTGCCTCACATAGGCGATAGGTTAGGCACCACCTATGTCAACATAGGCAATAAGTTAGGCACTGCCTATGTCAACATAGGCGATTAGTTAGGTGCCGCCTATGTCAACATAGGCGATAGGTTAGGCGCCGCCTATATCAACATAGGCGATAGGTTAGGCGCCGCCTATGTCAACATAGGCGATAGTTAAGGCGTCGTCTATGCCATTGCCTATGCCCACTACCTCACATAGGCGATAGATTAGGCGCCACCTTGGTCAACATAGGCAATAGGTTAGGCACCGCCTATGTCAAAATAGGCGATTGGTTAGGCGCTGCCTATGTCAACCTAGGCGATAGGTTAGGCGCCGTCTTTTCCATTGCCTATACTCACTGCCTTAGATAGATGATAGGTTAGGCGCCACCTATGTCAACATAGGTGATAGGTTAGGCGCCGCCTATGTCAAAATAGGAAATAGGTGAGGCGTTGCCTACTTACGCTTAGGCGAGTCCATGGGAACCGCCTATCAACGTAAGTTTTGCCTAATAACCCGTTTTTGAATGGACTAACCCGAACCATGTCTCATCTTTTCAATATGTCCTCTACCCTTAACCCCCACTCAATTTTTCTTAAACCTAAGCGCCGCCCAAAAAACCTTTCCCTTTCCAAGAACTTCTCTTTTCTCATCTAATCTTGGAGGCTCACCTTCTCAATTCATCACGAATTTATAACCAAGTAACTTGTTCTTTAATTTTCTGTAGTTGTTTCATTGCTACGCTCATAATGGTTAACTAGATTTTGTATTAGTTCTTGGTGATAAGAGTATGGTTAGTTTGTTATGATAAAGGAAAAACACATCTCATTGAGTGAAAGGACCTTTTCAACCAAGAGTGTGCCACATTTCCAATTACCTATGCTCACTACCTCACTTAGACGAAAGGTTAGGCGCCGCCTATGCTATTACCTATGCTCACTATCTCACAAAGGCGATAGGTTAGGTGCCGCCTTAGTCAAGATAGACGATAGGTTAGGCGCCACCTTTGTCAACATAGGCGATAGGTTAGGCGCCGCCTATGCCATTGCCTCTACTGACTGCCTCACATAGGCGATAGGTTAGGCGCCGCCTATGTCAACATAGGCTATAGGTTAGGCGCCACCTATTTTAACATAGGCTATTGGTTAGGAGCCACCTATATAAACATATGCAATAGGTTAGGTGCCGCCTATATTATTTCCTATGCTCACTGCCTCACATAGGCGATAGGTTAGGCACCACCTATGTCAATATAGGCGATAGGTTAGGCGCCACCTATGTCAACATAGGCAATTGTTGGCGCCTAACCTATCGCTAATGTGAGGCGGTGAGCATAGGCATTGTCATAGGCGGTGCCAAACCTATCACCTATGTTTACATAGGCGGCGCCTAACCTATCGCCTATATTGACATAGGTGGCGCCTATTCTTTCGCCTATGTGAGGCGGTGAGCATGGGCAATGACATAGGCAGCGCCTAACCTATCGCCTATGTTGACATAGGCGGCGCCAACCCTATCGCCTATGTTGACATAGGCGACACCTAACCTGTCGCCTATGTTGACATAGGCAGCGCCTAACCTATCGCCTTTGATCACATAGGCAGCGCCTAACCTATCGCCTATGTGAGGCAGTCAGTATAGGAAATTTCATAGGCGGCGCCTAACCTATCGCCTAAGTGAGGCAGTGAGCATTGGAAATGGCATAGGCGGTGCCTAGCCTATCGCCTAAGTGAGGCAGTGAGCATAGGCAATTGAAATGTGGGGCACTCTTGGTCGAAAAGGTCCTTTCACTCAATGAGATGCATTTTTCCAAAATCATAACAAACTAACCATACTCTTATCACCAAGCACTACTAAAAAATCCAGTTAACCATTATGAGCGTAGCAGTAAAAAATAACTACGGAACATGAAAGAACAACTTACTTGATGATAAATTCATGACGAATCGGGAAGGTGAGCCTGCAAGATTAGATGAGAAAAGAGAAGGGCTTGGAAAGGGAAAAGTTTTTTGGGAGGCACTTAGGTTTAAGAAAAATTTAGTGGGGTTTAAGGGTAGAGATTATATTTTAAAGATGAGACATGGGTCGAGATGGTCCATTCAAAAATGGGTTATTAGGCAAACCTTACGTTGATAGGTGGCGCCCAAGAAATAGCCTAAGCATAGGTAGGCGGAGCCTAACCTATTGCCTATGTTGACATAGGCGGCGCCTAACCTATCGCCTATGTTAACATAGGTGGCGCCTAACCAATCGCTTATGTTAACATAGGGGGTGCCTAACCTATCGCCTATGTTAACATAGGCGGCTACCTAACCTATCGCCTATGTTAACATAGGCGGCGCCTAACCTATCACCTATGTTGACATAGGCAACGCCTAACCTACTGCCTATGTGAGGTAGTGAGTATAGGCAATGGCATAGGCGGTGCCTTACCTATCGCCTATGCTGACATAGGCGGAGCCTAACCTATTGCCTATGTTGACATAGGCGGCGCCTAACCTATCGCCTATGTTAACATAGGTGGCGCCTAACCTATCGCTTATGTTAACATAGGGGGTGCCTAACCTATCGCCTATGTTAACATAGGCGGCTACCTAACCTATCGCCTATGTTAACATAGGCGGCGCCTAACCTATCACCTATGTTGACATAGGCAGCGCCTAACCTACTGCCTATGTGAGGTAGTGAGTATAGGCAATGGCATAGGCGGCGCCTTACCTATCGCCTATGCTGACATAGGCGGGGCCTAACCTATCATCTATGTTGACACAGCCGGGGCGTAACCTATCGCCTATGTTGACATAGGTAACGCCTAACCTATCACCTATGTGAGGCAGTGTGCATAGACAATGGCATAGGCGGCACCTAACCAATCGCCTATGTTAACATAGGTAGCGCCTAACTTATCGCCTATGTTAACATAGGTGGTGCCTAACCTATCGCCTATGTTAACATTGGAGGCGCCTAACCTATCGCCTATGTTGACATAGGCGGCGCCTAACCTATCGCCTATGTTGACATAGGCGGCATCTAACCTATTGCCTATGCGAGGCAGTGAGCATTGGCAATGGCATAGGCGGCGCCTTACCCATTTCCTATGTTGACATAGGTGGGGCTTAACCTATCTCCTATGTTGACATAAGCGGTGCCTATCCTATCACCTATGTTGATATAGTTGGTGCCTAACCTATCATCTATGCGAGGCAGTGAGCATAGGAAATGGCATAGGCGGCGCCTAACCTATCGCCTAAGTGAGGCAGTGAGCATAGGCTGTTTGAAATGTGGTGCAATCTTGGTCGAAAAGGTCCTTTCACTCAATGAGATGTATTTTTCAAAAATCATAACAAACTAACCATGCTCTTATCACCAAGCACTACGATAAAATCCAGTTAACCATTTTGAGCTTAGCAATGAAACAACAATGGAATATTAAAGAACAATTTACTTGGTGATAAATTAGTGACGAATGGGGAAGGTGAGCCTGCATGATTAGATGAGAAAAGAGAAGGGCTTTGAAAGGGAAGGGTTGTTTGGGCGGCGCTTTGGTTTAAGAAATATTAAGTGAAGTTTAAGGGTAGAGGATATATTTAAAAGAAGAGACATGGGTCAGGTTGGTCCATTCAAAAATGGGTTATTAGGCAAAACTTACGTTGATAGGCGGCTCCCATGGACTCGCCTAAGCATAAGTAGGCGTCGCCTAACCTATCGCCTATGTTGACATAGGTGGATCCTAACCTATCGCCTATGTTGACATAGGTGGCGCCTAACCTATCGCCTATGTGAGGCAGTGAGCATAGGCAAAGGTATAGGCGGCGCCTAAACTATCCCCTATGTTGACAAAAGCGGCTACTAACCTATCGCCTAAGTTGACATAGGTGGCGCCTAACCTATCGCCTATGTGAGGCAGTGAGCATTGGAAATGGCATAGACGGCGTCAAACCTATTGCCTAAGTGAGGTAGTGAGCATAGGCGATTGGAAATGCGGCGCACTCTTGGTCGAAAAGGTCCTTTCATTCACTGAGAAGTATTTTTCCAAAATCATAACAAACTAACCATAGTCTTTTCACCAAGAACTACTACAAATTCCACTACTACTTGGTGATAAATTCGTGAAGAATCAGGAAGATGATCTTACCAGATTAGATGATAAAAGAGAAGGGCTTGGAAAGGGAAAGGTTGTTTAGGCGGCGCTTAGGTTTAAGAAAAATAGAGTGGGGTTTACGGGTAGAGGATATATTTAAAAGATGAGACATGGGTTGGGTTAGTCCATTAAAAAATGGGTTATTAGGCAAAACTTACGTTGATAGACGGAGCTCATGGACTCGCCTAAGCGTAAGTAGGTGGCGCCTAACCTTTTGCCTATGTTGACATAGGCGGCACCTAACCTATCGCCTATGTTGACATAGGCAGCGCCTAACCTATCGCCTATGTTGACATAGGCGGAGCCTAACCTATCTCCTATGTACAGTAGTGAGCATAGGAAATGGCATAGGCGGCGCCTAACCTATTACGTAAGTGAGGCAATGAGCATACGGAATTGAAAATGCTGGGCACTCTTGGTCGAAAAGGTGCTTTCACTCAATGAGATGTATTTTTCCAAAATCATAACAAATTAACCATACTCTTATCACCAAGCACTACTACAAAATCCAGTTAACCATTACGAGCGTAGCAATGAAACAAAACTACGGAACATGAAAGAAAAACTTTGTGATAAATTCGGGAAGGTGATCCTGCAAAATTAGATGAGAAAAGAGAAGGTCTTGGAAAGGGAAACTTTGATTGGGCGGACCTTAGGTTTAAGAAAAATTAAGTGAGGTTTAAGGGTAGAGGATATATTTATAAGATGAGAAATGGGTCGGGTTGGTCCTTTCAAAAACGGATTTTTAGGGAAAACCTATGTTGATAGGCGGCGCCCATGGACTCGCCTAAGCATAAGTAGGCGGCGCCTAACCTATTGCCTATTTTGACATAGGCAACGCCTAACCTATCGCCTATGTTGACATAGGTGGCACCTAACCTATCGCCTATGTGAGGCAGTGGGCATAGGCAATGGCATAGGCGGTGCCTAACCTATCGCCCATGTTGACATAGGCGGCGTCTAACCTATCACCAATATTGACATAGGGGGCGCCTAACCTATCGCCTATGTTGACATAAGATGCACCTAACCTATTGCCTATGTGAGGCAGTGAGCATAGTCAATGGCATTGGCGGCGCCTAACCTATCGCCAATTTTTACATAGGCGGCACCTTGCCTATCGCCTATGTTGACATGGGCGACGCCTAATCTATCGCCTATGTTGAGATAGGTGGCGCCTAACCTATCACCTATATGAGGCAGTGAGTAAAGGCAATGGGTTAGGCGGCGCCTAACCTATCGCCTATGTTAACATAGGCGGCGCCTAACCTATCGCCTACGTGAGGCAGTGAGCATAGGCAAAGGCATAGGCGACGCCTAACCTATCTCCTATATTGATATATGAGGCACCTAACCTATCACCTATATTGACATAGGCGGCGCCTAACCTATCACCTATGTGAGGCAGTAAGCATAGGCAATGGAATAGGCGGGACCTAACCTATCGCCTAAGTGAGGCAGTGAGCATAGGGTATTGAAAATGCGGCGCACTCTTTGTAGAAAAGGTCCTTTTACTCAATGAGATGTATTTTTCAAAAATCATAATAGACTAACCATACTCATATCACCAAGCACTACTACAAAATCTTGTTAACCATTATGAGCGTAGCAATGAAACAAAACTACGGAACATGAAAGAACAACTTGGTGATAAATTCGGGAAGATGAGCCTGCAAAATTAGATGAGAAAAGAGAAGGTCTTGGAAAGGGAAAGTTTGATTGGGCGGACCTTAGGTCTAAGAAAAATTAAGTGAGGTTTAAGGGTAGAGGATATAATTATAAATTGAGAAATGGGTCGGGTTGGTCCTTTCAAAAATGGATTTTTAGGGAAAACGTACGTTGATAGGCAGCGCCCATGGACTCGCCTACTCATAAGTAGGCGGCGCCTAACCTATTGCCTATGTTGACATAGGCAGCGCCTAACCTATCGCCTATGTTGACATAGGTGGCACCTAACCTATCGCCTATGTTAGGCAGTGAGCATAGGCAATGGCAAAGGCGGTGCCTAACCTATCGCCCATGTTGACATAGGCGGCGTCTAACCTATCGCCTATGTTGACATAGGGGGCGCCTAACCTATCGCCTATGTTGACATAAGATGTACCTAACCTATTGCCTATGTGAAGCAGCGAGCATAGGCAATGGCATTGGCGGCGCCTAACCTATTGCCTATTTTTACATAGGGGGCGCCTTGCCTATCGCCTATGTTGACATAGGCGGCGCCTAATCTATCGCCTATGTTGACATAGGTGGCGCCTAACCTATCATATCTATGAGGCAGTGAGCAAAGGCAATGGGTTAGGCGGCGCCTAACCTATCGCCTATGTTAACATAGGCGGCGCCTAACCTATCGCCTACGTGAGGCAGTGAGCATAGGCAAAGGCATGGGCGACGCCTAACCTATCTCCTATATTGACATAGGCAGCGCCTAACCTATCACCTATATTGACATAGGCGGGGCCTAACCTATCGCCTATGTGAGGCAGTAAGCATAGGCAATGGAATAGGCGGGACCTAACCTATCGCCTAAGTGAGGCAGTGAGCATAGGGGATTGAAAATGCGGCGCACTCTAGGTCGAAAAGGTCCTTTTACTCAATGAGATGTGTTTTTCAAAAATCATAACAGAGTAACCATACTCATATCAACAAGCACTACTACAAAATCCTGTTAACCATTATTAGCGTAGCAATGAAACAATTACGGAACATGAAATAACAACTTACTTGGTGATAAATTCGTGACAAATCGGGAAGGTGAGCTTGCAAGATTAGATGAAAAAAGAGAAGGGCTTGGAAAGGGAAAGGTTGTTTGGGGGGCGCCTAGGTTTAAGAAAAATTGAGTGAGATTTAAGGGTAGAGGATATATTTAAAAAAAGAGAAATGGGTCGTGTTGGCCCATTCAAAAACGGTTTATTAGGATAAACTTACGTTGATAGGCGGCTCCCATGGACTCGCCTAAGCATAATTAGGCAGCACCTAACCTATCGCCTATGTTGACATAGGCGGCTCCTAACATATCGCCTATGTTGTCATAGGTGGCGCCTAACCTATCGCCTATGTGAGGCAGTGAGCATAGGCAATGGCATAGGCGGCGCCTAACATATCGCCTATGTTTACATAGGCGGTGCCTAACCTATCGCCTATGTTGACATAGGCGGCTCCTAACCTATCGCCTATGTGAGGCAGTGAGCATATGAAATGGCATACGAGGCGCGTAACGTATCGCTTAAGTGAGGCAGTGAGCATAGCCGATTTGAAATATGGCGCACTCTTGGTCGAAAAGGTCCTTTCACTCAATGAGATGTATTTTTCAAAAATCATAACAAACTAACCATACTCTTATCACCAAGCACTACTATAAAATCCAGTTAACTATTATGAGCTTAGCAATAAAACAACAACGGAACATGAAAGAACAATTTACTTAGTGATAAATTCGTGACGAATTGGGAAGATCAACCAGCAAAATCAGATGAGAAAAGAGAAGCGCTTGGAAAGGGAAAGGTTGTTTGGGTGGCGCTTTGGTTTAAGAAAAATTAAGTGGAGTTTAAGGGTAGAGGATATATTTAAAAGATGAGACATGGGTCGGGTTGATCCATTCAAAAATGGGATATTAGGCAAAACTTACGTTGATAGGCGGCGCCCATGGACTCGCCTAAGTGTAAGTAGGTGGTTCCTAACCTATTGCCTATATTGACATAGGCGGCGCCTAACCTATCGCCTATGTTGACATATGGGCATATAAACTATCGCCTATGTTGACATAGGGGGTGCCTAACATATCGCCTATGTGAGGCAGTGAGCAAAGAAAATGGCATAGGCGGCGCCTAACCTATCGCCTAAGTGAGGTAGTGAGCATAGGCGATCGAAAATGCGGTGCACTCTTGGCCGAAAAGGTCCTTTCACTCAATGAGATGTATTTTTCCAACATCATAACAAACTAACAATACTTTTATCACCAAGCACTACTACAAAATCTAGTTAACCATTATAAGCGTAGCAATGAAACAACTAGAGGATATATTTAAAAGATATATTCCAATCGCCTATGCTCACTACCTCACTTTGGCAATAGGTTTGGCGCCGCCTATTCCATTGCCTATGCTCACTGCCTCACATAGGTGATAGGTTAGGCACCGTCTATTCCATTGCCTATGCTCACTGCCTCACATAGGCGATAGGTTAGGTGTTGCCTATGTCAACATCGGCGATAGGTTAGGCGACGCCTATGTCAACATAGGCGATAGGATAGGCGCCGCCTATGTCATTGCCTATGCTCACTGCCTCACATAGGCAATCGGTTAGGTGCCACCTATGTCAACATAGGGGATTGGTTAGGCTCCGCCTATGTCAACATAGGCGATAGGTTAGGCGCTGCCTATGCCATTGCCTATACTCACTGCCTCATTTAGGCAATAGGATAGGCGCCGCCTATGTCAACAAAGATGATAGGTTAGGCGACGCCTATGGATACATAGGTTATAGGTTAGGCGCCGCCTATGCCAATGCCTATGCTCACTGCCTCACATAGGCGATAGGATAGGCGCCACCTATGTCAACATAGGAGTTAGGTTAGGCGCCGCCTATGTCAACATAGGTGATAAGTTAGGCACCGCCTATGTCAACATAGGCGATAGGTTAGGAGCCGCCTATGCCATTGCCTATGCTCACTGCCTCACATAGGCGATAGGTTAGGCGCCACCTATGTCAATATAGGCGATAGGTTAGGGGCCTCCTATGTCAACATAGGAAATAGTTTAGGCGCCGCCTACTTATGCTTAGGCAAGTCCATACTCGCCGCCTATCAAAGTATGTTTTGCCTAATAACCCATTTTTGAATAGACCAACCCGACCCATGTCTTATTTTTTAAATATATCCTCTACCCTTAAACCCCTCTCAATTTTTCTTAAACCTAAACACCGCCCAAAAAAAATTTCCCTTTCCAAGCCCTACTCTTTTCTCACCTAATTTTCTTCCCGATTTGTCACGAATTTTTTACCAAGTAAGTTGTTCTTTCATGTTCCAAAGTTGTTTCATTGCTACGCTCATAATAGTTAACTGGATTTTTTAGTAGTGCTTGGTGATAAGATTATGGTTAGTTTGTTATGATTTTGAAAAAATACATCTCATTTAGTGGGTGGACCTTTTCAACCAAGTGTACGCCGCATTTCCAATCGCCTATGCTCACTGCCTTACTTAGGCGATAGGTTAGGCGCCGCCTAGGACATTGCCTATGCTCACTGCCTTACATAGGCGATAGGTTAGGCGTCGCCTATGTCAACAGAAGCGATAGGTTAAGCGCCTCCAATGTCAACATAGGCGATAGGTTAGGCGCCGCCTATGTCAACATAGGCGAGAGTTTAGGCACCGCTTATGCCATTTCCTAAGCTCACTGCCTCACATAGGCGATAGGTTAGGCGCCACCTATGTCAATATGGGCGATAGGTTAGGAGCCGCCTATGTAAACATTGGAAATAGGTTGGGCGCCGCGTACTTACGCTTAGACGAGTCCATGGGGTCCGCCTATCAACGTAAGTTTTGCCTCATAACCCATTTTTTAATGGACTAACCCGACCCATATCTCATCTTTTAAATATATCCTCAACCCTTAAACCCCACTCAATTTTTATTAAACCTAAGCACTGCCCAAATAACATTTCCCTTTCCAAGCCCTTCTATTTTATCATCTAATCTTACAGGATCACCTTCCTGGTTCATCACGAATTTATCTTTAAGTAATTTATTCTTTCATGTTCCTTAGTTGTTTCATTGCAACGCTCATAATGATTTACCGGATTTCGTAGTAGTACTTGATGATAATAGTATGGTTAGTTTGTTATGATATGCTCACTGGCTCACATAGGCGATAGGTTAGGCGCCACCTATGTCAACATAGGCAATAAGTTAGGCACTGCCTATGTCAACATAGGCGATTGGTTAGGCGCCGCCTATGTCAACATAGGCGATAGGTTAGGCACCGCCTATGCAATTGCATATGCTCACTACCTCACATAGGAGATAGGTCAGGAGCCGCCTATATCAACATAGGCGATAGGTTAGGCGCCGCCTATGTCAACATAGGCGATAGTTAAGGCACCGTCTATGCCATTGCCTATGCCCACTACCTCACATAGGCGATAGTTTAGGCGTCACCTATGTCAACATAGGCGATAGGTTAGGCACCGCCTATGTTAACATATGCAATAAGTTAGGCGCCGCCTACTTATGCTTAGGCGAGTCCATGGGCGCCACATATCTACGTAAGTTTTGCTTATTATTTCATTTTTGAATGGACCAACCCAACCCATGTCTCATCTTTTAAATACATCTTCTACCCATGAACCCTACTCAATTTTTCATAAACCTAAGCGACGCCCAAACAACCTTTCCCTTTCCAATCCCTTCTCATTTCTCATCTAATCTTGCAGGATCACCTTCTCGATATGTCATGAATTTATCACCAAGTATGTTGTTCTATCATGTTCTGTAGTTGTTTCATTGCTACACTCATAATGGTTAACTAACTGGATTTTGTAGTAGTGATTGGTGATAAGAGTATGGTTAGGTTGTTATGAATTAGGAAAAATACATCTCATTGAGTGAAAGGAACTTTTCGACCAAGAGTTCACCGCATTTCCAATCGCCTATGCTGACTGCCTCACTTAGGCGATAAGTTAGGCGTCGTCTATGCCATTGCCTATGCTCACTTCCTCACATAGGCGATAGGTTAGGCGCCACCTATGTCAACATAGGCTATAGGTTAGGCACCGCATATGTCAACAAAGGCGATAGATTTGCTGCCGCTTATGCCATTGCCTATGCTCACTGCCTTACAAAGGTGATATATTAGGTGCCACCTATCTCTACATAGGAAATAGGTTAGGCGCTGCCTATGTCAACATACGCAATAGGTTAGGCGCCGCCTACTTATGCTTAGGTGAGTCCATGGGTACCGCTTATCACCAAGTAAGTTTTTCTTTTATGTTCCATAGTAGTTTCATTGGTACGCTTATAATGGTTAACTGGATTTTGTAGTAGTGCTTGATGATAAAAGTATGGTTAGTTTTTTATTATTTTGTAAAAATATATCTCATTGAGTGAAAGTACCTTTTCAACCAAGAGTGCGCCGCATTTCCAATCACCTATGCTCACTACCTCACTTTGGCAATAGGTTTGGCGCCGCCTATTCTATTGCCTATGCTCACTGCCTCACATAGGCGATAGGTTAGGTGCCGCCTATGTCAACATAGGCGATAGGTTATGAGCCGCCTATGTCAACATAGGCGATAGGTTATGCGCTGCCTATGCTATTGTCCATGCTCACTGTCTCACATAGGCGATAGGTTATGCGCCACCTATGTCAATATAGGCGATAGTGTAGGCGCCGCCTATGTCAACATAGGTGATAGGTTAGGCGCCGCTTATGTCAATATAGGCGAAAGGTTAGGCGCCGCCTATGCCATTGCCTATGCTCACTGCCTCACATAGGTGATAGGTTAGGTGCCACTTATGTCAACATAGGCGATAGGTTAGGCACCGCATATGTCAACATAGGCGATAGGTTTACTGCCACCTATACCATTGCGTATGCTTACTGCATCACATAGGTGATATATTAGGCGCCACCTATCTCTAGATAGGAAATAGGTTAGGCGATTCCTATGTCAACATAGGCAATAGGTTAGGCGCCGCCTACTTATGCTTAGGTGAGTCCATAGGCGCCGCCTATCAACGTAAGTTTTACCTAATAACCTGATTATGAATGGACCAACCTGACCCATGTCTCATTTTTTAAATATATCCTCTACCCTTAAACCCCACTCAATTTTTCTTAAACATAAATGCCACCCAAACAACCTTTCCCTTTCCAAGCCCTTCTCTTTTCTCATTTACTCTTGCGTGCTCAACTTCTCGATTCATCACGAATTTCTCACCAAGTAAGTTTTTCTTTAATGTTCCGTAGTTGTTTCATTTCTACTCACATAATGGTTAACTGGATTTTGTAGTAGCGCTTGGTGATAAGAGTATGGTTAATTTTTTATTACTTTTTATAAATATATCTCATTGAGTGAAAGTACCTTTTCAACCAAGAGTGCACCATATTTCCAATCGCCTATGCTCACTACCTCACTTTGGCGATCGGTTAGGCGCCACCTATTCCATTTCCTATGTTCACTGACTCACATTGGCGATAGGTTAGGCGCCGCCTATGTTAACATAGGCTATAGGTTAGGCGCCGCCTATGTCAACATAGGCGATAGGTTAGGCGCCGCCTATGTCAACATAGGTGATAGGTTAGGTGCAGCCTATGTCAACATAGGCGATAGTTTAAGCACCGCCTATGCTATTTTCTATGCTCACTGCCTCACATAGGCGATAGGTTAGGCGCGACCTATGTCAACATGGGCGATAGGTTAGGAGCCGCCTATGTCAACATAGAAAATAGGTTGGGCGCCGCCTACTTATGCTTAGACGAGTCCATGGGCGCCGCCTATCAACGTAAGTTTTGCCTAATAACCCATTTTTCAATGGACTAACCCGACCCATATCTCATCTTTTAAATATATCCTCTACCCTTAAACCCCACTTAGTTTTTCTTAAACCTAAGCACCGCCCAAATAACCTTTCCCTTTCCAAGCCCTTCTCTTTTATCATCTAATCTTACAGGATCACCTTCCTGATTCATCATGAATTTATCTTCAAGTAATTTATTCTTTCATGTTCCTTTGTTGTTTCATTGCTACACTCATAATGGTTAACTAGATTTTGTAGTAGTACTTGCTGATAAGAGTATGGTTAGTTTGTTATGATTTTGGAAAAATACATATCATTGAGTGAATGGACCTTTTTGACCATGAGTGCGCCGCATTTCCAATCGCCTATGCTCACTGCCTCACTTAGGTGATAGGTTCGGTGCTGCCTATGCCAGTGCCTATGCTCACTGCCTCACATTGGCGATAGGTTAGGCGCCGCCTATGTCAAAATAGGTGATAGGTTAGGTGCCGCCTATGTCAACATAAGTGATAGGTTAGGCGCCGCTTTTTCCATGTTTTGGCTTAGGCGATCTTTTTTCCTGAGAAAGCATAAGTCTTTTGAGCTCCTGGAGGTACTTACTCCGTAGCTCGTAGTCTGTAATATGCTCGATAATGTCAAAGAGGATTTCTTTAGGTTGTCCTGAAATGACATTAACAGTTTTGTTAGAGCACGTACAGAAGGTTCCATTGCAAGTGCAATCTTGCCCAGATTGGGAACTGTCAGACTCATAGGCGGCGTTTATAAATTCTTCGTCGCTATAGTCTTCGTCAGAGAAGGATAAAGAGTCAGAGGCTTCAGAAGAGTCATCCATAATGGAGAATAACTTTTCTTTAGCTTCCTCAGAAAGATCAAGCTGGTTGATTTTCTTTTTCTTGCTAGATTTGCAATCTTTTGCCCTGTGGTCGGGTTTTCCACAAGTCCAGCAAGTATCTTTGGAAGGTTTAGAAGACTTTCGTTTAGTCTTGTGGCTGGGTTTATAGGAATCTTTCCTATAATTTTGCTTGGCAGAGGAAGTTCTCTTGGTAGATTTAAAGGTTTTCTTCTTACGTTTTCTGCGGGAAGAAACGTCAGTGAAGCCATAATCATGACAAAAGGTTCCTAGACCATATTTACTGTTTTTCTTAAGTTGTTGCTTAAGCTTGAGGTCAGTACAGAGTTCTATACCCGTAGTGGTGATGAAACTTACCAAGTCTCCATAGGTAAGAATATTGTAAGGGATTTGACCTTCGAATCTATCCTTAAGCTTTGTTCGCACCTTGTCCGCAAACAGGGGAGGAAGACCGCTGATAAATCTTTCTTTCCAGAAGTCATTATTGCAGTCAGGTCTGATCATAACCTTAACAAGGAAGGTGTCTTTGTACCACCTAAAGTCTGCTAGGTTCTTGCAGCGAAGATTATTAAGGGTTTCTAGCCTTCTATCCTGGAAGAGTTTAGGTTCTCCTACAAAATGTCTAGCTATGTGATAGAGGAGGGTGGCGCAAGCATCTTCTTCTGCCTCTTCAACCATGGTTTCTTGACTATTTACCACTCAAACTACTTGTTCGGGGACCGTGGCGTTATAAATGAGGTTCTTTTCGTCCTCTGTAACATAATTGTCCCACCAATGCTTTATCATTCCAGTAAAACCTGAGAAAACCATGGTGGCAGCTCCTTTGTCAGAGGAGCCTTTGATCTTATAGGCGGTAATACATACTGCCATTTCATGGAGTTTATTGTATATCTGGTGCTCGGCCAGACCGTCAATATTCCATTCGTTTATACCTCTTCCATCATGATTGCAGGTAGAGAGGTAAGGATGTTCTTCGTATTGAACATCTGGAGGAGAAGGTATTTTATAATAGTTTTTCTTAAGCGAAAAACGTTCATTGGTGAGTTTAGAAAGAGAGTTCTTTTGGGAACCAGAACTGGACTCTCCTTGCTGAGCAATTTTAAACTTTGTCAGTTTGGAATTGATTTTTTCTAAAATCTGCTCAGAGAGCTTGAAGTCATCATTCAAGTCGGGAAACTTATCCTTTTGGAATTCCGGAATCTTGAAGATAGGATTTGAGAGAGGTTTAGAGCTAGGAGTGCTCTTAACTGGTAAAGGAGCAGGAAGAGTAGAACCCTTGGTTTCTTCAATCTGCTGAGAAATGGTATGAAGAACTTGATTAGTATAATTGTTTTGTTCAATTATTCTATCAAGATCTTTGCATTGAGGAGTCATGGTGCTTCTCTCAGATTTGATCTTAAAAGGTGAAGCTTTGATGACTTCATTGGAATAGGGAATGTTAAGTCCTTCGAGATGGGGAGTTACGGATTCTATAACCTTATTACTTTGAGTATACCATTTGTTGATAATAACGTTGAGGGATTCCACGTGGTCTCCCATTTTTCCCGTTAGTTCAAACCACTGAAAGAACTCGATATCACATCGGAGTCTTTTCATATCAGCTATCCATAGCCGACCGAACTCCTTTTGCTGTTCTTTGGAATAGGTACTGGTGTACCAATTTTGCTTGATAGCGTCTTTTGGAAGATACCACCTGACCTTGAGAGCTTTGAGGTCAGGAGTATATTCGCCTTCATCAGATGTGATGACAAGAAGACTGGGGTCAGTCCTATCCCTTTGAGGGGGGGCCATATCAGAGGCCGTAGGACTTCCGGGTTCGTAATGGTTCTCGGGTTCAGGGACCCTAGTATTTTGGTGATAATAGACTTTAGGGACAGGACCAAAGAAGTCAACTCCTCTACTCTTTCCCTTGTCATTATTATGAATGTGATCCTCGCTCTCCTCCGGGGTTTTAGAAGTAGAGGCACGAGTGGAAATCGACCGGTGGAAGGAAGAGTGCCAAGACGGGTCGAGTCCGAGGAATTTCAAGTCGATAGATCCGTCAGGGTGTTGAACCACCCGCTCAATCTGAGATTTTTCGAGGTAAACCCGAATTGGTTGGGTGATAGCCTCAAAATGCCAGTCATTACTATGGAAGATATCATCCCAAACGAGAGCCTTAGGAACAAAGACTGTGCTACGGTCTTTGTTTGCTTCCATTAGGGTGGTAACCCCTTTAGGGCTCGTAAATCTAGCCTTGGGGCTAGAGTAGTTCCCATGAGGCGATAATATACACGGTATAGAATCGTTATTTCTCGGGGGTTCTCCTTACTATTCATGTTCTTTGTTTTAACATTAAGTGTTAAAATATCCATGATGTTAGGATCATTAATGTCAACAGAGAAATTGGGATAGCAATTAAAGTAGATCGGGCCATCGGCCAGGTTACTCTGAATTACTCCTAAGAGTGAGTCGTCAAAATTGAGTAGATGAGCATCTCTTAGGATAGCACAGACAGGGATATCTAAACCCTGTCGAAAAAGTAGCTTTATAGCTACTTGAACAAGTCCAACATGCAGATAATTAAACTGATTTTTAAATCTGTTTATATCTAATTCATTGAACAGTTGGATAATTTCTAAAGAATTATTTATAGCAACAGTAGACTCAGAGGTCTTGATATTATGCTTTTTCAAAAAGCTAAATTTTACAATTTGATAAATAGTGTTAAAAGATTCTTCTGGAATACTCCAGTTTTGAAGATCATTTTCTATGGTGGCAATCGGAGTTGCCTGTGAAGATAAGTTAACAGTGTTTTTGATATGATTGTTCATATTGAAAACATGTTGTCTGGAGACTAACAGAGAAAACATACAAGGTCACACAAGCTAGCATATCACAGTAAACAGGTATGAAACAACGAAATCTAATTACATGAATACATCTATGGCTTATGGGATCTTAACAAGTTTTAATGGCTTTACGCAGGATTTTTGGTAGTGTTATTTTAGCGACGGGACCACCAACAAGGTCTGATGCTTACCTTAGCTACAACCACACTTTCAGGCTGACCAACGTCTACACCGGAGATTAATCGGTTCCTTCAAACACTCAGACAAAAGACTGCTACCCCATACTTGGATTAAAACCCCATTATAAGACAAGATATATCAACATAATTAAAGATTAAGTAATTTCATACCAGATTAAAGTAATAAGTTCATATATGCTCATAGTTTTGCTCATGCTCTAGACAGATTATGTGCTTAGCTGCTCATGCTAGTCACACAATCTGCCGTCATGGCTTTGATACCAGAAAACGGATCTGTAGTCGTACCAATTGTAAGTCTGAGGCCTATGTGGCATTGATAAGGCAATGGGTGTATGTAGATGATCTACAAACCAATTGAAGGGGGTTAGTACCCTCTTGATGGTAAACTTGGAGTAGCCGATGTGGTCGGGATATCGTTCATCTACTGAGTGTTCGACTTCGATAAAATCTGTGTCGACCAAAATGGCTTCATAGAATCGGCGAGTCTTGAGTGGATATTCAGTGTCCACAAAATTGTTGTTGTTATAAATCGGCTTAATGAGCTGATTTAAGTGATATCCTTCATAGGCCTTGTCTAGTGCCAGAATAGGCATTACTTGAGTAGTAATGAATTTGAAATCCTCCTTGCTTGGAGATGCTGGCGTAGCTTGGGCTACCGTGGGGTCAACTGCTTGAGCGAAGGTCTCTGGGGACTTCATTGCATAACTCTGTTTGGTTTGAACTGAGGGAGAGCTGGCTGTTGGCCCCTTTTCTAGGGGCAAGTTCGTCTTTAGATCTACCAATTTAGTAGGAATTGGTGGGGATAACTTAGGAAACTGAACTTCCGTCAATGCGGAGAACTTGTTATGGAGTTGAGATTGCATCTCTGTCTTGAGGGTAGGTCGTTGAGGGACTGTTGGCCGCAATGGATTTGCGGATGCTGATGGAGAGTCAAATGGTCTTGCCATTTTAGGTTGTTCCTGCTTGGGGTTTTTCCCCAGATTTGTTCGTCTCATGGCCCTGTAAAAATTCTCTTGTTAGAAAATTGGGAAGGGAGTTATGTTCTCCCTTGATAAATTCGATTTGAAAATCAAAGCTAGATAGGAGAGCTTGCCATCTAGCAAATATTTGTTTTGAATCAAGATTTTTAACATCCTTTTGCAAAATTTCTCTAGCTGATTTACAATCAACTCGGAGAAGAAATTCCTTATTAATAAGGTCATCTTGAAATTTAGTGATACATAGCACTATAGACAAAACTTCTTTTTTGACAGTGTTGTAATTTTTCTGGGCTGTATTCCAAACTCCAGAGGTGAAACGAACTAATTGTTCAGGAGAGTTAGCTTCTACCCGTTGCTTCAGGATACCTCCATATCCTATATCTGAAGCATCAGTTTCTACAATCATGAAGGCTTCAGGATTTGGAATACCTAGGCAGGGAAGGTTTTGAACTAAAGATTTAATCTTTATGACAGCATTAGTTTGATCAGAACTCCACGGAACTGGATTTTTCTTAAGACGTTTATACAGGGGTTCACAGACCTTCCTAATATGAGGAATAAAGTCAGCAACATAATTAAGGCTTCCTAAGAACCTTTGAAGTTGTGTTTTATCCGTGATTTCATTGGGAAATTTGGAAGAGAACTCTATGGCTCGACAAATGGGTTTGTGACTACCCTGATGCAAATCATGACCTAGAAAGCGAATGGAAGTTTGAAACAACTTCATCTTTTTAGCACTGACAACTAAGCCATTTAATTTTACAATCTTAAAGAATGTATTAAGGTGTTTGAAATGTGAATCAATGTTCTCAGAAAAGAATAACACATCATAAATATAAACAATTGACATATAAGAATATTCATTAAATATAGTATTCATGATATTCTGGAATTCGGAAGGAGCATTCTTAAGCCCAAAAGGTAAGACGTTCCATTCGTAGTGCCCAAAAGGGACATTGAAGGCAGTCTTATATTTATCTTTTTCAGCAATTTGGATTTGGCAGAATCCTGACTTCATGTCGAACTTGCTGTAAAGATTGGCTTTAAAGGTTCTTTTGAGGAGATCCCTTTTATTAGGAATCGGATGACGAATCCATTTTAAGACATCATTCAAAGGCTTGTAGTTTATAACAAGTCAAGGAGTCCCTCGTTCCTTTTCAGCACTGTTATTCACATAGAATGCTGAACAGCTCCAGGGAGAGTTGGAGGGTCTAATGATCCCTTTGTTGAGAAGATGGTTGATTTCTGTTTTACAGATTTCCATCATTTCATGATTCATCTGGATTGGTCTGGCTTTTGTAGGAATATTTTGTTCATCAAAGCCAGTGATATAAGGAAGCTCAACAAGATGTTTTTTGTGTTCCCAAAATGCATTAGGCAATTCGGAGCAAATCGCATTTTCGAACTTCTTTTGGAGAAGGGTTATTCTGTTGACCATCTCCGGGGTTTTTAAAGTTTGCTCAATGCGTTTGAGCTGAACTTCATGTTTAAGAAAAGAAACATGGGAGGAAATTCGGTTGATTCTGAATACCGTGTCCTCTTTTATTTTGAACACAGTTTCTTCCTTTATACGACGTCCGTCGGCTGGAGAAATAGGATGAAGCAAAGGAAAGAATAATTCGTTATCTAGCAGGGTGGTGCAAATTCCATCATAATCCAACAAAAATGGCCGGATCTGGTTAACGAAGGGTAAACCCAGAATGATATCTTCAGTGATATCTTCGGTTATGACAAAGTCATTAACAAGGCAGATGCCATTATTGCAGACATGAGCTTTGGGGAGCTGATAATTTATTCTCAGTTTCTCGCCCGTGGTGGAGTAGAGGCGAGAGGTACTCTTTTGAAGATACCGAGTGGGAATGA